>OW804098.1:18337603-18937603 GCA_942159475.1 Sthenelais limicola
GTCATACTCGCACATGTTTGCTTTCAGTTTGTAATGGTAACATTCTAAATTCAATTCAATTCAAAACTTCTTTATTGCTGATCTTGGTACAATTGGGTGCATCATTTCTGGCAACCCAGTTCTTCCAAAGAGTGCTGTCTGTTTCACAAGATTTTGTACGTTGCAATAATTAAACACTAATAAGATTGACCTTGAATAATTATTCTTTTAAAACTTAGTAATAGGCGAATTTGGCAGTCAAACATATCACTAATCAGATATGGCAGAGTTAGCAAGAGGATAACATGACACAACTTTGACCTTAATCATGTTATGTCAATTGCAACCCCCAACCCCTGACCCACCACCCCCCCCATCGGGTGTATGATGTCCTGGGGATTTCCCCAAGCCCAAGACATTTTATTTTTAAAATTCTATCTCCATTGGGCACTTTTTTCTCATTATATTTGCATAAAAACTTGACTGGCATTCCTCCACCCAGGGCCACTTATAAATCCTTCCAGAGGGAAATGTTTTTTCTGACATCCCCCTACTATTCCCCCATAATGGGTTGGGGGTTGCAATTGGCAAGAGCATTATTTTTATACCACATGTCCTGGTTTATAATCGGGTCACGGCAAGCTGAAAGAATGGTAACGAGTCCGGAAGGAACAAGTGTTATTCTTCAGCTCATCTCAACTCAATTATAAAGCATACAGAGTGTCATTTGTTATGTGTTCCAGGAAAATGAATCACAAGTCGCAAAGTTGATATTTTTCAAAGTTTTTTTTTTTACAGGATCTCTTTATTGAAATGTTCTAATTCTTAGTGGGTCTAACAGTTATAGCTATATCAATCCATGTACCAAATGTCAGGACATTATATTAAATACATCCTTGCGTTTTAAAGGCCTTCGTATGGAGTATATTTAGTTACTTTATTGGTAATTACCCACCAAGATACATTGCAATTTTTTTTTTCAAAATAAGATTATCAAATTTAAAGTATAGAATTACTTATAAGGTGTCCTATAGTGTTTACTATCATTGGAATCGGCTTGATCTCCTCTTTTCAAATATGGTGATATCTCAAAAACAATATTTTGTGACTTATGACTCATTTTCCTGAAACGGATCACATTTAATATTTACTACAAACTGACTTAATGACTCAATTAATGTAACGTCCTAAACCAACCACATTGCCTAATTTGGATCATTTGTTTCCACAAGCGTGAGTGTGATAATGAAAGGCTGGCGGCAAGCCCAAATTACACAGTAGTAACTGATCAAGTATGTTGAGTCATAAGTCGCAAAAGATATAAGTGTTAAGGTATGATGACTTGCACAGTACTGGGTAGCTAAGTATAATTAGCGATTTTAGTAATGAGATAATATAATTAATGGGTGATGATTAATAGTTAATGAGGTTACATAATGTTACGTAATGTTATATAACATAAGATATACTAACATTCCAACAATATTTTTTTTTTTTTTTTTTTTTTTTTTGCAACTGACTTTATTTCTGAGACCTGTCGTCTGGGCATATACAATTCTAAGCACACATAAAGGAAGAAACAAAAGGAAATCAAAAATTCATTTTTTCAGGTTGACAATGTTTTCTTCAATATCTTCAGCTATACGCAGCCATATTACCCTTTCACTCTGACTTATTTTCTTTAATCTGATGGAATATAATACAACTCTAACTCTCATTCGTAGTTCGTACATTGCTGAAAGTATGTCGACTCTCCCAGCTTCGAAAAAGTTTCTGCCTGTATATGAAGGATTTTATTTGTAAGATGACCCAATTGATAATTTTTTAGTTAATATTTGTTATTTCTATACCAAAGATAATATCTATTGGTTTCATAACTATATTATTACCTCTTCGGCTAAATATTATTTTGCCATCCCCATTTTTGTTTAGGTACCCACTCTCATAGATCCATTTTAATACATTTTGCCGAAGCATTTTAGTTCTAGAGCATGATACTAAGAAGTGAGCAATATCATCTTTACTTTTGCAAAAAGAGCAAGTGTCTTTCTTAATCACATCGATCTGCTTCAAGTAAGCATTACATGTTAACACTCCGTGCAGTATTTTGAACTGAAAAACATGGATTCTAGCTTCTGTTGAGGCTTTGTATGGTATGGTAAATACATTCTTCCATTGGATTTCTTTTTTGACAAACTTAATTTTTGTTCTCACTTCAGAAATTTCTTCCATTTGGGTTTCAGCTTGGATATCAATTGACGATACCATTTTAGCAGTACTCTCACATAGACATAGATTTAGTTCTTTGTCATGAACTACATAAACAACAGAGCTGTTTAGTACATAATTTCTCTCTCTCTTTATACATCTTATCCAGTCATTCGGTATAGCGTTTTTAAGCATTTGTTTCGAGAAAAAGGATGGTACAAATTCAAAATTCGTGGCAATTTCTTTAGTAGACATCATGTTTCATTGAAAATATCACCCAGTACATTTATACCATTTCGCCTCCATTCAGCCCAGTAAAGCATCTGACCTTTGTCTTTTATGTACCAGATTCTCTCCTTAAGTATTTGTTCAATATTTTCTGGTTTCAGTTTGTAATAATACTTGTTCCAAATTTCATATAACTCTTTATAAAAGTTATTTAAAGAGAAAGTAGGTTTGTATCTGCACAAGAATATTTCTGTACTGCTCTTTGATGAAAGGCTTTCCAACAATATTTAATCAGAATTTCTTTTTCCTGTACAGGTGAGGATGCAAAGGAGTACCAGTTTGAATACAGCCAGGAACTTGAAAGCTGCTAAAGCGATGGTGGGCCTGCTTCTAATATTTCTAGGATGTTTTAGCCCTGTCCTGATTCTAAGATTCTTTGGAAAACATGTTCCAAAAGTAGGAGGGACTTACACCCATTTGTTAATATCAAGCACGTTTGCTCTGAACCCATTTTATTATGCTATTCGCATCAAGAGTTTAGTCCCGCCAAGTTTAGTGAAAATATTTGTTAGGTCTACAGTCAGTCCTTTGAGCACTACAGGTAGTAAAGCATCAGGTAGTAGAGTGGTATCAGCTGTAGAACATGGTGCTAGTAATGCATTAGGTAGTGGAGTGGTATCAGCTGTAGAACATGGTGCTAGTAATGCATTAGGTAGTGGAGTGGTATCAGCTGTAGAACATGGTGCTAGTAATGCATTAGGTAGTGGAGTGGTATCAGCTGTAGAACATGGTGCTAGTAATGCATTAGGTAGTGGAGTGGTATCAGCTGTAGAACATGGTGCTAGTAATGCATTAGGTAGTGGAGTGGTATCAGCTGTAGAACATGGTGCTAGTAATGCATTAGGTAGTGGAGTGGTATCAGCTGTAGAACATGGTGCTAGTAATGCATTAGGTAGTGGAGTGGTATCAGCTGTAGAACATGGTGCTAGTAATGCATTAGGTAGTGGAGTGGTATCAGCTGTAGAACATGGTGCTAGTAATGCATTAGGTAGTGGAGTGGTATCAGCTGTAGAACATGGTGCTAGTAATGCATTAGGTAGTGGAGTGGTATCAGCTGTAGAACATGGTGCTAGTAATGCATTAGGTGATGGAGTGGTATCAGCTGTAGAACATGGTGCTAGTAATGCATTAGGTAGTGGAGTGGTATCAGCTGTAGAACATGGTGCCAGTGCTGGTGATTATGATATAAGAGGAGGAGGTGGTGCTTCTGGTGGTGGTGTTGGTGGTTATGGTGGTGGTGGTAGAGGTGGGAATAGTGGTGGTGTTGAAGGTGGTGATGATGGAAGAAGAGGAGTTGGTGGTGAAGGTGATGATGGAAGAGGAGGAGGTGGTGGTGAAGGTGATGATGGAAGAGGAGGAGGTAGTGGTGGTGGTGAAGATGGTGATGATGGACGAGGAGGAGGTGATGGAGGTGGAGGTAGTGGTGGTGGTGAAGGTGATGATGGAAGAGGAGGTGGTTGTGGTGGTGATGATGGAATAGCTGGAGGTGGTGGAGGTGGAGGTGGTGGTGATGACGGAAGAGAAGGTGGTAGTGGTGGTGGTGAAGATGGTGATGATGGAAGAGGAGGTGGTGGAGGAGGAGGTGGTTGTGGTGGTGATGATGGAATAGCTGGAGGTGGTGGAGGTGGTGGTGGTGGTGGAGTTGATGATGGAAGAGAAGGTGGTAGTGGTGGTGGTGAAGATGGTGATGATGGAAGAGGAGGTGGTGGAGGAGGAGGTGGTTGTGGTGGTGATGATGGAATAGCTGGAGGTGGTGGAGGTGGTGGTGGTGGTGGAGTTGATGATGGAAGAGAAGGTGGTAGTGGTGGTGGTGAAGATGGTGATGATGGAAGAGGAGGTGGTGGTGGTGGTGGTGGTGGAGGTAGTGTTGATGGAAATTATTTCAAGTAAACAGGCTTGAATTAATTCAAAATCAATGAATGCTATAGGGGCCGGACAAAACAGGACTACTTTTGATACTACACTCTGTCCAGCCTCTGTAGAACCTAACTTCAAAGAAGGATAAAATTACAGGGTCACATCTGGGAATGTCTTTAGCGATGGTGTAGGTGAGCTCAAATCAAATGTCAGGGTCCATGGTTATGTCTATAATTTCCTCATTCCCACTAACCCTGGAGAAGGAGACCAAAATTAAAAGCCATAAATGGCGACGACCATGACATATTTGAGAGACAGGAACAGGAAAGTGGCAGCACATCCACCAACTAATATGTAAATCAGTGCTGTCAAAGTCAGTGCCCCAGTGTGACCCCTGAACCCCCACTATCCTTGCCGGGTTCTACAGAGGCTGGACAGAGTGTAGGGGTGTATGCGCCAGAAACACTTCACAGGTTGTAGCATCTATATGATATATGCAACTCTCATTACCGAATCATGGAATAATAATACAAACTCAATGAACAGAGCAAAGGAAGCTGCCACCATGTGAGAAGTGGAGAAACTGCCGGATCCCAGAAGATAAATCAAAGAAAAAATATAAGATAAACAAAGAACCTTGTGGATATATTAGGAAATATATATAATAGTAGTTTTTATTTCCATAAACGTTACAGAAATAGAACTGACATCTTCTGCTAGGCAGGTCTTCTGGTGGGCCGGAAATGATTTTAAGAATGCAATTTGAATGAAGACAATAAAGGTTATATGGCACCTAGTATATTACATGTTTTCAATCATGAAAATAGAAACAAATCAAGTCATGAATTTGAATTTTACCGGTAATCTTAGTAAAAAATAAAGATTGGTTGCCATGACAACCCCACGTGCATCACTAGTTTGTTTTAGTATTTTATTCAGCTAGAGTATTATGAAGATATATTATTCCCAGCACAGCTGATTTAAATATAATTCATAAGAAAATAGAGAGAACGTCTAAAGGTAATGTGGCCCGTGCGAAAACCATTTTCGCCGAAAATAAACACAAGCTTACAACTATCACCCATACCTCTATAACAGAGAACCTATATATCTCCATATGGGGGAAACACATTATCTTTGAAAGTCCCTCTGTTTGCGTTAATAACTCAAACTAATCATAAAAATATATCTTGCAACTGCATTCTATTTCTATAATAAGCGAATGCAGGACTAGTTCTGCACGCTTCCTGAATGTTACATTACTTTCCAAGTATATTACTCACTTTAAAGATTATAGAAAAAAAAAATAAAATACTTTCTAGCACATCATAACTATTCTCCGTCATCCCAGCTCAAATCAAAGATTACAAAGTACAATACATATGTGATGTGTTTCAAGAAAATGAGTCATAAGTCGCAAAAAATAGATTTTGAGATACCATTATATTTGAAAAGATGAGATCAAGCCGATTCCAATGATAGTAAACAGTCTGATAATCTACTAAGCATTTCTAGATTTAAAGTGTGATATTTTCGTTTTTGAAAAAAAAAATTTCCAATATTTCTGGGGGTCAATAAACAGTAAAGTAACCAAATATACTCCATATGAGGACCTTTAAAACACAAGGATATATTACATAGATTGTCCTGAAATTTGAGACATCGATTGATATAGCTATTAGTGATAAACTCCCCAAAGATTAGAACATTCCAATAATATGATCTTGTGAAAAAAACACTTTGAAAATACCATGTTTGCAACTTATGGCTCATGTTCCTGAAACACATCACATATCACATATCAATGTTAACTCACTTTATGTACGTACGGTGATAATCCTTGCGAATGTTAACTCACTTTATATACCTGACTGCGCCTCAGACAACTCATGTCTCATATTTATTTATTATCTCATCAACGCATTTCATACCCCCTCTATGTCATTTGTTAGACACTAAAATTCAAAGTAAATTTATTTCATGTTAATGTTGATACCATGTTATTAAGATCAATCAAGAACGGGCACTTGGCGGAAGAACTACATAAACTCTGTTTATATAGACAGCTGAATAACCTTGTTGTATTAAGATCAAAACACAATAAAGAATTCTTGAATTGAATTGAATTGAATTGAAATAGGATCAGATAAGATCTCACACCGGGGACTGTTTTCACAAAAGCTTGACAGACAATGAAAAACAATTTAATCTCAAAATGACATAATCCAAATATAAAGTGTCTACAACGAGTGGCGCCATCTAGTGGAAAGTGCATTAATCAAAAGAGTCCGACAAGGTATCAACTAAATACTAGGCGTCAGGATGCTTTCAAAATTGCTGTATTGGGGTCAGATTTTCAGAAAATGTACAATTGGCAGCTGCACACATTAAGTAAATTCTGCAAAAATAGGCTACAATTTGGTCAATACTAGCTAAATTCGAATATATTCGGCATTGCATTGATCCTAGCAATCGGTTTGGTTAGGTTGAACTCTATTTTGAACTTTATTTCCGTCCGAAATTTGGGTTATTTGAGAGAATTGGCGAAGTTGAATTGTACATTTTCTGAAAATTTGACCCATTAGCTTCCTGGCGCCTACTATCCAGGAGCTGCACTCACTCAACTTGGAAGCGACTAATGTGTTCTGTGAAGTGGAATAGAGTACATGGATTGATACCAATGCTAACTATAACCCTAAACCTAACCTTAAATTTGTGGTAAACTAGAAGCCTCACATTAAGTGAGAGAGTATACCAGAGTGCTCTAATCCTACCAAACAAACTTTGGCGTATCACTTCTTTTCTCCAGTTAACCAATAAAGTTCTGTAGGGATCTCTCATAATATTATAATTGATATCTCGTATATCATTATAATCATTTTCTACTCTAAATTATTGAAAATCCCTGCAGATGCCTGTAGCATGAAGGAAGTATCTCACCCTAGTGCCTCTGAACACTTGCATTTTGGTTTTCCTAGCATTCATGGTCAGACCATTCAACTCGGCCCAGACTCTCAATTTCTTCACATCCTCCTGCGATAACATCCAGAAATTTTACCCGCGAGTATTTTTAGGCGGTGTTACTTACTGAATTTTTATTTTTTTGTGAGTGTTGGAGTTTCTTTTTTCAACGCTTTTTTCAATGGAAATAGAACCCATCCACCCACCCTAGCTCTCTCTATCCCTCCTACCTACAATATCCATTTGATTTAGTGTTAAATACCGTAGACGTACACACCACAACGTGCTGTGTAGCCAACACCACCCACCCTTTGAACATATCTACACTACCGCTATCCATTTTGTATATATTCCATTTGCCGGTTATGTTTATTAGCGTAAACATGACTTCCGGGGACGTTATGGAACCAGTACGGAACGGAATAAGGGATCGGAATGCTCACGCGATATTGCCGCTAATGAAGCACCAACTTTTATATTTAAAAGTACAAGTTTCATACACCGTATAATATATAAGTCCTCCCATAAAAAGGCTTTGTAACTAACACAAGTTTCATTTGAGACAATAATAAGGTCGCAACTTACATGGGATAACAACAAGAGTTAGGCCATAAGTAGGGGTCATTCATATACGGGGAGTGGACGCTGATTGATAAGGCGACGTGAGGAATTTCGGATATGGGATTCCACCCTCATAGAGGGCGGGTCGGTCGTGCCTTGTCAAGTCGTCATCAGACTCTATAGATGTAATAAAACGCAGTCATCTACTAGTGAAATACGCCCTATGCTTAAATCATTCTAGATATGTTGTTTGCAGAGCAATGTGTGTATAATAAAACAGTATTAAACTATTTAAATAAACTGCTCATGATGATCTGACATAGATATCGTTAACACAGTCTTGGAAAATGCTCTACTTTCACACTGTCATTAGGTTTCCATGTATGTAGTACAATCCCACAATTGAGACATTGTGCACTATCCATTTAAGCCATCCAAAAGAACCCATGCTTAGCTAATTGCATATCATTACGTATATTCAGTGCACAGTTTTGAGACTTGGTACACAAAAGACGAAGAGTGATAATGTGTGATGCATTTCAGGAAAATGAGTCATAAGTCGCAAAAAATTTGCGACAAAATCGGATTTTGAGATATCATTATACTGTAGACGTATTAATGTTTGCGCAGTATTTATTTTCGCTATTTTGGCACACCCACCTTTGTGCGCGAAAATAAATCCTGCGCTAAAAGTATAATTATTGCATAAACAAGGTGAGCGACTTCATTGCTGCGGTAATTTAAATCCGTGCGAAAAGCTGTCAAAGTACTTAATGCAAGAAAATTTATCTGCGCGAAAATCACTAATACAGTATTTGAAAAGAGGAGATCAAGCCGAGTCCAATTGTAGTAAACATTAAGGACATTAAATGAACATTTCTATATTTAAAGTTTGGTATATTTAAAGTTTGGTATTTTTATCTAACTAGATACTCCAAAAATGAAAACATTCCAAAAAGGAGATCTTGTGAATAAATGACTTTTAAAAATATGAATTTTGTGACTTTCTGACTCATTTTCCTGAAACACATCACATATATATGGGTCAGATTTTCAGAAAATGTACAATTTCGCCTTCACCATTCCTCTCAAATAACCCACATTTAAGACAAAAATGAGCTTCAAAATGCAGTTTAACATAACAGAACTGATACTTTAAATCAATGTGATACCAAATATACTCAGATATATCCGGTATTCATCATTTTTCAGCCTATTTTAGGAGAATTTCCTAAATGTGTAGAGCTACTAATTGTACATTTTCTGAAAATCTGACCCACATATTCCTACAAGGAACTCTTGTGAATACAACACTTAGAATAATATCTAATTTGAGACTTTTCCTGTGACATGACACTTGCTTTCAGCCATTGCTTAGAATAACATCTACACATTATACAATGCTTGGCTCAATAACATTAATATTGTCAATCAATATATGATGCATGTTAATTGTTACATTACGCCTTGAAGGACGTGGTGTAATGTAAGGGAAGTTTTATATATCCTTGTGTACATTGGATAAGGGTCAGATCTTCAGAAATTGTACAATTCACCTTCACCAATCCTTTCAAATAACCCAAATTTAAGACAAAAATCAAGTTCAAAATACAGTTCAACATAACCAGACAGATTTATTGAATGAATACAATACAGAATACACTCAGATATAGTCAGTATTTATCATTTTTCACTCTAATTTAGCAGAATTTGAGAGATGTGTAGAATTTTAGATTGTGCATTTTCCGAAAATCTGACCCATATACAAAGTCATATCTAATGTCAGTCCAGTCTCATAATTATTACTAGAAATCAACAGTGAGCGTACGTTGTCCACTCCAGGATACTTTTGAGTCATGCTATAGTTTATGGCAGGGTAATTATAGTGCGGGGATTTCTCTCTGATGTTGAGGTGTGGAAGAAGGCATTCCATTAATCCTTGTTAATCAGTTCACATCCTCACAAAACATCCCCACAAAACAGCTGGGCCATGGCCCATGGGTGCCTCCCTCGACCCAATTTTTTTGGGAAGTTCCTCCTGTCTTAGATGTAATCCTCTGTATTTCTTTTACCAAATACCATCAACAGATCGAGTAGCCCACGTTTAGGGACACTTAAATGACACTTGAATGACCAAATCATCTGGCTTTTCCCCCCCTTCCATCTCCCCCCTTCTTCCTTCCCTATAAAGGAAAGGAGCGCTAAACTATACTGTAACAGTTTCATGACGGTGTTTTGGGGTGGTTTTTTTTACATTTTTAACCAGGGCTACACTGCAAAGGCACATGTCTTCACATGGTACACAAAATAAGACGTTTTTCTTGTCCCCACTTTTAATACGCTCTTTTTGTTAAACGCTAAGCATCTCAGGCCTTTTTACTGTCTTCCCAAGACCCTAAACGTCACATATGAACATACTTGAAGAAAAATAAACAACAATTGTTGTTTATTTTTCTTTAAGGGAATTATAATTAAGAGAATTATAATTAATTTTAAATCTGTCCCAATCACTGCAGTCAAGGAACAGAGAAATAATATTTTGAATTTAATTGAATAACTCCCTTGAAGCCTGTATATCCACTGAGAAGAAGCACAACAAATAAAAAGTTTTCTGACTTGTGCCAAACTCGTAATATTCTATGATCTGATCATGATTAGACCCTTGAATGAAGAAGTGAATGAATAACAGCCCTGATAAGGGCTAGGTGATTGTTGAAGTTGTAATATCAAAAGCATGATCTGATATACTATTGGGTAGATAGTATAATTATTATTATGTGATCCGTTTCAGGAAAATAAGTCACAAGTCGTACAATTGATATTTTTCATAGTGTTTTTTTTTCACAAGATTCCTTCATTAAAATGTTCTGATTTGTAAAGGGTTTAGCAATTATAATGATATAAATCCATGTAATACATTTCGGGACATTATATCAAATAGATCCTTGCGTTTTGAAGGCCTTTGTATGGAGTATATTTAGTAACTTTACTGATAATAACCCATCCAAAAAAAACCATAAAACATAAATGATAGAAATACTTCTTAAATGTCCTTCATGTTTACTATCATTGGAATCGGCATGATCTCATCTTTTCAAATATGATGATATCTCAAAATCCATATTTTGCGACTTATTACTCATTTTCCTAAAACGGGTCACATATGCCTAAATAATAGTTAATGTTAATGTTTAAATGAAGTAAGTCCAACACATCTTTCCTCTCTGACTGACTGCCTTCCGACTGCCCTCTGAATGGTCAGTGTTCTCCTTTTATTCAAGCCCCAACTCATCACAGGTCTGGCTTCCCAGCCGTGCCACATAGTGTGTCTCTCACCAGTGGACATTCCTCCACGTACCTAATGTACAATAGAGTGCGTAAGTGTCATGGCGGCGGGGCGCGAATTAACGCGTAGTTGTACCGATGTGTGGACCGGAAGTTAACAATCCCCATAGAGTTAGCATTGGGGCGATAGATAATCGCTCTTTACATCGCCCCTGTAAAGGTTTAATGATTATGGAGGCTATAGTTGAAATCGTTTGCCTCTAGAAATGGATATGTGTGAGTTAGAATTCCTAAAACTATATGATCGTTGAAAGAACAGAGATTTAATATCGCGGTAGCGTTGGGGCTATGGGACCTTCGCGCGACATGTCCACATGACGTCATGAAACTGCTACAGTAGCGTGACTCAAAAAATCGCCGCGGTGAACTACTTACGTGCCCTATGATACTATGTAGACATGCCCTCAGGGTCTGTCTGTCCACCTGGTGGTATAACAGATCTGTGAACTTTTTGTGATGTAAGAGAAGTAATGAATTGTTAATAATAGCGAAGATTATAGTAGGGTTAGATTTTCAGAAAATGTACAATTGACAGCTCTGCACATTTAGCAAATCCTGCTAACGTAGGCTCATAACTCGTCAATTCTAGGTATATCTGAGCATATTTAATATTACATGAATTAAATTATCAGTTCTGTTATGTTAAATTGCATTTTGAAGCTCATTTTTGTCTTAAATGTGGGTTATTTGACAAGATTGGTGAAGGCGAATTGTACATTTTCTGAAAATCTGACCCATGTAACCAAGCTATGAAGGATAGTGAACTGTTTTTTGTAGTGGTTGCAGTACAAATTAATAGCTGCTGTGTAATAGGTTAACTAACAAGTTGGTTGTAGTTTGTATCTAAAGATTTTTATTCAGCGATTGAACATTATGTAACAGTTACAATTTTCTCAGGACGTGCTGATTTAATTTACAAAAAGAGTTTGATGAATAATCATCAATCGTCAATCTGATGACAAGCATTTTACATAAGACAGTATTTAGGTACAAATATTATGATATTCGAATAATTTATAAATTCTAAGAGCCTGGCATTTAACGGGTAATAAAGAAATATTAAAATCCACTCCCAGCGTTGTGTCTAATAGCGGAACTCCACTATAGGTAAAAAACGGCGCCAACAGGCAAAAACGGCTGCGACGAATTTTTTGCGACAAAATATCTAATCTAGTTAGATATTTTGCAATTGTTGGCAACAAATAAATGTGTTGCCAACAACCTATTTTACCCCCTCATCCACTAGAATTTTTAGTCATGTCGAATTTTCCGAATTTTCCGAAATGTCGGCGACGAATTTTGCCTGTTGGCGCCGTTTTTTACCTATAGTGGAGTTCCGCTATAACTCATATAATCCTAGTGGGATTCACATAATCCTAGTGGTTGAAGCAGCGTGAATATTGCACGAGTTGCGTAGCAATATTCTAAGCCTTTGAAACCAATGAGTTAGTTCACAGATTTGGTATACATGCATGCTTTCATTCATGCAAATAGAAACAAATCGAGTTGTGAATGTGAATTTTACCGGTAATCTTAGGAAAAAAACACATTGGTTGCCCTGACAACCCCACGTAAATAAATCACTAGTGAAATACGCACTATGTGTGAATCCCTCTAGATACGTTGTTTCAGAGCAATGCGTGTATAATGAATCTCTTTTTTTAAGGTTTTATTCATGATATCCTGCCCTCCTCGAGACTTTTACACATCTAAAGTTCAATATAAGTCTCCCTTATATTTATTTTTTTGTATTTTCATGTGGTTTTCTTTTTCTCATCCACTTCGGATCTTACCCACTTACATCTCGTGTGATTTCTATTTCATTCATATGTACGATAACTGTACCAAGGTCAATAACAACTTAACAATAAAAGACCAAAATACAACATCTGGATTTTGACATCTTATTAGTTCTATATTACTCGTATAATGAATCTTAATATGTGATGTGTTTCAGGAAAATGTGTCATAAGTCGCAAAATTTATATTTTTCAAAGTGTTTTATTCACAAGATCACATTATTCGAATGTTCTAATTTTTGGGAGGTTTATCACTTATAGTTATATGAATCGATGTATTTAATTTCAGGACAATCTATGTATGGACTACATTTAGGTACTTTACTGTTTATTGACCCCAAGAAATAATAGAAACTTTTTTTTTCAAAAACGAAAATATCAAACGTAAAATCTAGAAATACTTATTAGATCATTAGACTGTTTACTATCATTAGAATTGGCATGATCTCATCTTTTCAAATATAATGGTATCTCAAAATATATTTTTTGCGACTTATGACTCATTTTACTGGAACGCATCACATATTTGCTGAGTAATTGATATTTGTATTGGAATTCTTGCTTCTATTGAACAGGCAACGCAATAAGACGTCAACATGGCTCACACACATATTTATTTAACTGTTAAATTGTTTGGTCGGAAATGTAATGCCAATGCAACTTTAACACAACAATAATCAATAGGCCTGCTTAAACACATTAATGCAGTTGATGGTCAATAGGTGGCACATATCAACTTACGGGTCAGATTTTCAGAAAACGTACAATGAGCAGCTCTAACTTCTGCTAGTTTAGATTGACAAATTATGAATAATGGGTATATCAGAGTATCTCTGGCGCTGTGTTGATTAAACATGTATCTTTCATTGCGTTAAACCATATTTTAAACGTCACTTTTCTCTTAAATTCATTTGAAAGGCTTGGTGAAGGTGAATTGTACATGTTCTGAAAATCTGAACCTCACACACTTTCTCCTGGCTCACACTGTTATTGCAACTTCACCCGGAACTACTCTGGCACTGGCAAGCTGCTGCCTTTCAGCATTTCTTCCCTGTACAGCTTGGCGAGACAAAAGTACGGACAGAATAGTGCCAATCACCTACCCAGGATCTTATGGGTAAAGGAGGATCAGGACTGTGGATTTAGTTCTATAGGGATAATATCTCTAAAGAACATTTTTGTATGCCAAACTAAACATCGGATCCTGATCTTAAGTCATAGCAAGGGAGGGGAATTAAAAACAATATCTCTATAGAAGTTAACTAACGAGTTGCAATAATAATAATAATAATAGTAATATTGTAGGGTTGTGAAACCAACCATGTAATGATTCAAATGATAATATTTTCATGCAACACATCCCACTGTAGATATGTTGTCTCATATCAAACGCACAGAATAATCCTGAGAAAACACATAAAAACATAAAATCCTAAAAAAAAAACGGAAATAAAACTGGAAAATCAATACTTCCCAACATCTACGAAACAACTCAAGGACCAATTCATTAATTGGAATTCTGCCCCAGAACATTTAATTTATTTGTGTTTGCTGGACACTATTTAATTTGAAAAACAATGAAATTTGGAGTGATTCTCCTGACCGCCATGTTCTGCATGACATCAGTCATTGACCGTACATCAGGGAGATCCATGAAGCTCAAGCCGCTAGCCATGCGGGGATCCAGGGATCTAGCTATCAGGAAAGATCCCTATGCTATTGCTAAATGCACATGGGAATGTGCGACTAACTCAGACTGTATCAGAGTGGAGATGTCAGAAGATGGAAGTTGCAACAAGAAACAAAACAGGAACAGCGTGGCGGGAGGAAGCTCTGGAGAAACCTTATCTATTGAAGGTAAATATTGATTTTAATTGTATTAATTTTACAGAGAGTTACTCTTTCAGTGTTAATTTTGTTATTTTCTTTAATCATGTGTCCTTGCATGTCTTGATTGGAGCTTTATTCTTTCTGGTTGTTTTTTGTTTTATTACTGTCTATTATGCTACTACAGAATGGGTTAATCGCTTCAAGCAGGAAGAATATGTCCATTTGATAGTGTTCAATAATGGTGGCAAATTAATGGTGTCCTACACTCTACACCACCACATTGTACTTACAGGTTATACCCCGTCCTGCACCTATGTCCTACACTCTACACCACCACATTGTACTTACAGCCTATACCCCGTCCTACATCTATATCCTACACTCTACACCACCACATTGTACTTACAAGTTATACCCGTCCTACATCTATGTCCTACACTCTACACCACCACATTGTACTTACAGGTTATACTCCGTCCTGCAGCAATGTCCTACACTCTACACCACCACATTGTACTTACAGGCTATACACTGTCCTGCAGCAATGTCCTACACCACCACATTGTACTTACAGGTTATACACCGTCCTGCAGCTATGCCCTTCACTCAGGCCTCTACACCATCCCACTCCCAGGGTCCAATGATCCAGACTTCATCAGCGTGTACTGTCAGGTGGACTCAGCGCGCAAGTGGACAGTGAGTAGACTAATTTATCGAATGATTATTCAAAAGTTACTATGTATTTGTTTAATTATGTTCAATTGTTGTTTAATTATGTTCATGATTATACTGGGCTTTACTGGTTCAGTATATTGAAATTGAAATTGAAAAATATTTCATTTGTTTAACTTATACATAAGATTAGACAAATGGGTGGACAAGATTTCTGGGCAATATCCAGGTCTCCCAGTCGCCACCTGGTAGTAGAAAGTGAACTATACAAAAAGGATTTTGCATACAGAGCAAATACAAATAAACGATATGAAGTTAATATAATCAAACAAACAATATGTGATCCGTTTTAGGAAAATGAGTCATAAGTCGCAAAAAATGGATTTTGAGATATCACCATATTTGAAAAGAGGAGATCAAGCCGATTCCAATGATAGTAAACAGTATAATGAAATAATAAGTATTTCTAGATTTTAAGTTAGATATTTTCGTTTTTGAAAAAAAGGTTTCCAATATTTCTGGGGGTTAATAAACAGTAAAATAACTAAATGTAGTCCATATAAGGACCTTTAAAACGAAAGGATATATTGCATAGATTGTCCTGAAATTTGAGACATCGATTGACATACCTATAAGTGATGAACTCTCCAAAAATCAGAACATTCCAATAATGTGATCTTGTGAAAAAAACACTTTGAAAAATATTAATTTTGCGACTTATGACTCATTTTCCTGAAACACAGCACAATTATGAAGTCGACATTATCAACTATAATAGTAAAAAATGCTGACAGTGTCCACACTGTGAGCAAAATACAAGTTATGGCAAGTTAGAAAAATGAGATATAGCCTTTTTTAAAGTATGACTCCTGACATAATATATGCAATACCAAGTACAAATGAACAGTTGAAGTGATAAAGATTGACTAGTATCAATTCTTACAATACATAGCACCTTCAGTTAGCTTCTGACGAATATCATTTAAGAACTATTACCTGAAAAAATAAGTACTGGGCTGCTATACAACACCAGTATTTGGGTCAGATTTTCAGAAAATGTACAATTGGCAGCTGTACATATTTAGTAAATTCTGCAAAAATAGGCTGCAATTTGGTCAATACTAGGTAAATTCGAGTATATTCGGCATTGCATTGATTCTAGCAATCTGTTTGGTTAGGTTGAACTATATTTTAAACTTTATTTTCGTCTGAAATTTAGGTTATTTGAGAGGATTGGTGAAATTGAATTGTACATTTTCTGAAAATTTGACCCATTTACATGCATGGACATACTAATTATAATTATTGTTCATATCTCACTGTCAGATTTAGCTTTTGTATTCGGAAAATCTTAGTGATTCCCGCTTACAATTTGAATCTAGTGGCCTTCCTGGAGGCATTCTGTTTCGAATTATTTCAGATCTTTTTGGAGGTAAAATCGTTGGATTGTTCCAGATAATTCATTTGTTTTTGTTTCAAATATAGTTCCTACATAATGCTTTCATGATTTCTCTAAACAGAAATTCAGCCGTTTGGGGTTAGATATTGATTTATCTAATTTGGTGTAGAATGCACCTAAAGGTTGCCTCCAGCTAGCCCATTAGACTCAAGACATGCAAATGAAACCAGAGATTTGTACAATCACAATATTGGAGAAGGTGGTGGCAACTGGTAGAGCACGGTTTCTCTACCCATTTACTACCTGCTTATGTTTGGTTATGTTCACAAATCTCTGTTAAATAAGTTGCAAGTGTTGCAAAATAATATTATAAGAAGAGCAAGGTACTTAGACAGAAGAACAAATGTAGTTGAAGGTATGGTCTATAATTATTGTTATATATAAGGGTCAATTTTTCAGAAAATGTACAATTGACAGCTGTGGACCTTTAGCAAATTCTGCTAAATTAGGCTGCAATTTGGTCAATACTAGGTAAATTCGAGTATATTCGGCATTGCATTGATTCTAGCAATCTGTTTGGTTAGGTTGAAGTGTGTTTTGGACTGTATTTTCGTCTGTAATCTGGGTTATTTGAGAGGATTGGTGAAAGTGAATTTATATTTTCTGGGAATCTGACCCATAAGGAACTTTTAAGTTGCTAATAACAAAGATGACTAAAGTTTTAAAATTTTATTCTTATTGAATGAATGTACATAGTTAATAAAATGTTGGTGATGATTATACCATGTTTTAATGATAAAGTGTAATTCCAGAGAAAAAGATCAGATTAATTGGACAAGAACTAAAATATGCACATTCTAAAAAGAGAAGAGTTGTAATAATATTTTGATAGCATATGGGCGCTCTAAGAAAAACAATGGGTACATTGACTGAGATATGACCCTTTTCTATGTAATTGTATGAAAATTTGGAAATAAAAACACTTATAATATTATATATATCTCAAATAGTGAACAACCATGACCTTTGCAACAATTTGCTACCATTTGAATATTTGGAGGAAGCAGTGGCCAACAATGTCTCCCCTCAAGAGGTAGATAATTATATGGGTCAGATTTTCAAAAAATGTACAATTCAACTGCGCCAATCTTCTCAAATAACCCAAATTTCAGACAAATATAAAGTTCAAAATACAGTTCAACCTAACCAAACAGATTGCTAGAATCAATGCAATGCCAAATATACCTAAATTTACTAGTATTGACCAAATTGCAGCCTGATTTAGCAGAATTTACTAAATGTGTACAGCTGCAAATTGTACATTTTCTGAAAGTCTGACCCACATATTGGATTGTTAGACTGCGGAGGGAAAGTGAGACAGATCATCTCCAGCTGTACTGATACAGGTGTTTCCAATAGTTGCAGGGTCATTTTGTTTTACACTCCTTTTTATTTTTTACATTCTTATTATTCTCTCTTTTATCTCATTTTTGTATTTCTAATTTCCAGGTCTTCTTTCTATCCACACGTTCCTTGCTCTACTTTTCTCATCTGTTATCAAGATCTTCTCTCCATCTTCATTATCTTGTCTTGTATCTGCTCATATCTCGTCATTTTTCACTTTCTCTGTGTCAGTCCTCTTTTCCTTCATACATATATGTGACTGTAGTAGGTCCATTTTGGTTTGAGAAATTCTTGCCAGTTGCCAGCCTTCATGATCACTATCACAGCCACAGGTCAGTTGGTGGCAGCCAAACCCTGGCCTGTGATTAATCAGGCCCAGGAACACTGACAGCTGTGGAGGTTGTGACTTAAGTGACTATATGTGATGTGACAGAGCCTTCCCTCAAAGTTGCACTTAAAGTAATACTTATTTCTTAATTCTAGGTAATTCAGCGGAGGGTTGATGCTTCTGTAAACTTCAATCGTAACTGGGCAGAGTACAAATCTGGATTTGGCAACTTAGGAGGTTAGTCTACAATAATTATATATGTATGATCAATTTGGATTAATTTGTTATTATTAAAAGGGAGTGATTTGTGAACTGACAAAAGTCATGTTGATGTTTCAATGTTTAATGATAAGCCCTTATATATGTAACTAATAAGTGTATAATTGGCAGCCCACACTGATGGCGATTGGCTTTGTGTTAAGCTTTGCAATAAGGTTTGTGATGAAATGGAACATTTTCTATCACAAACATAGTCCTGTCACAGGAATTTATGCTACTTCCCGATGGTTTTTGTGATGGGTTCTTCAACGGAAAAAGTAACAGAGTTTGTTGCAAAATTATTTGACATGTTTAATATTTGTTTGTGATATGTAGTCTATCGGGAGAAGTTAATATGCATTGCAATTGATGGCAAAAGTGTGTTCTGCTTTGCGATTGGTCTGTGATAGCCTTTTGCGATACAGAACTCAAAACTGTCCGCTAAATTCAGGTATATCGCAAAACTCTGTCTCAAACCATGTCATCACAAAAGTCTACTGCTACGCACTTTGCGACACACTTTTGCGATAATTTATTTCCATACTCATTGCAAAGATTAATCACCTGAGTCTTTCACAAAGCTGATCGCCGTCAGTGTGGCCCCCCTATAATGCTCTGGTCTAGGTAACTAATAAGTGTAGAATGCCCTGGCGTAGGAAACTAATAAGTGTAGAATGCTCTGGTATATGTAGTAATAAGTGTATAATGCTCTTGTATAGGTAGTAATAAGTGTAGAATGCTCTGGTATAGGTAAGTAATAAGTGTATAATGCTCTTGTATATGTAGTAATAAGTGTAGAATGCTCTGGTATAGGTAGTAATAAGTGTATAATGCTCTGGTATAGGTAAGTAATAAGTGTATAATGCTCTGTAATAGGTAATTTCTGGCTTGGCAATGAGGCCATTCACAAGCTGACAGCAGATGGGAAGCAGACATTAGGCGTTGAGATGGAGAATCCAAACGGTGCGTGGGGAAGGGTGGGCTACTCAGAGTTCATGGTGGCAGACGAGGCTGACAAGTACAGACTTAGCTATGGCAAGTTTACTGGAGGCACACCACCAGGTAAGCAGTCCTCATCATTTTTTTCTTTTTTTTTTAAAGATTTTATTTCCACTGGGTACAGCACCTCCCATCGTGGTAGGATGTTCTGGTGTAACCCAGCTTTTTAAAGAAACATAAATACATTTTGTACATGGTCATCCTGTGAATCGCTGGAAAATTTAGCAGGAAAGTTGTTTAATTACAGTAATAATAATGCTAATGATGGTGATGGGATAACCACTATGCAAAGTGTGACCCATTGATAATATTTAACATTAGATAAGATTTCTCACGGGAAAATAAGTCACAAGTCTCAATATTTATTTTGACATTGATTCTTTTTTACAGAATACTGAGTCACAAGACGCAAACAAAGTTGGTTTGAGATACCATTATATATGATAAGATGGGATTAAGCAAATTCCTATGATTGTAAACATTAGGACATCTAATAACTATTGCTTTTAGACATAAGTGTTTTTATGTATACATATTTAATGCTACTAGCAGTGCTGAGCACCCCACAAATGAGAAGATTCCAATAATATTATTTTGGAAAATATATATCATTTTTGTGACATGTGACTCATTTTCCTAGACCACATCTCATATAAGAAAACAACTTTTATATTTCAGGCGATGCATTCAACAAACCAGTCAACCCCATTAATAAGATGCAGTTCTCCACATATGACAGTGTTAACAATAACATGAGACTTGCTGGTCCCTGTTCCACGGAATACAGTGGAGGGTGGTGGTACAACATGTGCCATGCCGCTAACCCTAATGGTGTGTACGGGCTAACCACATCAAGCCAAGGCATCACCTGGTATACCTGGGCAAATGATGACATATGCATGGTCTCCTTTAGACTGATGATCGCTTGTCCCGACCCGATTCAGCCAGCACTAGCCAGTCCACCTGCAGTAGTAATGCAATCCAGCGACCAGTAGCAAGTTCAGAAGAAGTAATTATATATATATATAGAATTTTTATTCAGCAAACATGTACATTTGTTGTAATATATGCAGGAAAAGGACAAGGTTCGGTCTCCTATGGAGTTCTTCCGAGTAGCCCTTTTTAAAATAAATAGATTGCAAAGTATACATGACATTGTAGTTTGACAGTGTAACAGTGGTACAATTTCTATTCAATGATTTAAACAATTATAATTGGACGGTAGTGGTTTTACATTAATACATTTTGTTCGTTATTAGCTTGTGGCTGCAGTCCCGTTTTTACTTTCTACATCTATGTCTTAGATATTAGTTAAGACGCGTTATTTCTGCAGTTAGTTTTTTGTTTCCTCTCTGCCTGGACTGGCAGTGTGGGTTGCTGTAAACAATGTGTCTCTTCCTAAACTGGTCGAGAGTTAGGTAATAGCATATTTTTAACTGAAAATTAGGTATTGTGTCTCTTCCTAAACTGGTCGAGAGTGATTACATAATAGTACATTGGACTAGAAGAAAATTGGTCGAGATTAATTAAATAATAGTACATTGAACTGGAATTAATCTTAATACTAACATTATAGCTGAATTTTCAACTTATATCCCCTTTCCCTTCCCACAATCCACCATTGTATTGGTCTTGATACACAGATCTTACATGTCTGTCTTCATCCCCCCTTCCCCCTTTCCCCATGCGGTTTCCAACAGATGAGATGTGGCTTATGTATATATATATATATATATATATATATATACATATATATACATATATATATATTTTTTTGGTTTACATGAATTTACATTAGGTTTCAATACCTCACGGTTTACTACATTTACAATCTGTAATGCTTTACTACTTATATTTCATGTCAGGCACGCAGTGTCTGTTCATAAAAGTAATAAGTTTACCTAAATTACTGTACAATATTTTCCTGTCCCTGAGGAATGTTTTGTTCTCTCAGGTGGACATCATATTCCTGAGGGTAAGAGGATTTTAAATATACCTTAAATTCTTTTCTGGTTTTTATAGATCTGGGTTTGGACGGAAGACCGTTCCACAAGGAGGCCATTCTAAATATATAAGACTTTTTGAAACTTTCGTTTTTCGGGTGGGGTACTTTTAGTTTTATCCCATTGCTCAGTCCCCTCAGTACAACATTTCTGTTGTCCAGGTTATCAGTATTGAGAGACCTTCTAAATGCCAGCTCAAGAGTGTGGCTTTGCCTTCTCGTGTCTAAGGTGGGCAAATTAACCGCTCTATGGATTTCTCTTGTGCTGGTGAATTTTGGAAGTTTTAAAACAATTTTCAGTGCCGCGTTTTGTAGCGACTGTACCCTGTCCAGATATCGTTGTGGGGCTGTTTGGTATAATGCCTTGATGGAGAATGATATAATAATATGTGCAAGGCATGACGAAAATCAACCCTGGGGTGAGATTGTATTATATTGTTGCTAATTCCTGAATAAAGATTTTAAATAAAAACAAATAATGCCAATTCAGGCAGCAGTAGCCAGGGGAAGATATATATATATATGCTATATAGAAGTTGTATTCTAGATTTCCCTATGTAACCAACACCATTACAAAAATTGAAATAAAGTTATTTATATATAACAGACTGTCAAAGTAGCGGGAGGAGTAGCGGGAGTAGTAGCCAGCCAGTGGAACCCAGCCTTTATTAGAAAACTTTAAAATTACCAGATTAGTATGTTATTAAGTGGATTATGTGTAAGATGCACGGCGGTTTTACATCTTGTATGTCACAACTAGATATCATTGTATCATCTTTTATTCTCACTGATAAATACCAAAAATATTCTATAGGTTAATATTATCTCAGAGGTTAGTCTGATGGAGTAGTGCTTAGTCTGATATTGATGTAATTATTTGCTAACTTGATCTTGTAGATCTCTGGTGGTTTCTATTATTTTCCATGTAACTTATAATCATAAGCAGAGAATAGCAATGTAAATTGTGAGCTTACTGAAATAAAAGATAAACAAACAAGAATAGGTATTTGTATTTAAATATTTTATTCAGCGCAAAACATTATGTAACGAGTACACTATATCTCAGCCGTCGCTGACACAAATAATTCCTACAAATTATATATCATATCAAGGGTTACCACTTAAGCAATGGAAATCATAGCTGATCAAATACTTCATTATTGATCATACAAGGACAATTCAGTTAAGAACAATACTGTTACAGTTTTCCTTTTCATATTGTTGGTCATGCTCATTAAATCGGTGGGCCTGGTCTTCCAGAGCCTGGTCCCAGAGATGGTCTAGCAATGTTGTCGAATATGCCACATGTAATAAAAATGCTGCATTACTTTAATCTTGTCTTCTGATTAATTACTAGTGACTTTTAGTAACTGATATTCCCCAAAGATAGCTGCGCTTGCAAGGAAGGAAGTCAAGGAGTTGTTTGCAGTTTGAGTCCCAGGTTTATTGTGTGAATCGTCAACAAACAGGGGTTTATATAGTACAAGGATAAGTGAATCGTCTATCATTATTCACCCCTGTTCCACGGCATACGGTGGAGGGTGGTGGTACGACATGTGCCATGCCGCTAACCCTAATGGTGTGTACGGGCTAACCACATCAAGCCAAGGCATCACCTGGTATACCTGGGCAAGTAATGACATATGCATGGTCTCCTTTAGACTGATGATCGCTTGTCCCGACCCGATTCAGCCAGCACTAGCCAGTCCACCTGCAGTAGTAATGCAATTCAGCCACCAGTAGCAAGTTCAGAAGAAGTAATTATATAATGCCTTGATGGAGAATGATATAATTATATGTGCAAGGCATGACGAAAGATAGCTGCGCTTGCAAGGAAGGAAGTCAAGGAGTTGTTTGCAGTTCGAGTCTCAGGTTTATTGTGTGAATCGTCAACAAACAGGGGTTTATATAGTACAAGGATAAGTGAATCGTCTATCGTTATTCGCCATTCACTATTCGCCATTTGTCTTTCGCCATCATGATATTACTTTTAAGAAAACACTATTAGACGATTTGTCAGCTGAGCGAATCGCCAGGCGATTTACCTTTTATAGAGAAATT
The DNA here is from genome assembly GCA_942159475.1 of Sthenelais limicola. Taxonomy (NCBI): domain Eukaryota; kingdom Metazoa; phylum Annelida; class Polychaeta; order Phyllodocida; family Sigalionidae; genus Sthenelais; species Sthenelais limicola. The sequence continues at coordinate 18,361,555 of OW804098.1, forward strand.
CATAACAATAGCATACCCCTATGGTCTATTCTATAACAATACCTACTTAAAACCGTCACCGACGCATTTCTATCTCAACAGTCCGATTAGGTTTGTTATCCAATAGTTCCACTCAATACATGCAGTCCAGTTCCAGTCCATGCAGGTGTTTTATGCCATGATAGCAGTGCGTATTCACAAAGACATGGCCAGATTAGCCCATGGCATAAACATGCCTGGATTGCACTAGCGGAATTCGTTTTTCGAATGCAACCAATCTACAACGTTATTTTGATTGGTTGCTGAATTTAGTTGCGCCAATCAATGACGCTCATTTCATGACGCTCATTTAATGACGCAACATTGTAAGCACTTGTTTTTGCCGAGTCTGATAGTTGGGAGACATGCAATGAAGGTAAATAACTCTTAAATAACTCTTAAATAACTCTTAAATATATATCATGGCATAAAAATATAACTAAACTTGAGCTGCATATGGGGCAGTGGATTCACAAAACGCAAGTGGCTTTTGGTGAGTGTCTTTCACAAGTGCCATATGCATCTCGCGTTTAGTTATATCTTAAGATATTATGAATGTAAATTGAAGAGTCTAGTATCCAACGACTAGAGTCCTATTGTATAGAAAAATAGATTAATACTTGTGAGAGTAGGATGAGTGGATATTGCCTGGCGTCAGCTATAAAAATTAAATATCAGAAATTGGGAATCTTGATATACTTCAAGACTTGAACAACAAATTAATAATTAAATATGATGCTCGAGGTTGAGTCAGACAGTCATCTTCCTGAAACGGATCACAAATGATGTGTTGAATTGAATTGAAGGTTTTCAGTGGCACACGTGTATAGTGAATTGATGAGTCTGGGATTGTCCAAGAACACAAATGGGTTTTTTTTCAGGATGATCATCTGAGGAATGGAAATCCAGAAGCTATGGAAGAAATAAATTGAATTAATGTTAATATGTGTTAGTGCTTGTAAATCTGTCAGAGCCTTCCTTCAATTGTTATCAACTTGATTGAGTTACCTAACTATACCTCGAGAAAATTCATGTTTTGGTATTTCATTTACGAGTTCAATATCAATGAAAGCATAATTTTTCAGATATGTTTATGTTAAAACTTCGAATCTTAATTGCATAAAACATGGGGACATTTGTGGTGTGCTACAGGAAAATGAGTCACATGTGGCAAAATGGATATCTTTTAAAGTGATTTATTTACAAGATCTCTTTGTCGGAATTTTCTGATATTTTGGGATGTTTAGCGCTGCTAGTAGTAGCATGAATAATATTCATGACATCGCATGACTGTGTATTGACTATATTCATGTGTATCTGAAGTTATTCTAAGGAGTATACATGTATCTAACTACTTTAGTGACTGACCAGTGATTGACCCTCAAGAAATATCTCTAACCTTTTATTTCAGGCACAGAAAATATAAAAGAATATATTACCTATGTCCAAATCTTCGCAAAATTGAATCGCAAAATTCATATTTTTCAAAGTAATTTATTTAAAAGATGTATTTGTGTGCTATGGGCATGTCCTCATTGTTGATGTATAGATCTAACGCCTCTTTGTTTTTATATGTACCAAATGTCAGCATTTCTGAGTATATTTAGCTACCTTACTAGTAATGGTTCACTTAGAAATGTTGCAAACTTTTATTTTCTGAAATAAACTTAAATATGAAAGTACTTAGGATATGTCCTAATGTTTACAATCATTAGACCCTGCTTGATCTCATAGTTTTAAATAATATAAAAAAAACTGCATTGTTTGCGACTTGTGACACATTTACTTATAACACATACCAATTTGAACGGAGGCAGGCTGTGGGAAGAATGTCACTGCAACAACACCATTTATACTTTCCTGCAATACAAACTTTTCCCTCACCCAGTCATGGTTTAGGTGCACACTGTTGTGCTGCGAAGATGGACATGTGAATGTCTCACATTATGAAAAGCCAGGCTGGGACATTCTTTGTAACATTTGATCCCCATTCGCAAATTTTCCAAATAAATCTGTCCATGTCTCCTTCTTTATGAAACAACACCAAGGAGAGCTTTGCTATAGGGGATGAATCCAATTCTTCACAGGCTATTCCATGTCGACTGGGGTATAAATTAGCACCAAATTACTTACTAGCAAATACCCATGCTATGCACGGGATTTGCTAGTGGGACAGTGGGGCCCACATCCTCATCTCTCCTTGTTCCCTCTCCCACTATCTTTCTCTTTCAAGTTGTCATATTAACTTAGTATGTTCATACCACAAATGGAACCCTATTTAGATGCTTTTTTGGTCACTGTTCAGTGTTCTGCTGTTGTTGTGTTGCCTGTCCCTGTCCCTGTCCCTGTCATGCTCCCATTCCCTCTTTCATTGTGAGGTAATTAGTGGGCGGGTTCCCCCAGGTCGACTTCAAAAACCATCACAAACAATAGTTTATGAACTGATTCAACTCTGACGATGCTCCTTTTGGTGGAATATATCAACTCCCGTCCTGTAGTGAAGCAATGATGTGCCCGTCCATGATGTCATGCTTTGGGTGACCCAGAAACCTGGTGTAGGGGCACTGATAGGTTTGTTTTCAGGCAGCACGGGGGGCCCTGGGTGGGGGTGCTCAATGTAAACCCATCTCTAACACCTTTCCAACCCTAATTTGTTAATGAAACATAGTGGAATGGTTCGGCACCATTTTTGGCAATGTGCATGTGAAATATAATGGAGATCTGGCCAGCGGTTTCAGAGAAGATAGGGGTTTAAGGCTCCAAACCCTTATTTCATTAATATATAGATAGTGAGCCGCCTTTTATGCGGTAGGATTACATTGTTATAGGGAAGGTAATATGTGATGTGTTCCAGGAAAATCAGTCACAAGTCGCAAAATGTATATTTTCAAAGTGTTTTATCATAGGAACTCGTTATTAAAATGTTCTGATCTTTACAGGGTTTATCACTTATAGTCATATGAATTGATCTACTAGAATTAGAGACAATATATTAAATATATTCTTACGTTTCGAGGTATATTTAGTTACTTTACTGATAGGTATATATCCAGAAATATTGCAAACCTTTTATTTTCAAAAATAGAAATATCAAACTTAAAATTAAATTAATATAGAAAAACTTAGTAGATGTCTAGTAGTGTTTACTACCATTGGAGTCGGCTTGATCTCCTCTTTTCACATATGTTGATATCTCAAAATCCATAATTTGCGACTTATGACTCATTTTCCTAAAACAGATCACATATGCAATCCATACAATAGTTCTTACCAGTAAAACGGCACTCACCATTCAATCTCTGTCGTTGAGGCAACCGTTAAGGATGCAGGTCATGCCTGAGGGGCTGCAGTTGCAGCGGTCACAGCCAATGTCCTGCCGGCCCGACCCGTACTGCACCCCATCCCTGATGCAGTCCCTGTAGCCCATCAAGTGGCACCCAACACAGGACATAGCTCCCCTGTCTTCGCACCTGGGTCAGATTTTCAGAAAATGTACAATTCACATTCACCATTCCTCTCAAATAACCCACATTTAAGACAAAAATGCGCTTCAAAATGCAGTTTAACATAACAGAACTGATACTTTAAATCAATGTGATATCAAATATACTCAGATATACCCGGTATTCATCATTTTTCAGCCTATTTTAGGAGAATTTCCTTAATGTGTAGAGCTACCAATTGTACATTTTTTGAAAATCTGACCCACCTGCATCTGGAGCACCCAACCATGAAGGATTCTCCCGTGGCGTACACTCTACCTTTGAACACACATCCTGGTATCTCTACTGGTATCTCTACTGGTATCTCTACTGTTGTCTCGACTGATACCTCTATCAGGTGCTGCACAGAGGCTGACGTGCACATACCTGTATGGTAAATACGATTAAAGCTGCATTATCCGCAAAGCAACAAAGCAAATCTTACCAAATGTATTATGGTAAGATATATTATATATATTAGATGGTAACGGTTGACATGTCTCAATAGCTAGAACTCCACAGGGACATTTGGGTTTTCTTTTATTGGGATGAGATTACATGTCCTGACTAACAGTATAGTCTTCATCAGCGGAGGGGTTTTGGAGGGTTGGCACCACACTGAAAGACCCAACCTCGGTGAGTGACCAATTTTTCTCAGGAATTCGCTGGCATCCAATTGCCAGGCACTGACCGAGAAAAAAACGGTCAGATTTTCAGTGACCGAAAAAAAACGGTCAGATTTTGGTGACAGAAAAAAAAAACAGTCATCACTTTTGGTGACCGAGAAAAAAAACGGTCAGAAATTTGGTGACCGAAAAAACGAAAAACGGTCAGTGACCGATAAATCCCAGTCATCTCAATACTGACTGTTTTTTTCAGGTTTTTTTTTTACCAATATTTGACCGTTTTTTTTTTGTGGTAACCAAGATTTGACCGTTTTTTTCAGTGACCCTTTAACTTGACCGTTTTTTGTTAGGATGATGGTTTTTCATTCATTCAAATTATAGGGGTTATGAAAAATAGGAATTCTCAGGTTTTATAGTACTATTATCCCCTGTGACACACCAGGAAGCTGTAATTCCTGGGGTGTCACAGGCTAGTAGTATACCCCTGATGAAAACCTAAAACAATTTCAATATGACTAACTAGAAAGGAAATGGTAACAAACACTGGAAATCATATAAAGCAACATTTTATTTACATTCATCACATACACATTTATTACTTGATTTACAAAAGATGTAAATAAGCAATAACAAAGGAATAATGGTTAGGGAGGGGTGAAGGAAAATATATTAGTTCATTGGTTCCATGATTGGTACTGAGATTAAATCAAGAAAGTTAACCTACTTAAATTAACAATGTTATTCATTAAAACATATGCATTTTAATATGTAACATTCTGTCGGATTAAAATTTGCGCAGCTGGCATGGTCAGCGATGCATGAAGCGATGGGACAGAAAAAAACAGTCACTGACTGATATTCCCATCGGCGCTACAGAAAATCAGTCACTGACTGAGATTTCCATGAAGGCACTGAAAAAAACCAGTGATGGCTGTTTTTTTACCGAGGTGACTGATAATTATCAGTTGCGCCCATTTGTGGCTGAAAATAATCAGTCATTGCTGGGGAAACATTTATATCTGACTGATAAAACGGCCGCGGGTTTTTCAGTGTACCTACTACAATTAGAGCAACTTAGTATAACTCATTATGACGTCATAATAAAGAAAATAATATGTCATATGATGTATACGAATGAGTTCATCAATATTCTGCCACTTTAAATGTTTACACATCAATTTGAAGCCAAAACACCCGAGGAAAGGAAGCCGCCGGTGAGCGACAATAATGAAAGTCTTCGCTGGGAAGGATTCGGGCAGGTCCTCCATATACAAATGAGGACGTTTTAGAAGCCCTTTAGCAAAAGAAATTATACCAAGTCCTCCAAAAGTTTGGCCAAATGACTTTTAGATAGGTTGGAAAAGAATTTAAAAAAACATGAGTATGAGGCTAAAAGAATATCAGCAAATTGAATGTAATTGACTTCGGCAATAATTTGTTTGTGTATTGTTATGATGCTGTTACATTGCAGGAAACGCGACCATGACATTCTACACAATATATTGCTTGGTAACAGATAGGGTAAGATAATGAAAGTTTGAAAAAAAAAAGAAAAAAAAAGGAAAATGGATTGTTTATAGTTATGTACACTCTCACAAATTATACAACGGGATGGAGTAAGAAATGTATGTTCATCTCATGTTCATTGAGTATGATAAGCTTTATAATGTGTACGTGTGGCAGCTTCCTCTGCGATACGGTAGCATTTCATTATACACCAGGGGGGGTTTCATAACTAATAGCGGCCCTCCGCTTAAGTGTTTCATAACTAGTTGCGGAGCGGTTTGGCTGTTAATTCACCGCTATAAGATACTTGAATTAACGCTCCCAATTTCGGTCATCGTTAGTTTATGGCTTTGGTAGACCCCCGTTACACACTCCTCTTCCTTCTCCTCCTCCTCTTTCTTCTCCTCCTTTGGACCAGTTAGTTAATAATGAGTTTATTCTCGAGTATCAAATAAAACATAATGCATTGTCTAGCCTTAAAGTGCATGAAACCGAAGGTAATACTTTCCCAGGCTCTTCGACCAAAATGCCCATTTTCCAGGCTTTGAATATCTTTTAAATATTGTGCAAAGATGTCCGAAAATATCACTGATGGAAGAGAAGAGTGGTGATATTAATAGCAATGAGATATAATGGAAATAAATCATACGGCATACATACACAACAAGAATGATGAAATAATGAAATACTTGCCTAATAGTATTTTTGTATGTAAATGAAGTTATGTTTGGAAGTTTTTAAGGTTTTTCTTAACAGACGTAGGATCATAATGCCTGGTGCTATTTAGACTTGGTCAACTAAAGTTGAGTTAATGGTGAATAATTATGTAGGAGTTTTTGTCATTGTAACTGTCATAATAGCCTGCCAGCCCGTGTGTTCATGCCTAACATTGGCTGCAGTTCTATCTATAGTATATAGCTTAATATTAACAAGGCTTGCATGGGCAACGCGCAGACAGGTTGCACAAAAATTTCAATACCAAATATGATCATTCAAGAGACGGCTTGCCGTGCGGCAGAAGGGCGGCGTCACAAAGTTACTAAACTACTGGACGTTACTTGTTGTCTGCTATTGTGTCATGGTGAAATATTGTCCCCTGACTAGGCGCCATTAGCTGCGGAGGCCTTAATGGGGGCGAGCAGAATTTTCTCGTTGACAGCGGAGTGTAACGGGGGTCAACAGAATTATGTTTAGCGGAGCTTTTAGCAGGTGACCGTAATTTCTTCTGTTAAACAAATCTCACACTTACATGTTATACACCCTTTTGTATTTGCATGTTATTATCATGTACTGCTTCCTTTATGTATGTCGGTTGTTGTCGTCACAAGCTGTGATATTTGGCAACCCAGGTGTGGATAGTAGAATATAAACGTTGAGTGCTGGCGAGGTCCATTAGATCCTGTTGTTGTCGTTGTTCTTGATTAGATAGATTAAGTTCCCATAGTCGCTTAAGGCTGTCGATCGGACATTACAATTTGGTGCCGTGACCATTTTGGATTTTTGCTCGCTAGCGGGTGAGACCTGTGTCAGCCGTCGGTAGCCTCTAACGAGGAGTGCCGATGGGTGACAAGGGGAAAGATGTCCGGCTCTCCACTGGAGCACCGGATGACCTGATGGCTGTGGATGAATTTCTGCAGCAAACGAATCAGACTATTCAGGACTTGGAAAATCAGTTGGCCCAGTCAAAACTGAATTTCGATCGATCGCTGGAACCTCATGTTAATGCTAATGTGCGGGTGAAAGCGAGCATAGAAGCTAATTCGAGTAGCGGCGATGAACATGTACAACCGCCCGATTTGAAAGTGACCATGAGGAGGAAGTTGTCAAAGCTTCCTCGTAGTGCTTTGAAGAAGGCACCAGAGATTGTAGATATTGGCTCGGACGAGGATGAGTTTTTGCATGGTAAACTGCCTCCCATGACTCCAGTGATTCATGCGGATATTGGTCAGTTACAATACGAATGGACTCAGGACCGTACTAGGAATAGGCGCATGACCTATGATAGAATGGATAAACTCATCTCTACGCAAGTGAGTACTTTGAATTTGATGAATGATTCAGTATTGGAGTCTGCAAGGAAGGGGAAGGAGGCCCTGGAAAAAGCGGCTTATACTGAATCGGAGTTGACTTTGGCTAGGAAGGAAGAAGCTCGTTTAAGATCTGTAGTGAAAGATCAAAGTGAGAAATTGACTTCACTAGAGGCTAAGCGCGCTTGGGAACGTAAGAATAATGAGCGTATGAGAATGAATTTGGAAGAATTGAATAGCCGCTTTGACTTTCAAGTCCCACAGCACAGATCTAGGGGTATTGCTTTTGCTGACGAAGTGGAAAAGGTTAGCACTCCTATTCATGAGAATCCGGGTGGTATAACTAATGAATCATACACCCGAATCATGAATGATTTACCTGACTTTGATCAGAAGAAAGGAAGTCTAGATAATGTAGCACCATATCCACCACATTATACGTCAGTCATGCCGGACGCACCAACTGGCGGGCGGGCGTTTAAAGGTGACAGGAGGAGTGCTTTAGAAGCTGCGCGTGGTTTGCGCCCTTCTAGTCCTAGTCCAGTCGGTTATGGAATTATGGGCGCGGTAAGGCGATCATTGCCGGCCAATATGAGTGGAGTTAGGCGGTCAATAGATCCAGCCGCGGGTTACTTGCCTGAAGGTAAGGGACCTGCATTTGGCATGCCTAAGTTTAAACCAACTAAGCCAATGCGCAACCCTAGAACTGTGAACTTCCCTGAATGGGATGGTCGGGAGGATTGGCGTGACTATCAAAGACGCACAGTAATGATAGCACGTTCAAATAATTGGGATGACGAGACTTATAAAATACAACTGCTAACCGGAGTAGGTAAACAGCTGCCGCAAGCTATGATGCTGGAGCCGGATGATTTTTCAGTCGATCAGCTGCTACAGATGCTCGAGTATGACTATCAGGCTGAAAAGTCTGATAAGACGCGGAAGCGGGAATTTTTCGAATGTAGGCAAGATCCTGGGCAGAGTCCGGCTGCTTTCAGCCAGAACTTAAGTTTGAAGGCAGTACATGCTTTCGGTGATTGGGATGGCACGTTGCATGAAATGGCGGTAAAAACATTTCTTGATGGGCTGTTGGATAAAGGCATGTCGCAATATGTTGCGATGCAGGAGCCAACTGATATAGTTTCGGCTGCGGCAGCCGCTACTAGATATAGGGATGTATTTGGTACCAGTGGAGTTTCACACACGTCATCGCACTTACACTCGATTAAAAGCGGGGCGGGTGTGTCAACGGTAACTACTGTGACCAAATCAGAACGGGAGTGGGATGATAAAGAAATGGCAGAGTTTCAAGCTTTTCGGGCGTGGCAGAAAAGGCCAAAACCGCAACTAGAGGCTTTACCACCACCACCACCGCCCGAGTCGGGTGAGGGGGGTAGAAAGGTTTCTTCTGAAGGAAATTATAGGAGAAGACCTGGTATGCCTCGAAAATGTTACTATTGTCAGCAAGAAGGACACATGTGGGCAGATTGTGCTAAACAAAAAACACATGTTAAGTCTTTTGATGACTTTACAGCTCAGGCTGCGGCAATTAAAGAACAGTTGGCTCTGCTGTTAAACAAGGTCGGATCTTCTTAGGCGGTGAACAGGAGATCGCGACAAACAGCATACACACCGCATTGTCGATAAATCGGGCTTGTAAACCAATTGGATCCGATGTTCTTGTGCCCCTAGATCAGCCTGGGGACGCCCGTGGAGAAGGTGATCTTGGAGGTGAAGTGCACGAGAGCAGCGGCATTGGCGCAATTGGGCGCGCCACATGCTCAGTAATGGTGGTAAATGAAGGAAATCCTGAGTATGTATGCTCACCCGGGCAGATTCTAAAAGTATCATGGGGAGAAGATGCTAGGGTGGTGAGTAAGGTTATGGTGTGTGACTTGTGCGATTTTGAGATTTGTGTCTCAGACCGCAATCGCCCGCTTGTGGCTGAGCGCATGTATGCGGATGTGACTTTGGTGAATGTAACTGGACAATTCCTGATTGACTGGGGAGCCCAATGCACGCTAATAAAGAAGCGCGTGTATGATGAACTCTCAGTCAGGCCTTCTCTCATGCCATGTGGGGTGACGTGCTATGCAGGAACTGGACATGATCTAAAGACACATGGGTGTGTGCGTCTGGCGCTGGGGTTGGGAGGCGCGTGGTATGCTCTCAATTGCCTGGTGGTAAGTGGTTTGGTTGGTGCGGAGGCTGGAATCATAGGGATGGATTTTATCTATCTCCATAAATGTAACTCTGATTGGTCTGGTTTATTCACCCTCGAGGCAGGTGAACAGTCGATCATGTGTCGGGCATTGCAAAGTGGACCAGTGACGCGGAGCGGCTGTGAGAGTGTTTTTAAAGATGCTTTTTCTGCCATTTGCAGCGGCTTTGGTCCAATGTCCCCCAATGAAGACATGCTTTTTGAACCAGATGGAGCAGGGTTGGGATGCTATGTTGCAGGGAGTTTATTGGTTGCTGGCGACCGATATAATTGCACGCTGTCTGTATACAATCCTACCAGCTCTCCTGTACTGATGGAACTTCAGACTGCAAGGGGGGGGGATCTCATGAATGGTGACTCCCCTATTGTTGATGTGGAATTACTGGAGCCTGAGGTTCCAATGCCTCCGGCTGCAGAATGTCCACTGGAAAAGTTGGTGAAAGGGTCTGATTTGTCTAAGGCGGAGGATATAGTCAGACTTAGACACCTGTTGACACAATATAAGCATTGCTTCAGGTTGCCAGGTGAAACGCTGGGACACACTAATAAAGTGCGTCATGTGGTCGATACAGGGGATGCTGTACCGATTAAAAGTGTGTATAGGCGCCTGCCTCGAGCACGTCGTGAGGCTGCTGAAAAGCAAATTCAGGATATGCTTGATAAAGGTGTTATAGAACCTAGTAATAGCCCATGGGGATCTGCAGTGGTGATTGTGAAAAAGTGACGGTACTGACCGTTTTTGTGTCGACTATCGTCCAGTGAATGCGGTGACTAAGAAAGATTTTTTCCCGCTACCAAGAATAGATGAAAGTATTGAAGCATTGGGTGGTAACCTATGGTTCATTACATTGGATTTGGAGAGCGGCTATTGGCAAATTGCCATGGATGAAGCAAGTAAAGAAAAAACTGCTTTCGTCTCGACTATGGGGCTGTTCCAATTCAAGGTGATGAGCTTTGGTCTATGTAATGCGCCGGCCACATTTGAACGAATGATGGAACAAATGTTGGCTGGTTTAAGATGGAAATGCTGTTTAGTATATTTGGATGATGTAATCATCTTTGGCTCCAGCTTTGATGAAGCATTGTCTAATGCGGAAAAAGTCTTGCAACGACTAGCTGATTATGGCTTGAAATTGAAACCAAAGAAATGCGAATTCTTCAAACTTAATGTTAAGTATCTGGGTAGAATAGTCTCTCAGAAGGGGGTTCACGCTGATCCGGGCAAGTTGGAGAAGGTTCATTCGTGGCCAGTGCCGACTACTATTAAACAAGTCTGACAGTTTCTGGGGTTTGCCTCTTATTATAGAGAATTCATGCCTAACTTTTCTGAAGTTGCGGCTCCTATTCAAGCATTGGTGTCCGGAGCAGAATTGAAAAATAATCGGCGGGTGACGTTCGATGAGAACTGTCGTAAGGCTTTTTCAGATTTGAAAGACTTGTTAACATCACCGCCTGTGCTAGGTTACCCACAGCCGACGGGAACTATCATCTTGGATACGGACGCTAGTGGGTATGGAATGTCTGGCGTCCTATCTCAGATTCAGAATTCTAGGGAAGTAGTTTTGAGTTACGCCAGTAATTCATTGTCCAAAGCACAGCAGAATTATTGTGCCACGAAAAGAGAACTGTTAGCTGTTTTAACTTATTTATCTAAGTTTCAACACTATATCATTGGCCAGCATGATTTTAAACTGAGAACTGACCATGCTTCACCTCGGTGGCTGATGAATTTCCGTGATCCGTCGGGTATGCTTGCAAGATGGTTAACCACCTTGCAGCATTATGGGTTGCGTGAGGATCAAATTGTTCATCTGCCAGGCCGCAAACACATAAATGCGGATGCGCTTTCAAGACTGCCAGTAAGAAGATGTCCTCGCGACGATTGCTTAGACTGTGGCGCGCATGATGCAGTGGTAGCCACAATGACTGTCAATTATCATATCTTCTCGTCATTGGTGGGTGATAGATTGAAGGTAGCGCAAGAGGAAGATGATGTTTTGTCAAGGATTAAGTCTATAGTACAGGGTTTGACTCCGAAGCCAGACAATAAAGCTTTGTTGGCTGAGGGGGGAGAGTTCTGTTACTATATGAATAGAATAGAATTTCTAAAGGTGGATAAAGAATTGCTTTGCTTAGATTGGGAAAGCGACAACGGAGTTGTATATACACGCGTATTGGTACCTTTGTCTCTGAGAAGAGAGTTATTCCGTACTTTGCACAGGAGTAAGCTTGCAGCTCACTTTGGCGAGTTTAAAACTTATCAGGCGGCGAGACAAAAGTTTGTTTGGCCCCGTATGAAGAGAGATATCGCCGACTGGGTGCGTGGCTGTGAAGTTTGCTCTTCTTGTAAGAGCAGAGGTGGTAAAGGTATAACCCCGTTGAAGAAGGAAATCCATGGTGTGCGCTGGAGCCGCATTGCTTTGGATATTATTGGTCCATTTAGGAGAACCCCTAGAGGAAATAGCTGTGTGATGGTTGTCACAGACTATTTTTCTAAGTGGGCTGAAGCTTATCCGCTTCCTGATCACACAGCCGCTACCTGTGCGATGGCTTTGTTTACTGAATGGATATTGAGATATGGTCCACCAGTCTCTCTCCAGACAGATGGGGCGCCTGAATTTCGTTCAGCACTGTTGAAGGAATTGTTGCTTCTGTTGGATATCGAGCAATTGATGTCTCTACCCTATAGACCTCAGGCAAATGGACAGGTAGAACGTTGGAATCGAGTCCTTGTAGAGCAGCTCTCCTGCATGACACAGTTTGAAGATCTGAATTGGGATTTGTTGGTGCCTTGTATTGCGCACGCATATAGGGGCGCTGTGCATAAGAGCACTATGTGTACTCCTAATCTGGTAGTAGTTCCAGCTGACATTATTTATGGTACTCTGACAGGAGATGTTGATTTTCCCTGCCGCAGTGTGTTTGTGGAGGAGATCAGGTCCTTGTTGTTAAGAGGGCATAAGTTTGTCAGAGAACGCCTGGGGCATTCGGCTGTATACCAGAAAAGGTATTTCGATAGGCGGGCCCGGCCAAAAGTGTTTAGAACTGGAGATGTAGTTTGGAGATATGCGACGCCCATGGCTCAAAAGAAATATGGTCCCAAATGGGATGGTCCTTTTGAAGTTGTAAGGCGCGTGCAAGGCTCTACCTATGAACTCAGAACCGAAGAAGGGATTCTCAGATGGAATGGAGATTTACTCAAATTGGCTTTTGATGCAGATGGTACTCCCGTACAGGCGGTAAACCTGCATAGAGCTCCTGAGTATCAAAAGCAGCAGGTAGCGGGGAAAGACTACTTGAGGATTAATCCTCAGGGACGTGTCATACCTGGCCGGCACGCTCTGACAGTGCTTCCTGCAGATAAGATTGTGAGACACGTGAAGAAGCGCGGCCGCCCACCTAAGAAACCATCTCCTGTGGCAGACCCACCGTCGGGTGTGGCCGCGGGAGTGGGTGAGGGCCAAGGGGCTGTGGAATCTGAGAGTTCTAGTGATTCAGGTGATGAGGAAGAGGAAGAGGGCTCACCATTAGCTAAGACTATGGGTAATCTGTTAAAATCAGGGTATTTGGAAGAAAGGCCTAAGCGTCATAGGCAAGCCCCTGATCGACTTGGCTACGAGTGAGTGAATCAGTTGTATGAGGTGCAGAGGAAAACAAAAAATGACACAACGAGAAGTACTGGTAGAATGATATCTCACATCAAACATGGTGAGAGGATTTATTCCTCTCTGGTGTGATTCTTATGTGAAATAATAACAACAGTTTCAAGCTTACTATACGTGGTTTTGGCATTGAAATTGACTTGGAAAATTAACTGACTGGTAGGGCATGTAGCCTCTCATTGTCCTTACACCTACTGGGATATGTGACTGGGCCGAAGCAATACACCCCACGGAAAGTAGGGAGAAACTGCTTAGTTGTGTTTTCTGATGATATTTTATGCTATTATTGGTAGTGTATTGGGTTCTGCTCGGGAGCCCAGGTGCCTGGATGGTGTGTGTGTATGCCTGCTAGGTAACGGGGCAGGCAGGGACAACACTACTCGTGGTACGTGCACTCTAGTGTGTACCACTCGGCGACAGGGTGGCGATGCTATATTTAGATGGAAGAAAGACCTCTGATTGGATGGGGCGTCGCGGGACTAGGTCACGGGAGCTGGCGAGAGCGTGGGTCTGCAGAGTACGCTCGGTTAGTGGACACGCCAGACGTGTTTCACTGCCAGTTGTATGTGATCTAGATTGCTTGGTTTATCCCCCCGATAAAGCATTGTATTCCCAGATTGTTGTTCGGTTGGTTGACTAGGTGTTTCAAGAGAACTTGTAACCTGGCTTGGATACTCTGGTTTGAGTGATCAAGTCAGGATGTCTGATAGGGAGGAGGAGGTGACGGCCATGGAAGTTGACTCGTCAATGGGTGGCGTAGAGAAGGTACCCGAAGATAGACCTTGTACAGGTGGTAAACAGGAGTCCACAGCCGCGGACGCGGCGGCTGTGACTTCTGAGACCCGCGCTGAGACCCGCACTGAGGGACATTCCCCGAAGGAAGACTGGTATCGGGAGATGACCGCAGAGATTGAGGCTGATTATGAGAGAGTTGAGAAAAAGAGGATGGAGCTGCAGAAGGCGCAAGATCGTCAAGATGCAGCAGAATGGCAGCTTCAAAATACTAGGCGAAGGAAGTCTAAGCCTGTCAAGTCTGCCAAGACCGTGGAGTCGGACGAGAGTGAGGAGGAAGAGCAGTTGCCTTCCAAAGGCGCTGCTGCTTCCAGGCCTAAGAGGAAGACTTCAAGGAAAACTGGTCCTGAACCAGTAGTTGCCCCTGAGTCTGAGAAATCAGACAAACAGACTGCAAAGAAGGTCGATAGTTTGGATGTTGGGAAGGCCAAGACTGCGTCTGCGTCGGGTAATGCCAAGTCAGTGAAACAAAATGACGAAGCAAAACCTGATGGCGGTAAGACAAGGTCAAAGAAAGAATTTAATTCCCCCAAGGGAAAACCGAAGCAGGAAGTTAAGAGAGGGCGGGAGAAGAGCAAGGCTGTGGTCAAGGAGAGTGGCAGTAGGGACGGGAGTACTAGCTCTCGCGCCTCTTCTACTGAGTATAGTGACCAGTCATGCGCTTCTCACTCAGGCGGCCCTGGACTTAACTCTGTGGAGGATGTGAGACGGGCTTTGGCTAAGCCGGCTTGGAAAAACACCCCCAAGAAGACTTCAGATAGTGCGAACCCAGTTCGCCACCAGGCGTGCTGGCGGTTGAAGGATAAGTTGGAGGTGGAGTTAAGCCCTACTAACATGGCGAACATTGTTCCGAAGCAGGGTGATGGAGTTCTTGTGAACCCTGAATCGGATGATGAAGATGAGGTTCTGGGTAATTATTGGAAAAATCCGCCAATAATGCCCCGGTATGAGGATAAGTTCCACTACCTCAAGTCCCGTACCGGGAAAGCAGATGGCCATCAAGAAATTATAGATCTGATTATGGACAAGCTGAATGGTGCTCCTTTGCTGTGGAAACCTGGCTATAGGTGCCCATTTACTTGGTGTAGATACCTGGGTAAAGAAATTAATCCTAATGGGATTAAGGTCTACCACACCCGGGAGAGATTCTATCGCCACTTGTGTGAGGAGCATTGCCCGGCGGTGCAACTATATACATGTCCACACGCTCACTCCTGCAGTGTCAGATTGGACAGGCGTTCTGATCTTGTGCGCCATTTGGTCAACCGCAACACTGGCCATAGGAATGGACTAGAGTGGGCAAAAGATATGGCAGGGAGTTTTAGAGTCTTGGAGCAGGAGACTGCAAACTTAGGTTGTGTACGTTTTGCGCGGATGGGGAGATATGACTTGGATCGTGTGATGACCATTGGTCGACATCGCGCGCAACTGGAGATGAGAGCCAGTGCCTCTGAAGCAAGGAGGGCTTCTGCTAGGAAAGTGATCGATGCCCCTGCTCCTTCTAGAAATGCTTGGTCAAAGCCTGGACCCTCTGAAGCTACCATTGCGGCTGTCTTGACTGGTGCACGGCCGAAGGACAATTCTACAGTAGCGGCGCTAAATCAGCCAGCTGCTGCTGCCGGAGCCCCTGGTGAAATAGCCACTGATCGGTGTATGTTGGATGGAGCGGGTGTGACTGACAATGTTCCTGTGTCTGTTTTGCCTTATCTGCCAACAGACGAGAATTTAGCGACAGCCGCCATGGATGTAGATATGAGCTTGAAAAATGTCTCCGATTCTATTAGTCAGGCCGTTAATATTTCGGTAGAAGCGGTTAGGTCGGCTGTGATAACTGCTTTGGCACCTGTGGCTGACATTGCGGAAATCAGAGCCGCGGCTGCAGAGATCCCCGCTATGCGTGCCCGCATTGAGGATCTTACCAGGCAGCTGGATTATTATAAGAGGGAAGATAGGATATCAAGGGAGACAATCCTTGATCTAAGGTGTCGCTTGACCGCTTATGAAAGCGGTGACGGAGAGCCTGAAAAGAAACGGAAGAAAAGTGAGAAAGTGAAGGAGGACGTTGAGTCTGATGTTGTGCGGAAATCAGACCTGGAGAAGATAATGTCTGATCTGCTCCAACAGCATGCTGCTTCTCTTGTGAGGTCGCAAGCTGCGACCCCCCAGGCTGTTCAGGCAGAACCTATGAAGGAGGAGGTTATTGTGGCTTTGGTTCAGTCGTCCCCTAAGAAGTTGCCGCAGCAGCAGTTGCAACAGCAGTTGCAACAGCAGTTGCCGCAACAGCAGTTGCAACAGCAGTTGCCGCAGCAGCAGTTGCAGCGGACGTTGCCGCAGATTATTTCAACTGCGCCAGCGGCTGCTGCAGTCAAGGAAGCTACTCCACTTAAAGCGGTAGTGGTAAAGGAGTGTGTACAGCCAACTCCAGGCTTTGATAATTGGGATTCAGTAATGAATCCTAATGTACAAATGAACGTTGTTTCGCCTAGGCGGTTCAACCCTATGATGTTGCAGACTCTGTCCCAGTTGCCCGCTCAGCAGTTACATCAACAGCAGTTAGATGGGCAGTTGGAACAACAACAATTGTTGCAGCAACAGCAGTTGCAGCAGCAACAGTTGCAGGAGCAACAACAGTTGCAACAGTCCTTGGAGCAACAGCGGCAGTTGCAGCGCTCACTGAAGTTGCAGCAGCAAGCTTTGCAGCAGCAGCAGTCCAGTCGAGCGGTGCCTCTGCCTATGTACAGTCCATATGCGATGACAGGGTTCACGCCACTGTCAAGAAACAGAGAGTCTGAGGCTCAGCGACGAGCTTCGGCCTTGTTAGGGGAAAACCCAGCTGCGGCACAGGGCTCTCCCGGAGTGCTTGGTCGAGTTGCGGGTAATGCTCCTATCGCTCCTCCAGGTTTTGTAGGTGTTACACCGGTGCCTGGTGCTAGCGCTGTGTCTCTGTCGGTAGTGCCTCCGCTCTTCTCTTCTCCCGTGAGGAAGATGAGCGGGTTGTTCAATAGACTGATGAATACCTCTGTCGGGGAGGAGCAGCCAGCGGCTTTGGAGACTTCTGTTTATGTTCCTCAGTCGGACCCAGACCGTTCAGCGCAGGAAGATGGATTGGATGTGTCTGGTTCATCTCATGTTTCTGGCGAGAGGAGCTTGACTGAGGAGGATAAGAATATGGACATTGACGAGGAGGAACTGTTAAAAGATGAGGAAAGTGATGTTAGAGGCACTTACGAGACGATCTAGTTTGATGCGTCTATAGTCTTTGTGTGACGTTGGTCTTTTTAGTTAGTAATTGTTTAGACTTTGGATATGAACATGGAATGGAGTCGAGCCGGATGCAGCAGTGGTTAGCCCAGCTGTGATGAGCCCAGCGGTGACGAGACGAGATGAGCGATATTGGATAGATGTCCCTTGATAGTCTCTAGCGCTGGCCAACTCAACTCTCAGGATACAGCTATATCAGATACGAACAATTTTTACCACAGCTATACATCGACCTACTACATGTGTGCCTCAAACGGACAGTTTCCAGAACTAGGATGTTACCGGACATTTGTGTGTGTTTCTAAAATAACCAGGACACTCGGATTCTTTATACACGGACCAAACATTTCAAAATGGACAGAGTTACTTGATCAACAGACTTCAATGTATTTGTGTGTTTGTTCTCTCCATTGTTCGTGTGATTCCTGCAAACCCGGTATGGATTCCTATGTTTTATATATTTATTCTGTGATTTTTATAATGTTTGATGGCGGATGTATTGTTGATTCTTACTTATTTTACCTTCTTACTTATGTATTAACCTTATGGTTTAGTCTTTTCTTGGTGAAAGCCTAAAGCGGTTGTGCCCTCCTTTCAAGAAAGGGGGAGGGGCATTGTGGTGCGCGGCTATGGATTAGCTTTGCTGAACCAGAGCCGCGCCCGCGCGCGTCTCAAGCGGGTGTCGCTTGGAGACCTTTGGTTTTGTAAGATGTGTATTGGTGCTGGCCGCGCGGGTCGTGGTTATGGTTTTAGTCACCAACAGAGGTCGTGCTGTGTAATGTATCTGTATTTTCAAACTTTTTATTGCTGTATGTTGTACTTATCTTATGTATGTCTCACACTTACATGTTATACACCCTTTTGTATTTGCATGTTATTATCATGTACTGCTTCCTTTATGTATGTCGGTTGTTGTCGTCACAAGCTGTGATATTTGGCAACCCAGGTGTGGATAGTAGAATATAAACGTTGAGTGCTGGCGAGGTCCATTAGATCCTGTTGTTGTCGTTGTTCTTGATTAGATAGATTAAGTTCCCATAGTCGCTTAAGGCTGTCGATCGGACATTACATATATTTAATATTGCCTCAAACCTGTTGGATATACTGGTATTTCCCCAAGGAAATGAGATATTATGGAAAAATGTTCTTCATTTATTTGTGTGTGTACAAATATGTTTATTCAGGTAAATATACGAAACAATCTGACTCATATAACATACTAGTATGATATCATATATGAGGAAAAATCACTACCACTATATATTTTGAGTTCGGAAACTATTTTATATTTTGTCTCGTAAACAGGCCGTCAGTAAACAGTGGTCACAGGCCTGACATACTGACATGACAACATACACTTTATAATAAATGTGATGCGTTCCAGAAAAATGAGCCATAATTCACAAAACTTGGATTTCGAGATATTATCATAAGCAATGAGATCAAGGGAATTCCAGTGATGGTAAACATTGTATGTATTTCTATTCTTTAATTACGTTTGATGTATTTATTGACGAAGATTTTGACTGAGATTGAAACATGTAATGTCTGATATAAAGCAACAACATAATAAAAACTGATCGCCTTTTGTCTCATTGGGTATTTTGTCACTATCTTCAACAATTCGATATACAAACAGTGCTAAAAATCCGAAAAGGAAAAAGGAAAGGATTTATCCAGTTGTAATTGTGAAAAGTTTCTAAAATACTCCTATATTTGGATTTGGAAGACCCACCAAAATCCTTCCCAGTGAGGACTTCACTTATTATCGCTCACTGGTGGCAGGCTTTACTCATCTATTCCGGCTCCAAATACGTCTATAAACATATATAAAAGCAGCAGATCATTGATAAATTCAGCCCTATAAGTAATTATATGAGTAACACTTGTATAAACATATATAACAGAAGCAGATCATTGATAAATTCTTATAGAAAATGGCACTCTGTTCGGGTTCAAACTGATCTCGACCCGTCAGAAAACGGGACGAACCCCAAAGGGGTGAGTTCCCGTTTTCTGATGGGTCGAGATCAGTTTTAACCCGAACAGAGTGCCATTTGCTATTTATTACACACTCTATTAGGATATTAAAAAGTAAATTTAACTTGTATAGCCTATAGTTTAGCTCGTGGAGGCTTGATTCACCGCAATTTGTAGGCCTAAGTTACGCGGTCGGGACAACGTCATCTGGCCTACGCTGCACCAATGAAATTGCATCTTTACCCAAACTGATCACGTATGCAGTTTGGGTCAACCAAACTGCACCCCCAAACTGCACCTTTCTAACTGCTCATGTGTGTAATAAAGTCTTATAAGTCATAATATTACTAACTCTTTTATAAACATATAACAGCAGCAGATCATTGATAAAGTCAGTCTTATAAATAATATCTTATATTGTGGTGCTGAGTGTGGTGGTGCTGGGTCGGAGCGGTTATCCCCGCTCTGGCCCGGCGCTGCTAGCCGGTATCCCGAACCCCCGGTCTAGTCACCCGGTTATCCGGGTGCGGCCGGCCGGATTGGATTCGGGCTGGCTGTTCTACCTGTTGCAGGGATGGTTTGCCACCAGATGTCGTGTGGGGGTTTTGTCTCTCTTATTTTAATATTTTACTGTTAGCATATGTCTGATTTCAATTCTTGTGTTAAACTACCCTTTCTTAACTATAACTTTTTGTTCTTATCCCTCTCTTCTGTGAAGTGGAGGGAGAACCTTTTTCACTGTGGTTGAAGGGTTTTTAGTCGGCAATAAAGACTAAAGTGCTAGCAAGGACTCGGAGATCTGTGTTGTTCTATTCTTGTTGTTATTTACCCGAATCGCCGTACAAGTAAATAAGCAGACATTACAATATATTTTATAAATAATATGTGTAAATTTGGCAGAAATGTTGAGAATGCAGCTTTAACATAGGATTTTTTTTTATTATTTATTGAGAGTATTTGTCAGGAACAAGTACATATAATATAAGTAGAGACATAACAAACATGTTCAGTATACACAAGATTTTCGCCTGTATGCAAGAGGTAGGAAACAGCATCAGTCCTAGTGGTATGATTGGCCATTACCTGATCGTATAGTCATAACTGTGACACGTAGCATACACATAGAAAATATAGAGCTAACTAGAAGACTAAAAGAAAATGGATGAGCGTGCAGCTTTAAGACTATGAAAGATAGTGAGCAGTATTACAGAAATAGCTCAATCACTGAGTCAAGCCATATCATGGCATTCCTAAAACAAACTGTATTATAAACAAAATAAAACATTTGCAACCTTCTAAATTTTCCAATTTTCTAAAAAATAATTCTTGTTTTACAAAACTAAAATTTACTGCCAACTTTGTATATCACCATTGTGACGTCATTAATGAGCAGAATGGGTTAACTCTAAATCCTATTTTTTTAAAACGTGCTTTTTTCGCCACAAGTTCCATATGAATGGAACTTTTCTTTGAAATTTCATCAAAAGGCACTAACATTAGAATGAACAGTAGAACATAGAGAGTAGAATGAAATATGTCAGAACATGTTCATTACAAATACAAAAACAACAAACCAATGAAACAGTCCTTCGAATCATTAAGACTACTTTCCCCTACTCAGTCCAGGCCCAAAGTCTCACATCAGATAAGAATGGTATTGCAGTGATTGGATGCCTACTTCACTTATCGGTTTTCTAGCCTATGACTATGCGTCCTAATGGGATTATAATGACATTTAGTGGTCTTAATGGAATTATAATGGCACTTTGTGGTTTGAGGCGAAAGGCTTTTCCTCAGTTTGAAGGGACTCTCTCATCTTTGGGCCTGGACTATACTTTGAATCTGTTTTATAATCCTCCTTTAATATATTTTCCCACAAATCAGGACATTATTGTGTGTACACAGTGTATTGGGAACAGGCAGACTATTGGGTTAGGTTTTCAGAAAATGTACAATTGCAAGCTCTACACATTTAGGAAATTCTGCTAAATTAGGCTGAAAAATGATGAGTACCAGGTATATTTGAGCATATTTTGTATCGCATTGATTTAAAGTATCAGTTCTGTTATGTTAAACTGCATTTTGAAGCTCATTTTTGTTATAAATGTGGGTTATTTGAGAGGATAGGTGAAGGCCAATTGTACAATTTCGGAAAATCTGACTCTATTACATCTGAAGGTACATAATACTACCTTTTGCAAATATTGTTCTGATACGACCCATACCCTGGATACATAAGTAAATAACCAAGAGGGTAGATTTTGAGTGTGTACATTTCTTAAAAAAACAAAAAGCTAATATTGCTCTTAGAGATGATTGAAATAATAAGTAAATTTATATTTTGAGAGAGTAGGTTTCTAAATCAAAACTATTATATACAGCAGAGCCTTGTGTAATTGCTTGTATTTTTAAATTTCCCAAATATCTATTGAATGTATCTTTATAGTTATTATTATTCAGGCAGAATGGAAGAGATACAATGTAAAATTCATCGCCCCAACCTGTTTTTAATATTGGAATAAAAATTCTCTCGATATATCCATATAATATATGGGTAGAGCGATTTCTACGAAAAGAGATAGAAAAGGGGGGTTGTTCTCAGAATCTGGGGTCTCCCCATCTACTTTGTTGGTCTCTACAGGTCCGTCGACCCTGTCTGGAGGACAATATTATGTGGTTTGTGAAGGTATTTGGGGTGAAAATGTGATTTTGAAGCCTTTTTTAAATTGGGATCTCTACACTCTATTTATAGCCTGGGAAAGCCCCTGTGAGACACTACGTCATTTCCCACAACCTTTCAGGGGGACCTAACTACATGCAGAGGAGTGGGAGAGTGAAGAAGAGGGCTGGGAGAGGTCGGGGAGAGAGGGTGACTGTCCACGAAGAGGGAGAAAGAGGCAAGGGAGAGGATGTAGGGGAAGGGAGAGAGGGGACGGGGAGCATGAGGAAGAGGGGAAGAAGAGGGGGAATCAGAGATGGGGTTGGGAGAGAAAAACAGGTCTGAAAGACAGAGAAGAGGGGACGGAAACAAGAGAGAGGGGGAAATGTGGGGAGAGAGGGGGACCGTCTGGAGGACGGGTACTTTGCTAGTAGTGAGAGATAAGAGATAAGAATGATACGAGATGATAAGAGATAAGAATTATACCAACCAATAAGTGTAATGAGAATGAGTCCCTTGAACATGGTGGTATGATGTAATTAGTATCGCTTGCTCGTCAGTCTTCCAAAGAACCTTCAACCTTCTTCTTTCAGATGGAGTATAACTGCGTAAAAGAGTAAAAGAGGTATTCATACCACTCCCTGTGCTGTTGTTTATCTAAGGGAGGGAACGGAAAACCACAAAATATCGTATTCATGACCTTTGACCGTTGCCAGCTGTATAGGGGAGGAGGCTGTATAGATGAACCTTTTACATATGGGTCAGATTTTCAGAAAATGTACAATTCAAATTCGCCTATCTTCTCAAATAACCCACATTTCAGACGAAAATAAAGCTCAAAGTTCGGTTGAACCTAACCAAACACATTACTTGAATCAATGTAATGCCAAATATTCTCGAATTTACCTAGTATTGACCAAATTGCAGCCTAATTTAGCAGAATTTACTCAATGTGTGCAGCTGCCAATTGTACATGTTCTGAAAATCTGAACCATATGTGGCTCCATACTAGGT
Organism: Sthenelais limicola; assembly: GCA_942159475.1. Lineage (NCBI taxonomy): Eukaryota > Metazoa > Annelida > Polychaeta > Phyllodocida > Sigalionidae > Sthenelais > Sthenelais limicola. Next base: position 18,384,803 of record OW804098.1, read on the forward strand.
CAAGAGCAGACTGGCTTTGCTGAATTTTGATTTGATTTGTTTTTTAATTTTCCTTAAGTATCGCATTGTAACATTGTTATTTCAGCTTATGTTGAAGAAAAATGTATTATATCTCTTTCAGATATTATAATCGTTAATTAATTTACCTATAAAGGCTGCTACTTTTTACACAAATGTTTTATTTCTGAGCAATAATACAATGTCCTAAAATGTATCAATTAAAAAAAAAGAATAAAGTGTGTTTGTTTTCAATTATGAACTGGGTAAGTAGGTTTACTTGATACACCATTTTAATTAAGGAAAATAATTAATACTTAATGATCCCTCTTATTTTTGGATCTTTTAAATGAACTTTTATTTTCTGGTCCTGAGTATGTACCCCACACTTGAGTCAGAGACAGTCCCCCCTCCTCATCTCCTCCTTCCTCAGTATACTCACCCTGATTCTCCTTAAGGGATCTTCTGCGTGCAGCAGCTGTTTTGCTCCTAAATCTTCTGAGTTGCTCTGAGCCATACATGTCTGGGTTGAAATACGTTGAACCAGTACACTCAGCTACTCACAGTGGTAACCGCAGCAGTGAAGCGCTACCACACACTGGGGAGTATAAACTACTCATACCATACATAGAGTCCTACCATATGTGATGTGTTATAGGAAAATGAATCACAAGTCGGAAAAGATTAGGACATCTATTACGTATTTCTATACTTTAAGTTTGATATTTTTAGTTTTGAAAAAAAAGTTTGCAATATTTCTGGTGGACATGCATTTACTAGTAAAGGAGCTAAATGTACTCCATAAGATGACCTTAGAAATGCACGGACATTATTTGATGGACTGTCACAAATGTGAAAACATTCCCACAAAGAAATCTTGTGAATAAATGACTTTATAAAATAATAATTTTGCGACTTGTGACTCATTTTTCTGAAACGCATCACATATTGTGAAGGGCACAATTTGGCGTTTACTAGAGTAATGGATTTATATATACAGGGTTCTTATCAGGGAGTAGGATTGGATTCAGAAAACAATCTCCCATTAGTTTAGATCTACAGTCCTTGCTTCAGCCCCACAGCAGTGATACCGATCTCCATTCTCCTTGTATATAAATTAATTTTCACTTCACCACAAATTGCTAAGGTTTCAGAGAACAGGGCTCTAGAAGATAAACTGTACATGGGGTTTTTGTTATTTTGATGTGTGTGTCTGGACTATACATCGTAGGAGGCTTATGGGTGGGTTCCACTGGCCAGCTTCTCTTCCCGCTACTCTTCCCGTTTCTTTGCTCCCGCTTCTAAAGAAGCAGGAGCAAGAAGCTGAAGGTATACCGGAATGGGTGCTATTGCCCCGCTACTTCTAACGCTACTTCTAACGCTAGTCAGAAATCTAAGCAGACAACATTTTATTTTCACATAGAAATGGATGCATCAAGTAGCGAGAGGGGTAACGTAGAGTAGTGCCATTGCCCCGCATCAGCTCCCGCTACTTCCCGCTACCTCCCGCTACAAAGAAGCGGCGCTTCAAATCAAACATGTTTAATCGAAGCGGTGGCACTCTACGCTTCGAAAACGCTCCAAAAGAAGCGGGAAGTAACGTGGCTTTGTAGCGGGAGCCAATAGCACCCATCCCCGTTACTCTCCCGCTTCTGCTCCCGCTTCTTTCATCAAGAAGCGGGAGCAGTAGCGGGAGAAGTAGCCGGCTAGTGGAACCTACCCTTCACTGATGCCACGTATAGTTGTGATTAGGCCCACCGGTCCACTCGGTCATGGGCTACTGCAATCGGCCACAAAATCAGCAGCAAAATCGACTTCAGACCCAGGACTGCCTACACAAAGTGTAGAATTGTGATTGCATTATTTTTATGTCTTCCCGTTTTCCCTTTAATCAACCAGACTATATTTGAGTATAGCCTTGTTGCCCTTGTATCGCGAGTACGTATTGATAACTCAGGCATGTAAGTTCTACTGACGTTTATTCAAACTCCCTGCTGACGTTTATTCAAACTCCCTCCAGGGTAGTCCCCTGGTGGCAATACATAACTCCACTAGGTGGAGCCACTCTTACAGCCCTAAATCATGCAATCTTGCATACATATATATATATGTATACCATGCCATTTAACAAAGTCAAATAGGCAAATAGTTTATTTACACACAAGTGTGAAATTAACACAGACCCGCCGCCAAATGCGGGTAAAAAACGATGCAGGCGGGTAAAACATCACACTTACCCACCCTCCTTAGCGGGTGAATGAAAATGAGGTCCTCAAGAATTGATCGAATTGATAGGCCCACCACTGTCATCATGACTCTAGTCTATGGACAAAATATCCACACTAGAATCCACAAATCGGACGGTCCTCCCCTCCCAAAGAAAGAATGATATTTGATTTTTTTACTAGCATAATTCAAATCATCACTAATTACTGTCATTCACTTGAATCTGGTAATTTTGAATTCGTGGAAAATGCAGGGTATTAAAGGCTAGTATACTTGAATCTGTTTCAAAGTGTAGGGTAAGGGGGCCAAACAAGGCTTGATCAATTCTTGAAATTATACATTTAAAACCGTCAAACCTGACCTGAAATAAAATATGAATAATTCATCAAATCAAACTATTGAATCAACACAACAACATTACCTATATTAGATTATAATCTGGTCTGGATCAAACAACGGCCAGACACACAGACGAAAACCAGACAACTTTACAAATTAGTTTACACAAAAGGGTTACAAGGTGGTAAAAGGGTTAAAAATATATGATTAATAGGAGCTGTGGGATTCATGAACGATCAAAAGTAAAAAATACTAAGCCACGAAAATTACTAGGGTTTGTTCTATGTCTAAGACCACTTGTTGGTACAAGGGGTCGATGATTTATGTTACTGCAGGTTAAAGGGTGGTCTCCACTGGCTGCGGTAAGCTCTGCGATAAGCCTTGCGATGGTGCTGCGCTGGTTCTGTAGGTGGAGAGGAATGATGAGGTCCTGCCTACAAGGTTCACTGGCCATGTAGGCAGGACCTCGCCACTTCTCACCATCACAGCCCCATCGCAAGGGTTACCGCAGAGCTTACCGCAGGCAGTGGAGACCACCGTTTAGATGCTTGGAAATGATGCAACAGTAAATGATTCCATCTTATTTAACTCTTGTCTAACTCTTGTATAACATCTCGTTGATCACTAGTTTATTCAAAGAGTTCTGTTTCCAATTTACCCCCCCCCCCCCAACAAACTCACACCGAGAAAGATCCAGCACACTTAAAAAGGTTTTGACCATACCTAGTTTTTCTAGTGATATGTTTGTAATAGACATGTATAAGTAGACTTGCACAGTCCTAGCTAGTTAAGTATAATTAGCGGTTTTAAGTAATGAGATAATAGGTGATAATTAATAATTAATATAAATATAATGAGGTTACACAATGTTACGTAATGTTACATAACAAAGGTGGTTTCCTAAAAACCAAATCAAAAAAGAAAAGTCTCTCTACCTACAGCAAAAACCATTTCAAACATGACAGGGGAAAATAGTTAAAGCATGATTGCTTGGTCCGTCAGATAGATGAGGATTTCAGAGGAGACCTAATCTTGTTCCCTCATACAACTATACTTTACAAGTGGCGTATGCTCCCGCCTCATGTGCTGTCAATGTCATGAGTGACAGCAGAGAACTTGTCATGGCTGCACAATACTGGGGGTGGGGGTGGTGGGGGGGGGGCGGTGTACCAATACTGTCTGGTGGGCAATTAAACCTGAAGTTGTAGGGGGGTCGGTTGTCTGCTTGCTTAGGGACAAACCGAGGTGGACGCCGAGGTTTGTCCCGGGCAAGCAGACAACCGGACCGCCCTACAACTGAAGGATCTAATTGCTTTAGTCTCACATTGTTGGGATCCTCTCTCACTTAGGAATCACCACAAAACAATAATAAAACTGGATAATGCAATGAACGTCACACAAAGGGTATTACTCCCTGCATAGAACTGACAACGGCCACCCCTCTGTACATACTTCTATCTTTTCAGTTTTTATGACCTGAAAATGCTATTTTTGCCTTAGAATTGGCTTGAATAGTCCTATGTGTATGATCTTGATGTCATATTGTATGTATTTACCTATGTAGAAGCCACATTTGTATTCCTGGGACACTTGGAATTTCAAGATGGCCGCCATTTTACAAAATGGCCACCAATTTTGCCCCAAAAAAATTGGATTGGAAACTGGATTTGGGGGAACCAGAAATTATAAGGAAATTAAATAATGATAATAATAGAAATAAAGGGTGTATGTGAAGGCTTAGTATTGCCAAAATTCTTCATATATATACAAAGAATCTAGCTTTTCCGAAATGTAATGCCAATTATTCACAATAACTACTTATGCAAAAGTAATATCCAGACATTTCCCATTGAGACCATTATGTAATTATGCAAGTTATGGCCAACAAGCAGCTGTCTTCATCTCTCTCTATCACAAAACTCAGAAAAATACCTCGCTTCATTAATTGCAACATGCTGGCTGTGCCCATGGTTGCATAAGGGAGCATGTGTTATAGTTTGGTATATGGGTCAGTTTTTCCAAGTGCGCTACTTTGCCAAAATACTGCATTGTTGATGATATCTTCTTTAATAATTAAAGGAAACTCATGATCTTAGTGTCATGAGATTCCTCTGATCCTGTTTGTTCATTCCAAATATAGGTGGTCATCTTGAAAAAATGGCGGCCATCTTGAAATTTCAGGTGGCCAACAGGCTTTTATTAATTGAGGACAAGCTGATGCCTCAAGGCATCATCATCAAGATGGCGACGGGGACGGGCTGATGCCGCAAGCCATCACACATAATTTGGTGCAGGGAACGGGGTGATGCCTCAAGGCATTCTTTTTTATATAAATTGAAGGGGGCATAAGTTGAATGGATTAAAAAAATGAACGGATTTTGATGAAATTTAAAATATGTGTATACAAACACACCAGAAATATTTTCATAGGTATGTTGTCATGGAGACAATAATGACATCATAACTAACATACGTAAATGCTGGAAAGTGAATTTGGAGCAAGGTAGCCGCCATATTGCACCCAATTAGGACCCATTATTTTAATTATTAAAGACCAAATTCTAGAAATTATGGCAAAATATGATCAATAACTGTTTACATCTATTAAACGATGTATATATGACACATACTATTTGAAGAAAATATTCTTAAAGTGTTTTTAAACCCTAATCATCATGTTAAACACCTGTCGATCCTGAAGCCCAAAAAGGGGGAAAATGTCCCCCATCAGCCAGGCAAAATATGTGTAAACTGCCTCGGAAAAATCCATTTCATCTGCCCCACTAGAAGTACCCATCTATCAAGGCTGTTGGAATAACAACATGTATCTGGCAAATTTTTTGAATGACTGGGGGTCTGTCATATGTCATGTACAAGGTTGCTGAATAACCACATTGGAACATTCAGCGTGTAACTATACAACTTCAAAATATCCAGAAATGCCAATTTGGAGCATTTGACCTTGATATGACCTTGACCTTGACCTCAAATGACCTTGGTCATGTGTTCATCTGATAGTGCATCCCAGGTTACATATGTGTGGTCACTTGAATCAAGTTTATATCATTCCTATTTTAAGAGATATGCAAAATTCTAAAATCCCCATGTTCATAGGCAGTTGCCATGGAAACAGATTTTATTAAAGGGGCAAGGTGGGTATATAAAGGGCGGAAGAGCCTTTGATCTAGTGTCATGTCAGCTAGTCATACCGTTTAAAGGAATGGCCCATGAGAGAGTAATACTACAGATATTTAATGAAAGAAACATAGACAATATCTGATTTTTGCCACCGTTGTTTATGAGTGCTGCAAGAATACATTGTTAAAATATGAAAAGAAACAATGACGTATTTACTGTCTTACCAGAATTTATTTTTCTGTGTTGATCAGTTAAAATTTGAATGTTGTGGGTTTTCTCACTTACTCCCTCCGGCTGTTCTGCCAGTGCCTTCTGTCACTCACTCTAAGGATGGGGTCCTGATGGGGAATACTCCAAGGGGTGTGAGCAGAAGAAGATTGGAGTAGTACGCTGACTCATTCCATGTTACAATAATAAAAAGGATAGCACTGTGTCCAGACGCAACAAATTGTTTGCAAGTGATATGTTTATATTCTGAGTTACTCCCATAAATGACCCATATAAGGCATATTTGGTGGATTTGGTAACCACCTCCTGACCATTTTGATAACACAATCTGGCATTATATCTCTGTGGTGGTAAATATAAACTAGAGCCTGCCCCTGTGCCAAAGCTATTTGTTTTTTGAGTTTATAGGAAGGATGATCCCATGCACGACGATGATACATCATGGTCCAAAACTTCTTATAAATCCTCTTCCTTTTAGTGTGATTATGTTGATCTGGTCCTCTATCTGGAGTTACCCACCATAACTGCCTATTTACTTCATCACTAATACATGGTGTACAGAAGCAGTAAGGACATTGCTCCCTACCATCTACAGGTGGGATAAAATATTCCTGTATATGAGGATCCTCAGGAATATTTGGGGGAATTGGATTTGGATTATCCTGAACTAATATGTTTCCAATGTCCACATTATTCTCATGGAATAACTGTAAAACCTTCTGATACTCAGTGGTGGATAAATCCAATGTAAGCCTTATATCCTATCATTTCCCTCTACTTCCATTTCGGCGCCTTGACACTGAATGGTTCACATTCATGAAAACTTTACTCCACTTCACATAGATAACATTTTACTATGGGGACATTGGTGGGTCACTTGGTGGTTGCCATGGCAACATGTGTTTTTCTCATCATGACTTATCTCCAATGCTACACTATATTCTCTCCAAGAAATGTTGTATTTTATAAAGAATTTTGTTTCTTACTTCTCTATATATTACATACATCATCACATAAATGAAATGTACTGGGGTAGTCAAATACATAACAATGGTTGTCCCAATAAAGTAGATAAATTAGAATTATTTTTTATAAAATCATTCAAGGAAAACATTTAGTCATTAGTTTAGTCTGAACACTATATGACATCTGCTGCATTTCTCCATACCAGTTTTTGATAGAACCACACTTCCATTTTGGAAAGCATTGAGTGAACATCCAGAAAACTTTTGCTCATCTTTGATCCAAACCCTAAAACAAGCAGAAGAGAGAAATGGCAGACAAAAAGTCATATCCCTCAGAGGATCCAGCAGCTGTTCGGGCAAGATATGAGAAATATATGCAATCTCAATCTAGGAAGATTGTAGGGACCATACGATACTATTGTGAAAATGAAGCTGACAAGCTCAGGATGGCTAACAAAATATCATCAGTGAAAAAACTCATCAATCCAGGTGAGCCTAACACTGTTTCGTATGAGCAACTTTTATCATCATTATTGGATAATTTCATCAATATGAAACAGGTTAGTGAGGAAGGAGATGCAATGGAAATCAATGGAAATCAAAATCAATGTTGTTCTTCAAGCACATTTCTGGAAAAGGGGAACACTGAAGGATCCATGTTCTTGTGTACATCCGAAGCTGCAACACAATTGTCCAAAATTCTGTCCCAGCATAGGAATTGTGCTTTCTCTCCAGAGATCACATGTAAGCAATATTTTGGACATGTAGCTAAGTGTAACGTGAAGTGTTCCTCATGCCAATTCTCCTCAACATGGGATTCCTCTCCATATGTACCTTCATCTGGCACCCAAAACCCAATGTTTTTGGTAAACATAAAGAGTTTAAAAAGTCTAATGTACTGGGCCGAACTGTTTTTGTATTAGCCTAATGACCAATGTACACAATTGGAGTTGGAGCTGGAGGATTATTAATATGCTCAATGTAAAACGCTTGGAAGTCAATCTTATATGTCTGTAATAAAACAGGATATCCTGGATATGAGTTCAGGCCACTTGTTAGTAGACACCAGGGGCTCTAATAAATGCTGGGGGCTCTAATAAATGCCGTGGTGAGAGGGGGTTTGACTAAATAGCCGCCCCTGGCTATCATTGGAAGTTATATAGTACATGTCAAAACAAAATACTCTTCAAACATTCTTTGCGACGGCCTCCACTTATCTGGTCACATGACAGTGCATCCACAAATCTAGGAACAAACTGATTTTGAACATTTAAATCATATATAATATTAAGTCCATATCATAAAATATATTCATCATGAATATGAGCAACATTTCCACAACATTTATTGCCTAAAATCTACAGTAATGCTGAGATTTCACCCTTTCTTAAGTTCACCCAACTGCCGGGCAGTGGGCCGGGCCATGGGAGACACTGACCCTTGATAACCATAGCAACCAAGCTTAAAATCTCCAACTTTTTTATTTCTTAAATTATACACAATTGTCGGCAAAATGGAACTAGCGACTGCAATGTATGAACAATACTTGATGTATCCATAGCATTTTGACCCATTATGTTTGAAAGGGGTTGAAAACAGGGAATTTTTGCATTAGTGGCAATGGGACTCACCTCAGCGCTCACCACTGATTGTAGTGCCACCTGTAAATACCCTGATTCCCATCTCAAAGAATGGGAGCAACACAGATTCATCACTGACAAAGAATCTGCTGTGTAGAGTTCATAAGGTTCCATGTGGATGACTCTTCTTGCAAGATGCTTAGAGTTCAAAAACAAATAGATCAACTGGTTAAAAAGTTGTTCCCCTATGGGACCAAAAATCATGAACACCTTCCTCTAAACTTTGCCACTCCTTATCAGTCCTACACAGCATAAATCACCCACTCAAATCATCACAGCCGTGCAAAATAAAATGTCATTTATGTACTTGAGTGATGACTGTTTTGATCATTGTCCACCATTCATGCTTTGCTCAACACAATGAGCAGTTGTGTTTTTGATTTTCTGATTTAAATTCATATGGCTAAGAACTGTTTGGCCTGCCAATCCAAACATGATCCTCTATTTTGTAGTTCAAAGCAATGACTCGGTATCATGGAATGAGCATGGATGATTACATGAAGGAGTTAGAATCTGCTCTAAAATCCTCTGAAGACCAGTTCCATACCTGTGGGGAATTTGGTTCAACTAACATTAAGGAAGGTTGATGACCTATCAGCTTGCCTGGACAAAAAGGTGTCCCGTGTTAGTTGAAAGCCACTAGGCAAAACCAAAGCTCAATGCCATATCCCCTTTCTTTAGGAATGGCCTCCTTACATTTGCAAATTTGCTCTTACTGCCTAAAATAAACATATAAACCTGCTTGCTTTGTCCCGCATCACATACCTATCATATCTTTTGCTCCTAAAATGTAAGGCCAGTATGTACTTGCCATGCTCATTGTGTCACATCGGTAATTTTTAATGTATGTGTACTAGCTCCTACCTGTCCAACAGCTAGCGAGAGAATGATTAATACCGCAGCCTGATTGGTCACAACCCACCTGGCCAATTAACATGAGGGGATTGCACCCAGGTAATCCCTTCAGGTGTTCCTTGCCCTTTCAGGGACTTACCCTTTAAATACTATTCCTGACCCTACAAAAGGCCAAAACTTTGTAACAACAGACTACCTTACTGGAGCTGGGTCTGATGGTCTGACCAAATTAACACTGCCTAAAGATGAGAAAGGTAAAGCATTCAGACCAGATTTCTATGTGTTTAAATCTGACACCAAGAAGAAGGACTATTCCAAGATGGACTATGTAGATTTAGTTTTTGGATGGGCTAATGTGGCTGAGCACCTTATTTCAACTGGTGAGATAGTGCTTCATATGTGTCACACATTAATTTCACAGTCATAGACGCAGTAGTGAATAACAGAGCAACTTCTTTTGCCCTTAGCCTGCTCAGCTCATCTGGTTATTTTTCACTTTAATGTCATTCCTGAGTCTCGGAAAGTAACACATTGGTCTTCTCTGCATAAAACATCAATTGACCAAGGCTAAAAAACCTAATGCTGGTAGTCAAAGACACCACAGGAAAAAATATTTCTCCAATATATACACAGATCATATTGCTGAAATGTAAGATATGGGCAAATCAGATGGAATCCTTCATAAATGATTTACATTACCTGTAGCCTACAGTTTTATGCTAACCTCAATGTACACTGACCCCAATGTACAATTGATTCCCAAGGTCAATCCATACAACTGTGCGATAGAGCAGCTTGACCGAGCACAAGGGTATGAATGGTTCCTGCCCCCTACTTTTTCATTTAGTGATAATAAAAAAACAATTCACTTAGATCAGTGAATACATCAATGTATACAACGAGTGTTACCTTGGAGAGAACCAATTGCAATAGAAGCCAGTCAAGTTGGTGTGACACAACTTACATGGTAGCTTTCAAGCTGTGAAGAGGTCTTTCGCTCAGCAAGACATTTAAACATCCTGCAGACTAGGACTGTATGTTGTACTCTTATATAGACTACACAACAAAAAATACAACAGTACCTCAACAACATCCAAAAATGATACAAGATGCAGATGTGCAGATGTGCAGATGTTACTACACCTAGGTCACAACAATCCATAGCACAGCCACGCCATGGGGTATGAGAAGGGTGAACATCAAGAGCCAGAGACTTGTGACCCCCAAATACTTGGGGGTCACAGTGGAGCTCAACTTTTGCAACCTGTGCTTAGAAAGCTAAGCAGATTTTAGTCCTAGGGAGGACATGGACCTCATGAACCCAACCATGTGTTGCAACTGTATGACAGGCTTGCTTGAATACAAATCCAGTGTCTGGTCTCCACCTTATAGATATCTAAGCAATATGCTCAAGAATATATAGTGCAGAGCCACCAAACCAATCCCTCAACCACATTCTTACTCACATTCTTATTCACTTCTCAAATATGAGGAAGGATAATGCCAACTGAACCTGCCAACCCTATGATACCAAAGAACCTGATTGAAACATTAAACAAGATTGATTGACTAAACCAAGGCACTGAATCCAGGCAAATGTTAGGGCTGACTCATGCAAGGAATACAATTGTTGAATTGAAGGTACTGATGGATCCTTGCTTGGATCTAATTGCACAAAAGATCTTGTTCATTAATTAGGCATATAACCAATTAGTGTTCATGGTAGAAGCCTCATCACTGGTTGAGGGTTTGCAATTCTCCCTACCCTTGATAGCATGAAAATAAGCTATCCGACCACCACGCCACCTGGAGGCAGAGATAAAGCTAAGGCAGGAGCTTCCGGTTATGGCTCCCGCAACCTCAGAAACAGAGTAGGCCTAAACATGGTTATACCCATACAGTCATTGCTCGGCCTCTACTCTTTCAAATAGGTAAATTATATACCTACGGATAGCTGAGAATATACTCTTTTCATATTTTTTAATCCCATGATCATCTATACATTTTTTGCTGGTGTCGTCACGGGTGGCAACCGGCACGAACACCTTAACAGAGTGGCGGTGGAAGCTTCTGTCTCAGCCTACTGGGAGATATTTCAGCCTACAGCGCCACTGGTGTTGAATTTGCATGCTATCTAGCTAACTGGGTTCAGCAGAATTGGTGATATAATTTGGATATAATGCTATGCCAAAACCAAAATTGTTAGAGTTTGAAGAAATAGTAGATCAATTGGCTAAGCAGAATGCCCAGCACCCAAAGGTAACCACCCACAGGCAGGTACGCCTGTTGGCCCAAGCGACACAACCAACTAGTAGTGTCAGATACAATGCTGGAATACAGCCTGACCTCACTGCAGCTGGAGGAGATCTAGTTGGTGCATATTTTTATAAACATTTTACAAATACAACCAAGAAGGGTAGTAAAAGTGGCAAAGTGCGGCACTAGTTCACAGAACTTGGGAACCCATTGAATCCCATTGTGAGCAGGGATGATTTACATGGTCCTCCCTTGGAAGAGTGCTGGCCATAGGCTCATTTTGCTTGTCTGACCTATGGCCAGCACTTTCCCAATAACATGAGAATTATGCATTCCCAGGTGCATACAACAAGTAGGTCTGGCAGGATCACTGGAAGTCAAATTGTGTATTAATGTGACACCAATTTGGAGGATGTAATCGTCAATCGTTCACCCTAATTTCTCTTGAAATAATCAATATAAAGCTTAAAAATGAAAAGGTCTACTGTATAATGACATTAAAAAATGTTATTTTGCTAAACTATATCAATATAGATGAGCCATGAACAAAAGATCCTCTAGACCTACTTTACCTAGTCAGTCAGAAGTTTGTTTTGATTTTCAAAGCCACTCAGACACAGTTCTTCTGTAAAAATCACCAATCGTTCCCACAAGTAAAAATCAACCCCTCATTTCCAGATGTTTATTTTTTTCTCAGATTTCTGTTCTCTGATTCTCTTCCTTTAACTGTATTAATTCTTCTAATCCCATATTATGATTCTTCAATTCAATGTTAATCAGGCCCACGGACATGGCAGGGAAATGGGAGGATGTGTGATGGTGTGAGGCCTCCTCCTTTTACTTCTTGCACATTATCAATTGATGAATGTGTATTCTTTAAAAAGCCTGTGTTACAGAAGACTCTCGCACAGACACCTCACCCATTTCAGGTCTGAAATGGACCCTCAGATTCTGTGTCCACTGAGGACGCACCACACTGGCAGCCTCACAGCTAGATAAGTCACACTAATGAACCCAGCAAGCTGTCAAGCATCTGTTGAGTTTTAGCACTGAGTCATGAATTGGGGGTGTCAGCAACTGAGTTTAGTCTGATGTCTCCTCAGTGGACACAGCATCTTAGATGGCCCATCATTTACATTGAGTACAAATATGACATTGACCTTGGAATAATGACCTTGACCTTTCATCCAGGTCAATTGCATCAATATATTTGTTGTCCCATCAAATATTTTATAAATGTGCAAATTTCCAGAATTCTAAGTAAAATATCCTTTGAATTATACAATTTTTCTTACCCCAATAATTCTTCCCTATTTTCCAGAACGGTTGCCATGGCAACAGCCAAAAATTGACATCTAATAAAGATATTAGGAATAAAAATGAAAATATACTTCATATTCAACATTTATCCTCTGTAAATAGTGGCTCTCAATAAAAAATATTTCTGAGGACGAGCATCCATAACTGGCATACCCCTATTTTTGCCCTCTTTATGGCAACACAAAGTATGCCGTTTCTTCCTAGTTTGACCTTGGAAAAATGGCCTTGACCTTTCATCAAAGGTCAATTGCTAGAATATATTTGTTGTCCCATGAAGTATTCTATAAATGAGCAAAATTCCAGAATTCTAAGTAAAATATCTTTTGAATTATTCAGCTTTTTGTTATCCCATTATTTCTTCCCTGATTTCCAGAACCGTTGCCATGGCAACAACAAAAAAAGATATTTAATCAAAATGTTAGGAATGAATTTGGAAATATACTTCATATTCAACATATTCCCACTGATAATGGTCATTCTCCCCAAAAATATTTTCTTGGAAGGACATCCATATTTGGCCAACTCATATTACTGGCATCCTGGATGGCAACAAGAGCTATGCATTTTTTTCGTAGTTTTCTAGTTGCTATGGTAACAGTATTGTACCTTAGCAACTTTAAGTCAGCGAATCTCTTAGTAATGATGCTTTGGCAATTTCCTATAATCAAATTATCAAGATAGATCAATAAATTACCTACTGAGGGGTGAATATGTTTGAGGGGAAATGGCATTTTGTGGGCTTCTTCTAGGTTTGACCTTGATAAATGTGACCTTGACCTGGATCAAAGGTCAAATGTCATAATAATCTGAATGTGCAATTTGGATGTCAATATTTTCCCAAAATATCAAAGTATTCACACGACTCATCTCTGACTGAGGTTCATTTAAGTAATTTTACCTCAGAATTTCAATTTTTGGCTTCTGTTGCCATGGAAACCATGGAATAAACAAAATGCCAGAATGCCAACAATGGTTTTCTTATAGGCCAGTATGAATGCTATATGGTGGTATGTGTTGTCAAGCTCTAACCAAAATGTTTAGCAACACCCCCATTTTGGGCCTTGTGCTCCCTGACTACATGCCTTTATTACTTCAGGTATACGAATGGTGCAATATGAAACCTTATGTACTGGCGCTGGTATAGGAACACTAACTAAGAACAAAATGGACCACATGAAAAACATCTATATACCTATTGTACAGGAAGAGGCGGATAAGTCAAAGAAGCAAGCAACAGAAGAGGAAATAGGCTGTACTGACGATCTCATGAGTGGCATAGACATCATGACTGATGCTCGTCATGGGACAAGAAAAAATGCCAAAGGTACAGATGTTATTTGTTTGGGAGAAAAAACGCATAAATGCCTGTGGAACGGACATATCACCCGGTCAAGAGATAGAGTAACACAACGTCATGACGTCATTGGAGTTAAGGATATGTATAAACATTTTGATCAAATCGACTGCCCAATCAATATCCATGCTCATGACAGTAACCCATCTGTGACCAAGTATGTGGCAGAGGAAAGATCCCCCACTATAAATCAGTTAGATGTGTGGCATGAGACCTCAAAGATTCCTTCTAAATTCAAAAAGATCAGCACTGGGAGTAAGAAAACTGAAGGGAAAACATGGCACTCACAGCTATTTGATAAAGGACAATCAGTGAAAACTCATGTGAACTGGTGTATTAGGAATTGTGATGGGGACACAGATTTATTGAGGAGCAGTATGGAGAACATAGTCAAGCATTACCAACACGATCACACCTCATGCTCACCTGTTTCTAGGTACAGGAAAGATCCCAACTATGATCCCTCTAAGCTGGTACTCACACAACCAAAAGCCATATCCCTACTCATGCAATTCATTCACTCTCTCAATGTATATAAAAAGCCTGAACGATTTATCTATGCAAGAAATACAGGCTATGTAGAATCCTTCAATCGTTCCATCAAACTTTTCCATTCCAAAGATGTTCATTTTTCAGATAGAGATTATTTAATGAGGTCCAATTTAGCTGTCCTCTCTTGGAATGAAAATGTAGACAGACCCAGTACAAGTTCCAGTTCAAAAAACAACCGAAAAATATTGCAGCCCAAAACACACAACTTTAAGGAGACTATATGGAAATTTATATTGAATAGATTTTAGCTCCTTGCTTGTGAATGTGTTATCGAATTTAGGGATAGCAGAGGAGAAATTCACAATCGGTAAGTTTACATTAGTTTTTACTGATATGATGCTCTTGAACTTGCCCCCACCGGGAGCCTCCAAGGCACCATATCAAGTGTTGACTTGGACCGGGACGGGGAATTCCAGGGCCATAAAACATGTCAGCTGTCCTCCTAGGTTTACAGTTGTTAGGAACTAATATAACGAAAAGTGCCCCTTTAAAAATGCTCAAGCATGCCAGCTGGGCACTCATCAGTTTCGTGAACCTGACCACCTACTGAATCCATTTCAGCAAAAAAATTGTAGTAGTACTCTAAGTCATGCCAAGTTCTACTGGGCTAATATCGCAAACATTTTGTTCATGCATAACAGAATAACAAAATACTTATTGGATGTCCTAATGTGTACTATCATTGGAATCGGCTTGATCTCATCAGAAAGATTTGCACAAAGTCATTCACTACCTCGCAAAATATCTGGAATATTCCAGATCCAGAAAATCTGTTGTAATCACTAATATTAGTATTACCTGATCTAAATAGCCCTTTCGGTTGTTGTACCTACTTGATTATTTTTGTATTGACTTGACGTTACCCGGGTGGAGGTTCTTTTTTTTTTTCACTATATAAATGTAATATGAGTATCATCTCACATTGAGCTATATAATGTACTGCATCTATTTGTAGATTGTATTGAACTTATTTGTATGATTTCTTTATCAGCTAGAACTGAAAAAAGTGTGTAACAACATATATAATGTCACTCAGCTGAATAAACATATATATAAACCCAAACAACACATGTAAATTATACAGGTTAACTAAGGACCTGTGCTATACCTTATTGTTACATAAGGATACCTACCTAAATTTTCATTTCATTTACATGCTACCTGCATGCTGGCTCATGCCAGACTGAATATTAATCACCTGTGATTGGGCAGCTTCACCGCCCAATCCTGGGGACCCATGCACGCAGGCAGGTGTCCCCTCGCATACATATAAGACCCTGCCCACACACAGCCGATTTGGCTCCCGATTGCCCCCCGATTTGGGTCTCCCGATTAATCCTAGGATTTAATTTCCAATCCTAGTTTATGGTTTTTCAATAACATAAACCATGATTTGAAATGAAGTCATAGGATTCATCAGAAGACCAAAATTGGGGGGCAATCGGGAGGCAAATCGGCTGTGTGTGGGCAGGGTCTAAGGGGCACTCTGACCCCTCTCTTATTAACTTACCATCTGTACCATCTGTAAGATCGATATTACCATCAATACAGGAATAAATCCATGTTCAATACTTAGCACTTATAGGACGAGTTGCCGCACGGCGCGTAAATAAAGGACGAGACCGCAAGTCGAGTCCTTTATTTACGCGTCGTGCGGCAACGAGTCCTATAAGTTGATTATTATACATGCCTTATAGTAAGTTGATTGGGTCGGCAACCTTGCGTCGGCAATCTTGCGCCACCAAACTTGCGTCGCCATGACAACGAGCTGGTAATGTACTAGTCCAATACCACGTTACAAGTAATGTGCGGCTGTCGGGGCCTCAGTATTGAATGCGTGTATAATAATCTAAGATATTTCTTCCTCACCCTTTCTGTTCCACTACGTGTATATCAGCTGGTTGAAGGAGCATAAATAATCTAAGCGACTGAAACCAACGAGTTTGTTAACAGAACTAATGAATTAGTCAGCAGATTTATTATGCATTCAATCATGAAAATAGCGGTAATCTTCAGATTGGTTGCCATGACAACCCTACATAACTCACTAGTGCAATATGCACTATGCGTAAATCACTCTGGATATGTTTTTTCAGAGCAATGGGGGTATAATAATTACACTTAAACAGTTCCAATTTGCGCATGCGCATTGCAGAAAGTGAGTCAACAAAATAGTTAATAAGGGGAGTAAACAAAACAAATGTCATGGGGTGTAAACAACCTATGTTCCATTAAGACACCGACGCAGGAGTGGAGAAGATTTCTGACCTTTTATTACTGTCTGTTGTTTGACATGGTAATACTGTGATGGTACATAGATATGACAAAACATAAATGACATTTAGCAGGAATGGTAAAGAGTCATTACGCTCAATGCGCCCTCATTCGGAGAATGGGGGAAAAATTAATCTGGACCACTCCTCCACATATGACATATGTTGCTACATTCTTTTCAGTTCCCAGAAGGTGGTAAAACAAACAAAAAAAACGAAAAAAAATGGATCGGGGAGAGACCCTGGTCTGTCTCCTTCCCCTGGTTAATGTACCAATTAGTGTTTACAAGGTTCACTGACCTCATACATAAAGAATGACTAAAAGTAACAAGGTCTAAACCAAAACAAGTTGTGACAAAGTAATTCATGAGTTTATTTGCTTTTAATTTGTCATTAAACTAGATTAGATAGAATGCCACGCAACAGATCTGTCATAATTTGGTTATGATCTCATCTAGATTTCTACACGTGTACAGAAGCATATTGCCAACACTTCTTTAACACATCACATATTATAGAAAAGGTAAATCTACCAATTAACAGTTAATTAAAGATGTTGAGTCAGGGAGAATGTTTAGTGATTAGTGCTGAGACCTCATAAAACAAGTTGTGACAATGTAATTCATGAGTTTATTTGCTTTTAATTTGTCATTAAGCTAAACAAAATAGAATACAACAGATTTGTCATGATCTTATTTAGATTTCTACACGTGTACAGAAGAACATTGGGCCCGTTGTATAATAGCGGAACTCCACTATAGGTAAAAAACGGCGCCAACAGGCAAAATTTGTCGCCGACATTTCTAAAAATTCGGAAAATTCGACATGACTAAAAATTCTAGTGGATGAGGGGGTAAAATAGGTTGTTGGCAACACATTTATTTGTTGCCAACAATTGCAAAATATCTAACTTGATTAGATATTTCATCGCAAAAAATTCGTTGCAGCCGTTTTTGCCTGTTGGCGCCGTTTTTTACCTATAGTGGAGTTCCGCTATTAGGTTGCGAGAACCTTGTATATCCTTGTATATCAGTAATAAGTGTCTCGTAAGTAGAAAGCATGTGTATAAGTCCCCGAAATTCGTATCTCCTCGTAAATACACCCTCGTATGTCCCTATAGCTGTGCATAAGGACTTTTTTCTCGTAAATATTTTGCAAATGTCTATGAGCATTTTTAAGGGTGCGCATCTTTTCGTATCTCCTCTGATCCCCTCATAACCTGGTTATGATTGCCGAAAAAGATAAAAAGGAAGAGAAAGAAGACAGTGGATATGTAAGCTAATAGTTTGTATTGAATTGAAGAAAGAGAGGGCGGCAGAGGGAAGGGAGGAAAGAGGGATTAATAGGCTGTATATATTTATGTACATGTATACATGTACTACATGTATGTATGTATGTATGTATGTATGTATGTATACATGTATGTATGTATAGGTGTATGTGTGTATGTATGAATACATGTATGAATACATGTATGTATACATGTATGTATGTATGTATGCAATGTATGTATGTATTGTAAGTATGTGTGTATGTATATATGGTATACATGTATGTTTAATGTATGTGGGTGAAGTCGTCAGAGAATATACAATTAACCTTTGCCAATCATCTGAAATTACCCAAATCCAAGACAAAATAACTTTCAAAATATGATTCAACATAACTGAACAGATTGTCTGCATCAAGGATTTCCAAATATACCCAGATGTTCCTAGTATTTATTACATACGTATGTGATTACAGAGTGCATGATTCAGGGGTGCCATTAGAAATCTCGTATCGCATACGTATGTGATTCAGGTTGTCATGGAAGCATGTGACCGTAATAACGTAACATCATTGGTTCATGATGTTGCACTTCTTAGCAGCAGAAGCGTAGCGCTGCCTTGCATGTTTCGTAAGTTTCAGACATTGTGTTGATAATTCGTCAAGAAAAACAGTCATATGAAGGTAAATATAACAAATAAATCGATAAATCAGTATGAAATAAATACCGAATAGCCCTCTGTCGATGTCAAATCGATCTCGACGTCGGGTCAAATCGCACTCCACCCCTTCGGGGTGTCGTGCGATTTGACCCTCCGTCTCGATCGATTTGACATCAACATCGGGCTATTCGGTATAATTATCGTTTTTCAGCCTGGTTTAGCAGAATTTGCTAAATGTGTAGAGCTGCCGATTGTACATTTATAGGCGATCTGACCCATGTATGTATGCATGTATGTATACATACATATATATGTATATTGTTTATTTCATGTTCAACATGATACAATTGGACATGAACTTACATCTGGTAATGGGTGTTCCATTCAATGATAGTCATGGTTCTTCCAGGGTGTCCCTACTACATTGATTGATATATCCTCCTCCGTCAGTACTGGAGGATGTACTGTAAGGGGTACTGGAGGGGGAACTGTAGGAGGCACTGTAGGGGGTACTGTAGGGGGAATTGGAGAAGGTACTGGAGGCATCACTTGAGGAGGTACTGTAAGGGTACTTGAGGGGGCACTGGAGGAGGTACTGGAGGGAGGTACTGGAGAGGGGTTCTGGAGGAGATACTGGAGGAGGCACTAGAGAGGGGTTCTGGAGGAGGTACTGGAGGAAGTACTGAAGGGGGTACTGGAGAGGGCAGCTACTGGAGGTGTTACCGGAGGAGGTACTGGAGGGGGTACTGGAGAAGGTACTGGAGGAAGTTCTGGAGGGGTACTGGAGGAAGTACTGGAGGGGTACTGGAGGAGGTACTGGAGGAGGCACTGGAGAGGGGTTGTGGAGGAGATACTGGAGGAGGCACTAGAGGAGGTACTGGAGGGGGTACTGGAGAGGGTACTGAAGGAAGTACTGGAGGGGGTACTGGAGGAGGTACTGGAGGGGGTACTGGAGAGGGTACTGGAGGAGGTACAGGAGGAGGTACTGGAGGAGGTACTGTAAGGGGTACTGGAGGAGGTACTGGAGGAGGTACTGGAGGGGGTACTGGAGAGGGTACTAGAGGAGGTACTGGAGGAATTACTGGAGGAGGTAATGGAGGAAGTACTGGAGGGGGTACTGGAGGAGGTACTGGAGGGGGTACTGGAGAGGGTACTGGAGGAGGTACTGGAGGAGGTACTGTAAGGGGTACTGGAGGAGGTAGTGGAGGTGGTACTGGAGGTGGTACTGGAGGAGTTAACCACCTCCAGTGCCTCCTCAAGTAACCTCCTCTACTAACCTCCTCTACTAACCTCCTCCAGTAACCTCCTCCAGTACCTCCTGTGGTAAATGATCCTGTACTCCCTCCAGCATCTCCTCCCCTACCCCTCCTCCACTACCTCCTCCTCCAGTGTAACTGTGTCTTCCCTCCAGTACCTCCTGTACCTCCTCTTCCAGTACCTCCTGTACCTCTTCCTTTACCTAACCCTGTATTCACTCCAGCATCTCCTACTCTCCTACCTCCTCCAATACCTCCTCTGGTACATGATCCTGTAATCCCTCCAGTACCTCCTGTACCCCCCCCCCTTCCTGTGATTCCTCCTTTACCCACCCCTGTACCCACTCCAGTACGTCCTCCTGTACCTCCATCAGTACTTCCTCCTTTAATCACCTCTATTACCTCCAGTACCTCTATTCTAATAAACACCACATACCCAACGTCCCCAGATGTTATATACTCTTCAATTGTCTTAATACTACTATCAACACTTCAGATAGGAGAGGATACGAGGAGATATGATGTGTTGCTTAATTTAAATTACCAAATTGTTGCGAGGGTTGTTATGCAAACCACCCCTTGTAAGTCTGTCACATCTCGTAAGTCCCTCGTAAGTCAAAAAGATGCGATAGGAAACGAGGAGATGCGAGCCAGTTACGAGCGTTTTGTTATATAATGGGCCCATTGCCTTCACTTCACACATTATAGAGAAGGTAAATCTCTCAATTAACAATTAATAAAAAAAATGTTAAGTCAAGGGGAATGTTTAGTGATTAGTGCTGAGAAGTATCAAGAGCATGGATGAAGACATCCCAGTAAATGACTCCTCCTTGGATCATATTCACAGGTATCAGGAGAAGATTCTTAGGGAGTACACATGGAGAAGGAATATAATTTACAAGTCATTACATTCATAGGGATTACACAAGGAGGTATATAAAGCTGCATTCTCAGCTATTGAAATGGGCTTACAAATACGTCTCTGCTATGGGTGATGTGTTACATTTTTCGGGTACTTAATGCCTCTCGTAGCATAAATGCATGTACAAAATTTCAAGACAGTGTATTAAATAGATCGATGCATTCCTAAGGTCATCTTATAGAGTATATTTAGCTACTTTACTAGTAACTATCCACCCAGAAATATTGCAAACTTTATTTTCCAAAATAGAAATATCAAACTTAAAATATAAAAATACTTATCATATGTCTTAATATTTACTATCAGTAGAATCCCCTTCATCTCATCTTTTCAAATATGAACAAATCTCAAAATCCATTTTTTGCGACTTGTGACTCATCTCCCTCGGACACATCCCATATTATATAAAAGGTAACACATTCAACAAACAATTAATTCAAAACACTTTCGACATGTAGGTCAGATTTTCAGAAAATGTACAATTGGCAGCTGTACACATTTAGTAAATTCTGCTAAATTAGACTGCAATTTGGCCAATACTAGGTAAATTCGAGTATATTCGGCATTGCATTGATTCTAGCAATATGTGTGGTTAGGTTGAACTATATTTTGAACTTTATTTTCGTCTGAAATTTGGGTTATTTGAGAAGATTGGTGAAGGTGAATTGTATATTTTCTGAAAATCTGACCCATGTGAGTCCTGTAATTTAGTGGTTAATGATCATGTGACTGGTGCGGAGGAAGTTCTAGAGCGTGGATAAAGACTTCACAATAAATAGCTCTCACTTGTGATACATACTATCAGCTTATATTCACATGAAGGTATCAGGAGAAGATTCCTAGGGACTACACAAGTAGATAGAAAAGTGTTTACAAGTCATTGCATGCATAGGGATTATATTAGGAGGTATATGTGATGTGTGACAGGATAATTAGTTGCAAGTCGCAACATGGATATTTTTCAAAGTGATTTTTTCAAAAGATCTCTGTGTTTGAATGTCCTGACGTTTGGGGAGTTTAGTGCTTCAACTCATATGAATATACTAAATCTCAAGAGTGCATTAGATACATATATCCTCGTGTGTCAAAGTTAATTCTCTGGAGTAAATTTAGTTACATTACTGGTATTTACTGACCCAGATATATATTGAAAGTTTATTTTTAAAAAAATGAAAATATCAAACTTAATATAAAACTGCTCATTAAATGTCCTATTGTTTACTATCATTAGAATCGGTTTGATCTTATCTTTTCAAGGGGACTACAATGAATATGTATGTCACCATCACTCTGCTAGTGTTGGGCATCTTCCTATTCCTCACACACAACAAAGGTTACCTGTTCTCACTGACCACCCTCCACAAACCAGCTTTACACTGGAGATGTAATGAACTGGTTCGCATTTTAGATCAGAGCATGCCCAATACCTGCCCATATGCCTTAATGTGCTCTTCTCTGAGAGCAAAACGAATGATTCAAGCTCAATGTTCACGAATAAGTAGAAACATGGAGTCATTGCTCGAGACAGAAAATGCAGAGGAGAAAAGGGAACTAGCTCAGGAGTTAGCAAAAGAAATAACTGCTGATGTACAGCCTGAACATGTGCTTTTTGGTTTGAAGTTGATAGGCAAAGGACATGACCATAGGTTCAGTCCCACGAGCATTGAAATGCTTCGAAACAATCTAAAAAGAATAAATTTTGATGGGAAAAGATTTAATTTTCAAAATGTGCAATCAATGAATTTCCCTAGGAAGCATAAGACACTGACTGAAGAGGAGCGCCACATTCTAGACAACATCACACCAGGAACTATTCGTTATAATGCCACAGCTTATCAGCAGTCATACATGCACCAGTATCAAACCAAAGGGAAAAGTGGCACGGCTTACTTAGCCTTCCTTAAAGGCATTAGCAACTGGGGACTGTATGATGAAGCCACAAACCTAAATGCCCTTAAAGAAGAACTACGTCATCAAGATATCATAGATGCAGCTCGTGAATTGGATGGCACACAGATCAAATTAGTGTTAACTCTTGCAAATGGGGCCAAAGCAATATTCAAACCAACAAGGTTTCCTTGGACACAGCCAGGACATCCTGATTTATTTGTCTTTAATGACTTTGAGAGATCTCATGCTGAAATCACAGCCTTTCATCTGGACCAGGTATTGAAGCTCCACCGAGTTCCTCCAGTGATCGGTCGTGTTGTTGACATTGTACAAGATATCAAACAAAATGCTAAGAAAACAGCTAAGACTAAGCAAAGAGTGTATGACACATTTTTCCTTTCACCAAGGGGGAATTGGTGTTTCACGGGCACTTGTGCTGACTATTGCACTCAAGAACATGCTATTTGTGGAAAGGGAAGGTATTTAGAAGGATCTCTTCAGACTTTCTTGCCGAATGTGACCTTTGAAACTATGCATAACCAATGGCAAGTTTCCTATTTGCCAGAGAAGAGACATGCCTGGTGGGAAGATGATCCCAATCACTGTGAGGCAGTCCTACGCAAGGGTAAAATGACTGGCAGGAAATTGATCGATATCATAGGCAAGGCAATTTTTGATTTTCTGTCAGGAAACCTTGACCACCATGATACATACTGGCTGAAGTTTGACCGTGAGTCAGCCCCTGTCAACATTGACAGTGGACGAGCATTTGGCTTCAGTGAGATTGACTATATAACCTTACTGGGATCTGTGTACCAGTGTTGTGTCATCAGGTATGCCATTCAATATAAGGTCATGTCTTACAGATAATGTGATGTGTTTCAGGAAAATAAGTCACAAGTCACAAAACTTATATTTTTCAAAGATTTTTTCACAAGAACATTTTTTGGTCCATAAAATTATATAGAAATACTTTTTAAATGCCCTATTTACCATCATTGGAATTACCTTGCACTCATCTTTTTAAATATGATAATATCTCAAAAAATATGTTGCGACTAGTGACTCATTGTCCTAAAACACATCATAAATAAACAATTAAAATATACATCTGAGAGAAGGAGCTGTCTTTTTCTACTTTATATTGATATATTCTCCAGGAAAAAGGGTTCCCATGCCATTTCTAATGATCTGATTGGTCCAATTTCAACCTACCCTATCACCCTGTCACAGCTCAATCTTGCTGAAAACACTGTGTCTCCACTTACAAATGAATAATTATACTATAGATTATTTTAAATCTCCTTTCCCCAGCTTTCCAATGGTTTAAATGAAATAAAATGAAATGAATGAGCTGTGATTGCTAAATATGATCATAATTATGCGTATCGGCTGTCAAGCAGTTCACCCTCTTGGACAATGTAGAACAGTTTAGTGAATTGACTGATATCTATCAATTTTTGGATTATATAACAATGATTATAAGAATTTCTTCTTCCCCACCTTTATTTAGGTATTCGCTATTGAAGACATTGCTCACATTCTATAATGGGCCGATCACACTTGGGGAGGCAGTGAAGCGACTGGACGATGATGACCTGATACAGCCTATCCAGCTCCCTGCACACTACTCTGCACTCAACCGCAGGCTAGTCATTATCCTGAGAATAGTGGTCAAGTGCATCCAACAGAAGGGTGGATCTCAGCATGTGGTCATTGATGATGGCTTCTAAATGTGATGATGGGTTTCAGAAAAATCAGTCAAATGTTGCAAAATTGATATTTTCAAAGTGATTTATCCAAAAGGTTTCTTTGTGAGAAAATTATGATATCTTGAGCGCTATTAGTCATTATGAATCCATGCTGGTAAGCAGTTGGATTGTTCAATTTATCAGATCCCACTCATCCGGTCCGAAAATCCAAGATGGCCATCAGTTTTACCAATTTGTCCAGTTTTGGGGTCATGACTCCATACCACTTGGAGATACAAACTTAATGTCAATTAGGCATGAGCGGTATCTGCCTCTGACATTAATTCATGCATAATTAACTACCTCTATACCAAATTTCATGCTTTTATCATAAAATGAACAAAATGTGTTGCCTACCAGCTGGACTAGTACCAGATTTCAAGACAATGTATCAAATATATCCTTGCATTTTGAAGGTTTGTTATAATTATGTATTACATTTAATTATTTACTGGTAATTGCCCACCCCAAAATATTTTTTTTTCTTCCCTACACCAGGTCTTTATTTCCAAAGTAGACAAAGTCAACAGTGAGAAGTGATCACAATAATTACAGCACTTCATTTGTAAGATGAAATAAAAATATCTTTGACCAGACTGTCAATCTATTTTTCATGCCTTCTGTTTACTAATATTTTTATAATATACTGGCAAAGTACCCATCCTCTGGATGGTCCCCCTCTCCTCTTTTCCCTCCCCCGCTGTCTCTCATACCTGTTTTTCTCTCTTAACCCCATCTCTGATTCCCCCTCTCCCTTCCCTCTTCCTCATGCTTCCTCCCTGCTTTCTCCCCCTCCCCTCTCTCCCCTTCCCTACATCCTCTCCCTCCCCTATTTTCCCTCCCCATCTTCTTTCCCTCCCCCTCCCCCGCTCCATTACCCCAAACCTCTCCCTCCCCTCTTCTTCACTCTCCGACTTCTCATGTAGTTGGGTCCCCCTGGAAGTGACAAAGTATCTTCACAAACCACATATATTGTCCTCCAGACAAAAAAAGAAAGTGGCCGTGTGGTCAGTTCGGAGTTGTAGCGAGGAATGACCAGAATAGTCAGGTGATATTGACTGGCGGGAAGCTATTCAGGTACCACCACATATATTCCTATATATACATGTATACATATAGTACACATATATTGTCCTCCAGACAGGGTCGACAGACCTGTACAGACCAAAAAGACAGATGGGGAGATTACAGATTCCCAGAACATGTGTGACAAAAAAAGAGTTTTATATATTAGATATTAATATCCTGACACAGGAAAATAAATGTCAACCAACACAGGAGCACCATTGAAGAATGACGTAGTTATACTGCGATACAGCACCCATGCTCAGACCAAGATCCAAGTGGGGGTGGGTGGGGGGGTGGGGGGTCACATAACATTTTCACAAAGTCTGCGGATTTCCGTTATCTGGCTCGGTTAGACAATCAATAATATTCACTTGCTACCTCAGGAGCTTTCAACAAACCGTAAAAATAAACAGAAAATGGAATTCAGCACCGTCTTAGTATTTCTATTTTACAGAGTTTCATGAATTTTTCCCCATATCCTCCAATCTTTCTCATGTGATATATTAATAAAAGAACCATCTGGCATTGTTTTTAATTTAAATTTCAACTCTCTAAAGAATTCGAAGAAACATAAATAATTGTTATCTTTAACACGGATTTGTAATCATTACAAGTCTGTGTCTTTAATAACAACATTTATATTAAGTAAAATCTAGCATATATCCATAAGTGACCTGCTCTGTGATTATGGGTCTTAAAGGTTGTTACTTGGATAGCCCTAGGGGCATTATTTAACAGGAAAACTGTTAAAAACACAAAATTTACTCAAAAAACCATTGAAAATTTGCAGCATATTAATTATGTCCTAAAACACATTTTACATTTCATATCTAAGCACATAAGACCCGTTTTCGCAGAGCAGGTCACATAATTATAATAAATGGGTAGAGTGATTTCTTGGTTGTACCATGACTTCTATAAACGTACTGATGTAAATTATAATTTTAAAGACCCCCATAAGGTTTATATCAAATATTGGCACTATTAAAGAAACTATTAGAAAAAGCTTGTTTGGTACCATTGGAAGGTTATGGTTAGAACAGATATGGAATACATTGTCACAAAAAAAGAGATCCTTGGACGAGTACCATGTTTTTAAAACAAGGTTAAAGCAGCTTTTTACATTCTACGGTATTTTTTTAAAAAAAAAAATCGTGAATGTTAGTGAATTGGGTACCATTCTGTCAATCATCCTGAGTAGCAAGTTCATGTGATACATTTTGAGGTGTTGGTTGAGGATTGGTGTGAGGAGTGTGGACACTTATCTGGAGGGATATCTGGATGCCCATCTCTGTGTGATGTAATTCACGCCAACACTACTAACTTTGCACTTATGCAAGGACTGCTTGATTGACAACCTTCTACCATCTCTGCAGTAAATCCCTGAAGGCCAGTGTGACATCCTCTTGGTTGACATTTGTTGTATTCTATTGGCTATCTTGGTTTGATTGACAAGTTGCCACTTAAGGCCACTGTATAGGTTTTGAGAGGAACCCATTTAGAGAGGACCACCCATGACTGAATCTGAGTGATCTACACCTACTACACCCTTTGGGATTTCTGGGTTTCAAGTCTTGGAGACAGACAAGCTCGGAATTGCAAAGACTAAAAGACAATTGTGTATTATTAGATTTTAGAATCGATCTGATGAGATTCTGGGAGGTTTTTTTTCTCTATAGATTCCCTCTAAACCACTTCCGTCCCCATAGATCCGTCCCGATAGATCAGTATCAAGCCTATAGTTCAGTCTCAAGACTCCCTATAGATCAGTATCAAGCCTATATAGATCAGTATCAAGACTTCCGTCTCCATAGATCAAGACTTCCGTCTCCATAGATCAAGACTTCCGTCTCCATAGATCAAGACTTCCGTCTCCATAGATCAAGACTTCCGTCTCCATAGATCAAGTCTCAAGAGTTCCATAGATCAAGTCTCAAGAGTTCCGTCTCCATAGATCAACCCAATAGTCCGGGGGCAGAACCCCATTTTTGGGGTGAACCTTGCGTTTTGGGTCATACGATGTTTTTTGATTGATTCTAGATCTCCAAAATCTCCTGATTCCAAATCTGCCAGGTGCCACTCTGTAACCCTTGAGGAAAATTAATAATCGACGTTTGAAAAAAAAGAGTTAAAAATATTAAATTAAATCACAAAAAAATTATTTACCTCACAATATCCACTTTACTTGCATAACATTTATTGAATACATAGATTATAAATAGAATTATACATATATAAATTGTTAGACATTTCATTTGACCTCTCAAGGTCATATACAAAGGTCAAAGGTCAAGGTCATGGCCGCTTTTTAGGATAATGGAAGGAATTGTTTGGATGTGTGTAGTGTTATCAAATAAATGAATGCCTCAAAGCTTATATATGGAGAACAACAAACATTCAAATTAATGCACACGAATATCTGGTACTGTAATAACCAATTAAGAAAATAGTTAAGATAATAACAAATGATGTAAAGCTTCATTATTTACGACAGTTAACACACAAATATATGTCAATTTTTTCCTGTTATAATCCAGTTAATTCTAATTTCCAATTGTCCCTCTGGCATCTATCACACAACTCATACACACCTCATAATCATAATATTATTACATATTCAGTCATCTAATCTTGAGGTTTCGGTTTCCTCATCTGACTCATCACTGTCCAAAGATAATTTGGTGAAGTCATTGGAGCAGGACTTATTCCCTTCACACTTACAAAATATTGTACAGCTCATTTTTGCTGCTGCACAACTACATCGAGCAGTTGAACAAGGACTTTGTGTGGAACAGCCACACTTTATAAGGTGTAGAATATTAGGAGGTGCTGGTGCAACATCAGGAGGCAATGGTGTGGGGGTGAGCATCTCTGAAGATTTGTCTTTCTGCCAACCGTACTGTGTTGGATCCATTTTTGGTGGCCCAGATTCCAATGTTGCTCTCCATATAGCTACTTGTAAATGAGCTCGCTTTACATTTTCTCTGAATGCTTCAGTGGTTGGTGGTAGTGCTCTCAGTTTCGGGATTGATGTTTTAGCATTTGAAATTTTGGATGTCCAAACCTTCAAGCGGACATCATTCATTGTCTGCTGGTGTTTGCAACCGTAGCAAGCTGAGATGAAAGCTGTTGCCTCTTCAACTATTTCCTCCATTTTGGACCTAGTGCTTCCTATACTACTCAAGGTAAAGCCTTGTTTTAAGGCCTTAAGTGCTGATACCTTTCCATCGCCCCACATATAAGGTACAGTGTCACACCCAGTTAGAGCATGGGCTGCAAGGAGGCTGATGGAAATACCTTGGTGTTCTTGTACAGTAGCACCTATATCTACAACAGTCCTTGTTGTATTTGTTCCCTGCATTGTCATGGAACACTTCAACTGCATGATGGAATAAAAATGCACTAAAAGTAAAAATACATCTGTGTCATCAGGCATAACTCGCACAGAACTGCCATTCTCTGCTAGCTTCATCGCCTGCTGTACAAGGATAACATCTGCCTCTTCATGAGTATTATAGAGGTCTGGCCGTGAGAAAATATCCCCAAAACGTACCTCTTTTGGCATGGGTTCAGTTCCTGTTACAACTAATATGTGCTTTGCTGACTTTCCTAACTCTTTGGCCTTTTCAGTTAGGTGTTGGCACAGGAGGTTTATCAGCTGAACTTTGTTCTTTGTGACAGCAAGAGTGACTTTCTGTGGAGGTAACTGCATATTCAGAGTTATTTGGTGTTGTCGACTTGCCACATTTCGTGCTCGCTCAGACCGTGCACAATTCTTTATACTGTTCTCATAATACTTGTCAAAGACAATGTAAACATTTTGTTTTTCTAGCTTCCTTAGCACCATAGTAGTAAAGTTGTCTAGATAATTTTGAACAGTGCCATTTTGGGGCCAGTGCACCACCCATAACATTGCACATCCATCAATGATAATAGACTCAGGAGTTCCGCTTGTTCTTTCAGATGTTTCGACTTGTAGTTTTCTCTTCAGTGTGCTCTTTGTCTTAGTTATTCTCATTTCTCCATTCTCATCAAACATCAATGTGGGTAATGGAGCAAGTTCATGGTCTAACAAGTCTCCAACATCCAAAGATCTTGCCTGATGTAAGCCCAATACCCTTGAGAAAATTAGACCTGGGTCAATGATGCTACTGGTCCCAACTTTGATGCTCTTTCTTGCGATAGCCATGGTAATTACTTTATGTTGCAGGGGCAGGTGAAATCCTTTGGGCAATATGGCATCAAAAGCTTGCATTTCTTCTTTTCCAATATCAAGGGCATTGTCCACATTGACTGTTGGAGGACCAATTCTTCCTGTTACGATATTAACAATTCCTGAAGGGTGACTGTCTGTATCTAATGGATTAATGGACACATTCAGTCTTTCTTTGAGCTTTGCTCGGTCAACACTATCAGCTTTAATACGAGCAAATCCTTCCTCTTTGTGGACCAACACTTCACTCTCTGAAACCCCATCACTCATATCTTGTAGATCATTCAGGAGTTGACTGCACACATGTAAGCTGAGGGCCCATCTCTTTACTGTTTTTGGGTTTAGTGTTATTCCTTTGATTCCACTTGGTCCATGGCCATATCTCATGAAGGTGGTCTCAATGAACATGTCAGACCACATTCCATTCCAGTAGCCAGGCTTGTGCCGCATTACATGTTCACCAGCCAGAAATCTATCAAGGACAGTGGGTGGTAACTGCTCCATTGATCTTAGATAGTAAAGGCCATACCTGGCGTAGTTAATATGGGCCGAAGCAAAAAAATAAGGCAGCATCAATTTGACAGCTAGGAGGTGAAGAGGCCAATCTGCCTCTCTTTCAGCTCGAACAAATAGAAGCATGATGAAAACAGGGTGTATGAGATTGTGGATCCAATGTCTTGCTGTCCGACTCTGTGTAGCTTTGTGTTGTAATTGAGTCATCATTACCTCTTCAGACGAAGATTGTTCAAGTATCTCAGATAAAAGTACCTCTACTACCATCCTCAGTGCCCTCACATTTTGTGGGAAGTTTTTTCCAGTCAGCATTTTTGTAACACTCCCAAAGGCACTAGAGAGGATCTCTTCCAACCCTGAGTTAGCCATAAGCATGCCAACTGCACCAACAAAGCTCATGAGCATATGCATACCACCAAGGCGAAGTACCACATCACTGAATTGGTCTGGATATACCCACATTACATTTAGGCTTACCCGGTATAGCTGCTGATCACAGGTGAATATAGTAATACTCTGCCCAGCTTCCCTAGTTAGTCTCTTAGCTTCCACCAAAGCAGTCATCATTGTACTTGGGTCAGATGGTGTCATATCGAGTAATGGTGTGTAAACAGCATTGGTCATAGCTTGAACAGCTTGGCCCTGTTCTCTTACTTGCTTGGTGTTATATCCTCCATACTCCAGGGGCATCTCTTCTTGCATAATGCTTTTGAAGAAATCAAAATCAATTTCTGCTGCCCTCTTGTAAGAAATTATCTGTCTTGCCAAAATTCTTAGAGGTAGGGGAGATGTTTCAATCATAGAGGGAGGCATCTCAGGCTTCTTTGGTCCATTGTAGTAATGGACTGGGATGTCTGGAATGACGTCATCCTTCATTTGCTCTTTCTTTAATCTGGTGATAGTTGGCCTATTAGATATCCCTTTATTGTCCTCATTTTTCTTTGGTTGGGTCAAAAGTAGAGCCAATGCATGGGTTGATTTTAAACCATTTTGGGAAGAAATAGTGGCATCAAAGTTATCTGCTACTGATTGAACAAGTCCACCTCTTGCTTGAAGTCCTCTTAGGTGAATCCTAGACTGTGATGCAGCAGCAGCAGATGCTTTAAATCATTTGACTTCATCATAAGAACAGGTAACAGCAAACTTCTGTAGTTCTTCAATTAGACCCTTGTCCCTGGCTCTTACTCCAAGAGATATTTGGAGAGGTGTTGGTCGATTTGTTACAATGGAAGTTGTCATATTTCCAATCAGTGCTGCGGGCAAGGACATGGCAAATTTTTCAGAGATACATTTTAGGAGATAAGAGAGACTTGGACTAACATCGTTGTAAGCAATTGCCATATCAATATGTGTGTTGTATGAAGATCTTTCTTGGTTGCAATCCTTTGATTCTTTCACAATTTGTTTTGCTACAGTTTCAATCAGGACGTTGTGATTTTCGTTCTCATCTGAAAGTCTGAGCATGGAAGATGCAGCACTTCGGAATGCAATGACATTTGCAATACCAGGTGATGATAACACTAATAAGTCAGGATTAAAATCATCACAAAGTTCCTGAATGAGATAACGCCTTGAGAATGTGTTGCCATTGTATGATTTGTAGAGGTCAAATAACTCAATGCTATTCCAAATCTTAGACTTATCCGTTGACATAATTTGTGAAACAACGTCATATGCTTCATCTTTAACTTCATTATTCCCTCTTGTACCAGCTGCCTTAACTGCTTTAGGTGCCATGAAGGTCCCATAGCAGTCTTTATGGTACCTTCCATCAGCAGCATGTAGATCACTTACTGCCCCCTGAAGCCTGATTTCGATCTTTCGTGCCCATTCATCCTGGCGTTTTCTGCATGTAGCCAGAATAGCCTCTTTCAAAGTTCTTTTCCCATCTTCATACTCAGCAGTCCTGCAGAGAACTGTGTGCCGCCACCTAGTTGGATTCCTTTCCCCAGGTTCCATGATGCACTTTTCACCACAAAAAATACAATGATCTTGGAAGTCAAAAGAATCTGAATCTGAGCGCCTTGAACGTTTTGTTTGGGGTTCATCACAAGTTTCAACGTTTTTTTCCCGTTGCAAATGACGTTTAATATGGGCCTGTGATGTGTAGGTTGAAACGCAGGATTTATGGAATTTTAAAGTCAGATTTTCATTGGTTTGAAGATCACTTTCTAAATTAATATGCAGAAAGTCTTTCCGCATTTTACTTGATTGGATGATGCTTTCTATCCTTATGGCAGTACCAGTGATGAGTGGTTTTTTGGAACCACATTGAAAAAAGCAGGCTTCCATCTGTTGAGATAATGTAAAATAAAGCTGTCTTAGAAAAAAAAAATTGTAATTTTAAATTTGAGTGAAAAGTCATTCTTCCAGGTTTGGCAATATTTTCAAATGATTAAAGATCTACATGTTTTAGGATGAATTGACATGATAAATTATGACATTCCTTTAAATCAGTCTTCATGTTTTTAGAAGAAGTCCTCTGAATTAAAGTATTAAAGCAAAATTGGCAAGAGAATGGCCCAGGACCCTCAGCAAAGAGTTTACTATTAGCCCCTAATTGTGCGTCATCTCTCTGAGGCAATTTGGTTAAAGGTTTAATCTCTAGGTGGCATTCTATATAGATATAGGTGCTACCACCTTGTGGGAAAAATAGAGTACTCCTTCAAAGTTTTTGACCTAATTAGATGTACGAAATTCATATCCTGTTTTGAGCTGTAGTTTTCCACAAGTTCATAACAAATGATGGCGCACAAGGATCCTGGTATTATGTTGAATATATGAGCATGTTATCTAGATATGACAAGACTTATAAATGGATAACTTACCTTATATATTGCTTGACCTGCTCGCCACGCTTCAGGTCGGGAGTTCATCCAGCATTAGGGTCAAAACAACAGTTGACACCAGGTGGCATCTTGTCATTACCCAGCGCTACCAGGTTATCCGGTCAGTTTATACTTACCATGCTGTCCCTTGATCATTCATTAGACCTTGAGAGGTCTTGAATAATTACTTAAATACATATCTAGATCAATCAGACATATTTTCTCATGCCTTAAATTCACATCACATGGTCGTAAGCATTATAAATCCATTTGGACAACCATATCACAATTATGACCTTTGACCTTGACCTTTGACCTTCGAATATGACCTTTAGCGGTCAAAATTAATTCAATAACTTATTATATATATCATTCCACGTAGCAAGTTTATATTAAAGCAATATTATGCAAGTAAAGTTGATATTTTGAGCAGAATCATTTTTTTATTGATTAAATTTAATATTTTTAACTTTTTTTTTTCAAATGTCGATAAATAATTTTCCTCAAGGGTTACAGAGTGGCACCCGGCAGATTTGGAATCAGAAGATTTGGGAGATTTAGGATCAGTCATAAAACATCGTATGACCCAAAACGCAAGGTTCACCCCTCCTGCCCCCGGACTAAACCCAGCTTGCGCGCACCCGGACCGGGGACTTTCGAATGAAATCCTCTGTGCGCTATATAGACTACCGTACACAATGCAACGCCAAGTGAACATGCACATAAGTGGGTATGCCGAAGGGTCTCCACATCTCTTCCGGTCTATAACGTAAGCACGTATAGCTTCTGAAGCCGCCATTCATTTATTACTCGATTCCCGTCGACTAAATCTTCGCTATCGGGCTCAAACACTATTTAAAACATTTCTACCGATTCAAATCTTTTATTTATTTCTTTTTTAAGTCCCTAGACACATGGACACGGCATTCGAGAACCGGAAGTCTGATGCTTCGTTAGTTGACGTGCGGGTCACTTTTGAATGAAATCCTCCGTGCGCTATATAGGCCACCGTACACAATGCAACGCCAAGTGAATGTGCACATGAGTGGCTATGCCGAAGGGTCTCCACATCTCTTCCGGTCGCACGTATAGGTTCTGAACTCGCCATTCATTTATTGCTTGATTCCCGTCGACTAAATCTTCGCTATCAGGCTCAAACACTATTTAAATCATTTCTACCGATTCAAATCTTTTATTTATTTCTTTTTTAAGTCCCTAGACACACGCAACACGGCATTCGAGAACCGGAAGTGTCCGATGCTTGCCGCGTTAATCGGAAACTGCATGATACCATGACGGCTGGCCAAGTGAAGTGGGCGGGGCTTAGCGGAGAAACAGCCAATCAGAGGTGCGTATTCGCTAATGTTTACGTTCAGCCAGCCGGCGTGTTTTCACAAGATTCCGCTGCTTGCTATCCAAGGCATCGTTTTCAAAATCACTTCCGGTCTCATAGAAAGGCTGACGACTCGCATGGTATATTTCGGATGTTTTTGGATGTTTTTGGACGGAATAAAGAAGGTTTGTCTATCTTTTTTGCTCTAACATTAAGGGAATATCATCAAATCAAGGGAATCTCATCAATTCTCTTCTAAAAGCAATAGTTTCCTCAGATTTTTCTGCTCGCGGTGTCTATAGCGTCAGTGAAGTTCTCGGGCTTCGCCCTCGAACTTCCCTGACGCTATAGACACCGCGAGCAGAAAAAACCTCGGAAATTATTCCTTAAACAATATGTTGTTTGATGTCTTATGTCTAATTCCCTTGCACTTTCATGTTTATCCAACTGCCTTCGTAAACAGGGAGCGTGCAACTTTCCTAGTTGTTAATAAACTGAATTTTACTTCCACTCCTGTGTTCTTCTAATACAGACATTTGAGGCATTTCAGATTACAGTACGTCTGATATTCATAATCTAGCCATTGCGCACAAATAGTTGACCGTAGAATCTGTTTCCTATGGAAACGCACAATATATACATTAACTTAAACTGATTATAAAGTTAAACAGAAAAATAGTTCATTAAATAATTGATTAACTTAATAAACTTATAACTTGTTTTAAAACTTTTTGATGAAAATAATGAAATCTGGGTCATGCCTGATCGACTTGTGATGGCAAACGTTTGATTGTATATGGGTCAGATTTTCAGTAAATGTACAATTGGCAGCTCTACACATTTAGGAAATCCTCTTAAATTAGGCTGAAAAATGGTGAATACCGGGTATATCTGAGTATATTTGGTATCGCATTGATTTAAAGTATCAGTTCTGTTTTTGAAGCTCAATTTTATCTTAAATGTGGGCTATTTGAGAGGAATGGTGAAGGTGAATTGTACATTTTCTGAAAACTTCACCCATATATGAATTTGTCTACTTTGTGTTTTTGTAGTGAAAGCCGCTAGGTGGTGACATTTGTACTGATTCTTGATTAATCTCGCTCTGTTCAAATCCTACAATTGGTTTGTGTTGATTCTGATAGGTGGCAGCACAATTTGCATTGTTCCATTTCCTTGCTCATCGTGATGAAATGTATTATGAATTGTGATTTTGGGAAGCTTTTTTTTTTTGTATATCTTAAGTAATATTTACCATTTTTCTGGTTTTGCATGGCCTGTTATGCATAGGACATTGTCCCGGGTGTATGGTTTTATTTTCTTTGATTATCTACAAATTTCTCGCATCATTAAGGTTATACCTTTTTTATGTCTTATTACTGCTTTTGTATAATTTTGAGAATAGAATATCTTGCTTACGTTGTGAAGTACTTCTAGGAATTTGTCTAATATTTTTTCTATTTGATTTAAATCAGCTTTTCTGCGAATAGTGTACTCCTTGCATAATGTCTGGCTGAAGAGAAATCTTAAAACAAACCAAGCAACAGGCGCATTTTCCTGTGACATATGTCGTCAATAAACTTTCATGAAATAAGAATGAAAAGATACACTATACTTATTGAATGTCCTAATGTTTACTATCATTGGAATCAACTTGATCTCATCTTTTCAAATATGATGATATCATAAAATTATGTTTTAATGAATTGTGACTCATTGTTCTGTGACACATTATGGACACTCAGAGTGAAATTATGTAGTTATACACTATTCTCATTTTGAGGCTGACAATGTAAACTTAAGCACGATATCCACATACACGTCGACCGTCCGCTGAGCGGTCACCGTCGGACGGTTACCCTAGGGACCACTTGACGTGGAAGTGCATACCGCAGCCACTGTCGAGCGATTGGGTGCTCCCGTCCGACGGTCCCTCAATGGGACACCCTCCCGTCCATATCTAAAATTTTAGATTTGGACGGGAGGGTCACTGTCCGACGGTACCCCACCCAAAACAAAATTTTTTCTATTTTTTTTTATAGACATAAAAAGTGTTCTTATGGTGTGAGTACATTGTCTTGAAGTCTGGAAGTACTTTGGAGTGCCTTAGTAAATGATTAGTTGATTGAAATTGATGTAGGTTAATTGGGATTAATGTTAAGATAAGGTTTGCATTTAAAGGGTATTTTCTGGCCGCTTCCCATGTATTGTATGTAACTGAATGATTTTATTCATATTAACTGGATTTATTTGCAAGACTTTTCTTATAGCCTATTGTTGCTATCAAGATTAATTTTATTTTGTTCATTTCTATCGATTTATGTATAATTATAGTAAGTTCTACTGAATATTTCGATTTGTGTGTGGTTTAGCATTAATTTGTACATTTATTTTTTATCATTTCTAGTGATTTATAATTACTTATTGGTATTTTTTGGTGATAATTGCGACTACATATCATATAACCAGCCAATCTCACCCACTCCCCTTAAATGACGAAACAATAGCCAGGAACTACCATACCCATGTCATCTCATAATTAAGGAACTCGTATAAAATCGAGCCTAACTCGGTTAGGAAATAATGATATTTAAACTCTTCCCTGCAACGATGAAATGTAACAGTGTTGCATCGTTGGGACATTACGAAAATCCCAATTGATTTGTGGGAGTGTAACTGAGCAATTCCACCAATTGGTCGTCATTTGAAATGATAATCTGCATCGTATCATGCATATGGATATTATTAATTATTAAATTCCTAATATTTATTAAATGGGATAGAATAATAATACACACATGACGATGACAGAAGAGCTGCCCAACCCCTATGTTAGAACCTATTATTCCAAAATATGAACAGATATCCAAACAGATTTATTCTTAATATTTCAAGCCCATGTAGAATTAACAAAATTAGTATAATTATATTGTCCATCTCTGGATCTTACTTTTTTTCAAGGTCTGGATTTTATTTTCCACACGTGACGCTGACATTTAGACTTCCCAACATATTTTTACATTCTTATTATACCAAAAAACAGATAATATATTAGCTAGGGTCAAGGCGCAATGGTAAAATAAGTTTAAACTATGTTTGACTAACCATTTGTGATCTGTTTCAGGAAAATGAGTCATAAGTCGCAAAAATTGGGTTTTGTGATATCATCATATTTGAAAAGATGAGACAAAGGGGATTCCAATGAATATAAACATTAAGGGTATCTAATAAATATTTTTATATTTTAAGTTTGATATTTTTATTTCTGGAAAAAATGTTTTCAATATTTTTGGGTGGACAGTTAGTGTTAAAATAACTAAATATTCTCTATGGGATGACCCTATGAATGCATGACAATATTTGATACACTGTCTTGCAATTTGGTACATGTATTCATACTTCATCCAACGTTAGTCACACCAAAAATGAGGACATTCCTACAAAGAGAACTTGGGAATATATCACTTTGGAAAATATCAATTTTGCGACTTATGACTCATTTTCCTGAAACACATCACATTTTTATTTATTTCCAGCATTTTATTGGGTCTCCCCTAATTTTTCTTCATTGTTAAGGCCCTAAAATCCAGTTTTTCGACCCCCATGCATAAATTCCTAGGAATATCTATGTAAATGGGGGGTATTTCTGATGTATTTCAGGCGGGTGGATACGATGAAACTATTGAAAAATGGCTCTAAATGCTTTTTCCCATTCAAATACGCAAAAGACGATTTTAGGGTCAAATGACGACCAAATGGTGGATTTGCTCAACTGTTGTATTATGCCTGAATAAAAAAACAAACGTTAGGGGGAAAACACAAGGGGAAGCGCCAGAGTTTTAAAAGAAGAAAACTCTGCTTGGGTCCAAACAATGGAAAGATCTCATAAAATGATTATTATTAAAATATTTCTTGGTAGAAATAAGCCTAAAGAGTGTCTGAGTGATTTTTACAGTGATATATTATTTTGAGCTATGGAATCGACTCTATTATAGGAGTGAAAACAGAATTTTTGAGTAATAAATATATTCAGGCTGAAAGAAAAAAACATAGCCAGGGCATGGTGGGAGATAGCAGGTATAATAAGCATACATTGAGTGGCCACTAGAAGGGTCTGGGTGAAAGTACTAGGCCCCCTACCGCTCGACTGTCATATCTGGCATATAATAATGGACGTGCAAGTAGATAATGGGAACCGTCCACAGCCATCGTCCGCTGTGGCCACCGTCGGACGGGGCCATGGGCAGACGGTCGACGGTCGATGGTCGACGGTCGACGGTCGTACCAATTGGACGTGTAAGTGGATACGCTATTTTATACAGATCTAAGAGTGGGTGGTTCCCAAATAGGTTAATTATATCAATTATGTTCACCTTCACCTTCACGTTACAGTATAATACTCATTATTAATTAAATACTAATCTCATATTTAAAAACTTTTGATGAAACTAATGAGATAGCAGTAACACTGTGTACGTCACATATCAATTGCGAAACGGTTAGAGAAACAGCTGTCCTTATGAATGTCATGTATTGTCTCTATTTAGAATATAGCCTAGGCCAAGGAAAATTATGTGTGTTTCCGTTTTACATCCCCTCTCTTGTTTTCTCTCTCTAGTTTTCAGGGAGACTGGGAAAACCTGTGCTTGCACAGAAAGTGTTTGAAGAATAATTTGTCTTTCTTTATCTCTTTTTCTTACCGATGCATTTATTACATATGTAAATGTTAGATCAGAAATAAAGTTATTACATACATACATACACACATCCCCTCCCCTTACAACTTACAACATATACATACTGTAGATGACCAGCCTATAAATAGATCAATAGTGACCAATGACAGCTGGTCAACAGGTGATGCCTCAAGTGAGTTGCATGGGGATCAGTAATGTCAATAAACTACATGTAAGTACAGTTTAACTTACAAGTTGGTTCAGGAACGTGAATATTGCTACCGCTGTGGGGATGTCAAAACATGCTAGACTGAGGGCATCTGCTTTGCAAGCCTCTTGAGATATGCCCACAATGGTTATAACATAGTAATAGTTAGTGGATTTCGGCTATTAGTGTTTTGTTGGTGCGTTGTACTTGCTAAATCCCCCTATTATAGAAAAGGTAAATCTTTCAATTAACACTTAATTATAGATGTTGAGTCATGGGAATGTTCAATGATTAGTGAACGTATGACTTGTGCTGACGAGGCTCTAGAGCATGGATGAAGACTTCACAGTAAATACCTCTCACTAGAGACTAAGGTATCAGGAGAAGTTTCTAGGGAGTACACATGGAGAAGGAATATAATTTACAAGTCATAACATTCATAGGGAATACACAAGGAGGTATATAAAGCTGCATTCTCAGCTATCAAAATGGGCTTACAATAAGTCTCTGCTATAGGTGATGTGTTATATTTTGGGGTACTTAATGCCTCTCGTAGCATAAATGCATGTACAAAATTTTGGGACAGTGTATTAATTACATCGATGCATTTCTTAGGTCATTATATTGAGCACATTCAGCTACATTACCAGTGAATGTCCAGCCTGAAATATTGCATTCTTTCAGAAATAGAAAAATATCAAACTTAAAATCTAGAAAACTTGTCAGCTCTCCTAATGTTCAAAATCATTGGAATCGGTTTGATGTCATCTTTTCAAATATGATGATATCTCAAAATCTATTTTTTGTGACTTGTGTCTGTATCACATCACATATAACTTGGCATTATTGCATGATTTGCTGAGGACCACAATGCATACATATTGAATACAAAATTTCAACACTGTGTATTGAATTTATCCATGCATATCTAAGGTCATCTCAGGGAGTTTATTTAGCTAAATTTGCCCCCTGAAACATTGCAAACTTTCTTTTTCAGAAATAAAAATATCAAACTTAAAATCTAGAAATACTTATTAACTCTCCTAATGTTTACCATCATTGGACTCGGTTTGATCTCATCTTTTCAAATAGGATGATATCTCAACATCCAATAATGGCGACTTGTGACTCATTTTCCTGAAACACATAACATATAATTTGGCATTATTGCATGTTTTGCAGAGGAACACAATGAATACATACATCACCATCAGTCTGCTAGTGTTGGGCATTTTCCTTGTCCTCACACACAACAAAGAAATGTTTTCACTGACCACCCTCCACAAACGAACTTTACACCAGAGGTGTAATGAACTGGTTCGCGTTTTAGATCAGAGCATGCCCCATACCTGCCCATATGGCTTAAATTGCTCCTCCCTGAGAGCAATTCATATAACAGCTCAATGTTCACGAGTAAGTAGAATTATGGAGTCATTGCTCAGAACAAACAATGCAGAGGATAAATGGGAACTAGCTCAGCAGTTAGCAAAAGAAATAACTGCTGATGTACAGCCTGAACATGTGCTTTTTGTTTTGAAGTTGATAGGCGAAGGACATGACCGTAAGGTCAGTCCCACAAGCCTTGAAATGCTCCGAAACAATCTAAAAAGAAATAATTTCGATGGGAAAAGATTTAATTTTCAAAATGTGCAATCAATGAATTTCCCTAGGAAGCATAAGACACTGACTGAAGAGGAGCGCCACATTCTAGATAACATCACACCAGAAATTATTCGTTATAACGCCACAGCTTATCAGCAGTCAAACATGCACCAGTATCAAACCAAAGGGAAAAGTGGCACGGCTTACTTAGCCTTCCTTAAAGGCATTAGCAACTGGGGACTCTATGAGGAAGCCACAAACCTAAATGCCCTTAAAGAAGAACTACGTCATCAAGATATCATAGATGCAGCTCGTGAAAAGGATGGCTCACAGATCAAATTAGTGTTAACTCTTGCAAATGGGGCCAAAGCAATATTCAAACCAACAAGGTTTCCTTGGACACAGCCAGGACATCCTGATTTATTTGTCTTTAATGACTTTGAGAGATCTCATGCTGAAATCACAGCCTTTCATCTGGACCAGGTATTGAAGCTCCACCGAGTTCCTCCAGTCATCGGTCGTGTTGTTGACA
This sequence comes from Sthenelais limicola, assembly GCA_942159475.1. Lineage (NCBI taxonomy): Eukaryota > Metazoa > Annelida > Polychaeta > Phyllodocida > Sigalionidae > Sthenelais > Sthenelais limicola. The sequence continues at coordinate 18,426,666 of OW804098.1, forward strand.
TTGTACAAGATATCAAACAAAATGCTAAGAACACAGCTAAGACTAAGCAAAGAGTGTATGACACATTTTTCCTTTCACCAAGGGGGAATTGGTGTTTCACGGGCACTTGTGCTGACTATTGCACTCAAGAACATGCTATTTGTGGAAAGGGAAGGTATTTAGAAGGATCTCTTCAGACTTTTGTGCCAAATGTAACCTTTGAAGCTATGGAGAACCCATGGCAAGTTTCCTATTATCCGGATCAGAGACGTGCCAGCTGGGAAGATGATCCCAATCACTGTGAGGCGGTCATAAGCAAGGGTGATATAACCGGCCGGAAGTGGATGGATCTCATAGATAGGGCTATTTTTGATTTCCTGTCAGGAAACCTTGACCACCATCATACATACAGGCTGGAGTTTGACCGTGAGTCGGCTCCTGTGAACATTGACAATGGACGAGCATTTGGCTTCAGTGAGATTGACCATATACCCATGCTGGGACCTGTGTACCAGTGTTGTGTCATCAGGTATGTCATTTAATATAATGTTGTAAAGTTGTGACCTTGTCTTTGACTCAACCACAACTTTTGGTTAATTAGGTTTTATTTGCATTGAAACACATCTAACACATCCTTCATCCTGCCACCACTCATAAGTTGTTTTTCCTAAATCTCACTCCATGTTTACACTCACAGTATCTCTAATTTTCACATGGGAGGGGGGGAGGGAGAGGCCAGCCAGCCAGGGGTGGGGGGTGTAGAGAGAGGAGAGGGAGATAACTAAGTGACCATTGGAGTGTTGATTCAGGATGGATAAGGCAGAGATAAATGTGGGTTCCTGCCTCATTTTCATTTATCATTTATGTTAACCTGTTGCTGAATATGGTAAGGAAATTAATTAGCCTGGTCAAGATAAGCCAATCAGACCAATCTAGCTGTAATCTATCTTACTGGCTCAGTTCTGGACATAATAATGCATAATGACTGGCCATTTAGTTAATGGTCTGATTTCTAATGATTTTATTATTGTATAAGAATTGTAATTATAAGAATTTCTTCTTCCCCACCCTTATTTAGGTATTCGCTATTGAAGACATTGCTCACATTCTATAATGGGCCGATCACACTTGGGGAAGCAGTGAAGCGACTGGACGATGATGACCTGATACAGCCTATCCAGCTGCCTGCACACTACCCTGCACTGGACCGCAGGCTGGCCATTATCCTGAGAACAGTGGTCAAGTGCATCCAACAGAAGGGTGGATCCCAGCATGTGGTCATTGATGATGGCTTCTAAATAAGTTGCAAAATTGATATTTTCAAAGTGATTTATTCAAAAGGTTTCTTTGTGTGAATGTTATTATAACTGGAGGGTTTAGCGCCTTTAGTCATATGAATTCATGTACTAGATTTCAAGACACTGTATTTAATATATTCTTGCATTTTGAAGTTGTTATATGGAGTACATTTTTTTTCCAACACTGGATTTTTATTCAATATATCAACAAAACTCTCATATAAACGGTTCACATCGAGAATACAATACGTCTTTTTCTTACCATATCCGTTCTTTAGTTTTATCCATTTGTATGCCTAAAACTGCTATCCTTTTCCGAATATCCTTGTTCATGTACTTCTTAAGCTATTACATTATATGTCTAGACTCACTATTGCTTGTCCAAGGGGGGGCCATTGTTGATATTATGGATATTTATAATTTGTCTGATATTTATAATTTTCAGACAATTGAAAAAGAGGGCGTATCACTTTCTGATTCAAGTCTGATGTATAACTCAATAGATGTGGACTCTTATGTACAGGATATTCTGCACCAGACTAGGATTGTTGGTGATATAAAATTGACAATTCCACAGCCCAAAACAGAAAAGCTTAGGAAAAGCCCAATATTTCTTGGTCTGCGTATTTGTGGAACAATCTCTTAGTAGATAATAAAGGGCAATTATGGGCAAAATTGAAAGGTCAGCTTAATTTTCAAAAACAGCTGGAATCCTATGTATAATCCGGATATATAAATTTGAATGAACCCGCCAGACACTGTAACATTGTCTAACATTGTCTAACTTCTTGACTATAAATTGTCAGACGATGGTAGGGAAGAAAATAATATGAGAAATGAGGCAGCTTCAATGGTGACTCACACCACCCTTTACCCTAACGTTACGGATCGCTTTAAATTGATGGAGAGTTGACAGTTATGGCAGTGTCCTGTATTAGTCTGTGAGATTGTGTTTCATGCCATTAATTAAAATATCCGTCTATAGATCTATTTAAGTTTAAGTTGTCGCATCATGTCATAGGAGATCTGAACAGGTAATCAGGTAATTCACTCTCTTAATTTTAAAGAGATATTTCACTTTGTTACAATCCTAAGTTCATAGATAATATACAATCAATAAGGTTATAGTACAACAGTCAATACAACTCTCTCAAGATATTTCTTTGGTTACTTACAATTAAAGAGTGGTCTGTACACATAGAATAACATGAGAATCTGGGTCATTGGGTAACCGTTTAAGGTCACAATAAAAATGTTCACTGAAATGTTCATAAATATATAAGTATTTCAATATACCAGTTTTAGTTGGAAATAATGTTTAACACGAGTATAGAAATTACAATTTGACATTAAGTCAAGACACTAACCGATACATTCATCAAGTGAAATCTGACCTACAACATTCTCCTACGTCTTCAATAAAATATATAAATAAATGAGTTTTATGATTGTATTGATCTTTGTTTATAAGGTATTACACACCTGAGATTTCATACATCATCATCATTTTACATAGTATTAGCTGTTCACTAACTCAAATACAAACAGATCATTCTTTATTGCCCTGATGTCAACAATACTACATAGGTACCAAATGTTTAAAACGAGCGCCAGTCCACCTCAAAACAACAGCTACCTTCAGCAAATGCAGTTATGCATGCGCTTACTATGGCAGGGTTGGTGGGGGGGGAGGGGGATAGCCAGCGCAGGCAATGAACATAATGTGATGTGTTTCAGGAAAATGAGTCATAAGTCGCAAAAAAAAAAGATTTTGAGATACCATTATATTTGAAAAGATGAGATCAAGCCGATTCCAATGATAGTAAACAGTCTAATAATCTAATACGTATTTCTAGATTTTAAGTTTAATATTTTCGTTTGAAAAAAAAGAAGTTTCCAATATTTCTGGGGATCAATAAACAGTAAAGTTACTAAATGAAGTCCACATGAGGACCTTTAAAACGAAAGGATATAGTACATAGATTGTCCCGAAATTTGGTACATCAATTGATATATCTATAAGTTATATACCCTCCAAAAAGTAGAACATTCCAATAATGTGATCTTGTGAAAAAAACACTTTGAAAAATATCAATTTTGCGACTTATGACTCATTTTCCTGAAACACATCACATATATGCGTTACACAGTAAAGCTCAGAACATAACAGCATTTCTTTAGCGGTACACTACTGGACGAATTGTGGCCCTGTGCGAAAACCATTTTCGCCGAAAATAAACACAAGCTTACAAGTGCTACCCATGCCTCTATAACAGAGAACATATCTTCAAACCTTATCCAACGGAATTTTCTCCCTTAATTGGATCTTAGACTTTCTAATTCTTTCATTGCCTTACAACCTGAATATTATTTTCAATATGTTGATAGAGGTTTTCCACTTTGATCGCTTCATCATACTAAGATTTCCAAGAAAGATCTGTGGTTCAGTCAAGTGAATGGTGTAAGACAGTCAATGTGTTAGTACTTAATTAAAGTACTTAATTATAGTTGTTTCATATTAATATGTAGTTGGTCGGTGTAACTCTTCAACTTTAAGCATTTCAATTTTACTGGTAATCATGGTAAAAAAAGCTGGGCTAATCAAGACAATGACGGAAAGGTATTCCGGAGTAGTCATGAATACAGTCAGTACATAAACAAGGTGTGTACATGTAGACAATCAACATTCACTTTGTACATGAATAAGAGTTACAGGAGATATGAAATACATCAACAATAGGCAATACAGCACACATTCTGGTATAGACAATTGGTTGATAGGTAACCTGTAAATAGGATAAAGCTGACATTTCCTTCATGGTAAAAACGGAACGGATCCGAAAGGCTTGAAAGGCTGAGCAAGCACAGCCACAACCTTGACCTTGAAGGCCGACTCAGTTATATATCAGTGAAAACAACAGCAAGTCATACTAGACTTGCGTTGAACCTCATATCCACTACAGAATACTTAATGTAGTACTTAATACTTATTATATATCCTAATGTTTATCATCATTAGAATCTGCTTCATTTCATCTTTTCCAATTTAATGATATCTCAAAAATCATTTTTTGCGACTTTGCAACAGGATCATTTTCCTATGACATATGTCATCAATAAACTTTCATGAAATAAGAATAAAAAGAGACACTATACTTATTGGATGTCCTAACTTTTAATATCATTGAATTCAACTTAATCTCATCCTTTCAAATATGATGATATCTCAAAACTATGTTTTGGTGAATTGTGACTCAGTGTTCTGTGACACATTATAGAAAATGAAATATTGAGGTATGGTAATGGGGATATAACCTGGCTATTAATTTAATCTAAACTTTATGTTATACAGACTGTGTGAGAGTGGGTGGTTCCATAATGTGCTAATTACATCGATTATGTTCACCTTGACCTTCACTTTACAGTATAATACTCATCATTAATTAAATATTAATCTCATATTTCAGAACTGTTATTGAAACTAATGAGATAGCAGTAACACTGTGTACATCACATATCAATTGAGAAATGGTTAGAGAAACAGCTGCCCTTATGAAGATCATGTATTGTCTCTATTTAGAATAATTAGAGCCTAGGCCAAGGAAAATTATGTGTGTTACATCCCCCCTCCCTTACAACTTTCACCATATATATATACTGGAGATGACCAGCCTATAATATATCAATAGTGACCAATGACAGCTGGTCACCAGGTGATGTCTCAAGTGGGTTGCATGGAGATCAGTGATGTCAATGAACTACATGTAAGCACAGTTTAACATACAAGTTGGTTGAGGAGTGTGAATATTGCATGAGTTGTGTAGCAAATAGTGCTATCTATATACCTTAAGTGACTGAAGTGATATTAAGTGACCAGAGTTAACAGATTTATTATATATGCTTTCAATCATGAAAATAGAAAAGAATTGAGTCATAAATTTGACAACCCCACATAACTCACTTGTGTTTTCTCAGTGAAAGTCAAAGCTCTGGTGATAATAATGATATAATGAATGATTGAAATATACACTGTGCATCTATACATAGGTTCCGAGAGTCTTCCAAAGAAATTTGTCTCATACCAGATTCATACTTGGTTCATTCACACTAGGCTTGTTTCCCAATGCTTCAGGTGCTGTGAACTGTTTAAGAAATATTTCCCGAGGTTTTGTCTGCTCGTGGGTACTGTTGCCTGAGGGAAGTTCAAGGGTTTGCCCGAGGACTTCCATCTTCAAAACTTCAAAATTTTTCACTGCCATTTTGCCTCTAGGGGAGTTCAACTATTAGTGTGCGTTGTAGTTGCCAAATCCCCCTATTATAGAAAAGGTAAATCTTTCAATTAACACTTAATTATGGATGTTGAGTCATTATAATTATGAATTTATAATTATAGAATCTTTTGTGATTAGTGATCATATGACTCATGCTGACGAGGCTCTAGAGCACGGATGAAGACTTCACAGTAAATAACTCTCACTAGAGACTAAGGTATCAGGAAAAGTTCCCAGGGAGTACACATGGAGAAGGAATATAATTTACAGATCATTACATTCATAGGGATTATACAAGGAGGTATTGCAGAGTACCATATTTTGCAGAGTAACACAATGAATACAAACATCACCATCGGTCTGCTAGTGTTGGGCATCTTCCTTGTCCTCACACACAACAAAGGCTACCTGTTCTCACTTACCACCCTATACAAACCAACTTTGCACTGGAGATGTAATGAACTGGTTCGCGTTTTAGATCAGAGCATGCCCAATACCTGCCCATATGGCTTAAATTGCTCTTCCCTGAGAGCACAAGAAATAATTCAGATAACAGCTCAATGTTCACGAGTAAGTAGAATCATGGAGTCATTGCTCGGAACAAACAGTGCAGAGGAGAAAAGGGAACTAGCTCAGCAGTTAGCAAAAGAAATAACTGCTGATGTACAGCCTGAACATGTGCTTTTTGTTTTGAAGTTGATAGGCGAAGGACATGACCATAAGTTCAGTCCCACGAGCCTTGAAATGCTCCGAAACAATCTAAAAAGAAATAATTTCGATGGGAAAAGATTTAATTTTCAAAATGTGCAATCAATGAATTTCCCTAGGAAGCATAAGACACTGACTGAAGAGGAGCGCCACATTCTAGACAACATCACACCAGGAATTATTCGTTATACCGCCACAGCTTATCAGCAGTCATACATGCACCAGTATCAAACCAAAGAGAAAAGTGGCACGGCTTACTTAGCCTTCCTTAAAGGCATTAGCAACTGGGGATTATATGATGATGCCACAAACCTAAATGCCCTTAAAGAAGAACTACGTCATCAAGATATCATAGATGTGAATACTGATGTTGATGGCTCACAGATCAAATTAGTGTTAACTCTTGCCAGTGGGGCCAAAGCATTGTTCAAACCAACAAGGTTTCCTTGGACACAGCCAGGACATCCTGATTTATTTGTCTTTAATGACTTTGAAAGATCTCATGCTGAAATCACAGCCTTTCATCTGGACCAGGTATTGAAGCTCCACCGTGTTCCTCCAGTGATCGGTCGTGTTGTTGACATTGTACAAGATATCAAACAAAATGCTAAGAAAAATGTGTATGAAACATTTTTCCTTTCACCAAGGGGGAATTGGTGTTTCACGGGCAGATGCGATGACTATTGCACTCGAGAACATGCTATTTGTGGAAAGGGAAGGTATTTAGAAGGATCTCTTCAGACTTTCGTGCCAAATGTGATCTTTGAAATTATGGAGAACCCATGGCAAGTTTCCTATTATCCAGAGAAGAGACATGCCAGCTGGGCAGATGATCCAAATCACTGTGAGGCGGTCATAAGCAAGGGTGAATTAACTGGCCGAAAATGGATGGATCTCATGGATATGGCCATTTTTGATTTCCTGTTGGGAAACCTTGACCACCATCATACATACAGGCTGGAGTTTGACCGTGAGTCAGCCCCTGTGAACATTGACAATGGACGAGCATTTGGCTTCAGTGAGATTGACCATATACCCATGCTGGGACCTGTGTACCAGTGTTGTCTCATCAGGTATGTCATTTAATATAATGTTGTAAAGTTGTGACCTTGTCTTTGACTCAACCACAACTTTTGGTTAATTAGGTTTTACTTGCATTGAAACACATCTAACACATCCTTCATCCTGCCACCACTCATAAGTTTTTTTTCCTAAAGACTCACTCCATGTTTACACTCAGAGTATCTCTAATTTTCACATGGGAGGGGGGGAGGGAGAGGCCAGCCAGCCAGGGGTGGGGGGTGTAGGGAGAGGAGAGGGAGATAACTAAGTGACCATTGGAGTGTCGATTCAGGATGGATAAGGCAGAGATAAATGTGGGTTCCTGCCTCATTTTCATTTATCATTTATGTTAACCTGTTGCTGAATATGGTAAGGAAATTAATTAGCATGGTCAAGATAAGCCAATCAGACCAATCTAGCTGTAATCTATCTTACTGGCTCAGTTCTGGACATAATAATGCATAATGACTGGCCATTTAGTTAATGGTCTGATTTCTAATGATTTTATTATCGTATAAGAATTGTAATTATAAGAATTTCTTCTTCCCCACCCTTATTTAGGTATTCGCTATTGAAGACATTGCTCACATTCTATAATGGGCCGATCACACTTGGGGAGGCAGTGAAGCGACTGGACGATGATGACCTGATACAGCCTGTCCAGCTGCCTGCACACTACTCTGCACTGGACCGCAGGCTGAACATTATCCTGAGAATAGTGGTCAAGTGCATCCAACAAAAGGGGGGATCCCAGCATGTGGTCATTGATGATGGCTTCTAAATGTGATGATGGGTTTCAGGAAAATCAGTCACAAGTTGGTGGGAATGTTATCTGCAGGGTTTTATGATAGGATGTAACGAGGTTGGTTTCTGACTTACTGTACACGATGGTCACGAGTTTTTTTCGACCAGGGATCTCACAAGAAGCCGCATGAATGAATAAGCAAACTATTTATTTACCTCGCTTCTCTCCAATGTTCCGCCATATTTTATGCCAAATCACTAAACAAGCGTATAACTGATTGGCTAATCAACAACAGCACGGGGGCATATAACGTCACAAATGGGCGTGACGTCATGAGCGAGCCTAACCTCAACCAATGAGAATGCTTCTTAGATTTAGGCCAAAAAAAGTTCATATTTTCACGCGTGGATCCTTTCAACAAAACACCATGGCATGTATTCACTCATTTGCAGTGTGTACAACCCCCGATTGTGGTATAAAGCACTTTTAGTCATATGAATTCAAGTACCAGCTTTATAAGACAGTGTTTTTAATATATCCTTGTGTTTGAAAGGTTTGTTATATGAAGTATATTTTTATTCCAACACCAGATTTTTATTTGATACTAGCAGTATAATTTAAAGTACTAGTCCTTCCGCCTCTTCTCTGTCTCTCATACCTGTTTTTTCACTCCCCATCTTCGTTTCTCCTCCCTCTCCCTCTCTTCTCCCTCATGCTCCCCCTACCCGCCATCTCTCCCACCCCTCTCTCCCTTCTTCTACATCCTCTCCCTCCCCTCTTTTCCCTGTCCCTCTACTTTCCCTCCCCCTCTCCTATTTCCCCACCCTCTCCCTTTTCCTCACTCTGCCCTCCTACAACCTCTCCCTCTCCTCCCCCTTTCCAATACCCCAACCCTCTTCTGCCCCTCTTCTTCACTCTCCCACTCTCCTGCATGTAATGGCAAATGACGTAGTATCTCACAGGGGCTTTTCCAGGCTATAAATAGAGTGTGTAGATCTCAATTTTAAAAAGACTTCAAAATCGCATTTCCACCCCAGATATCTCCAAACCACATACAATGTCCTCCAGAGAGGGTGGACAGAACTCTACAGAAAAGTAAAACGGTTTGTAAAAGACAAATTCTGAGAACATGTGCAAGGAAATCCCTCTTTTCTTTTCCAGGCAATCCAGCTCAAAGGAGTCAAAATGTCGAAAGAAACTAGAATAGAATTGCAATTTTCACCGTCTCATAAGGGTACCGTATTAACATACTAAAGATTGATGTAGCAAAATGTATCGTTGGTTAACAATACACAGCCCATAGAGTTAGCCAAAACGTTTGTTAAAATAAACAAATAGACAAATAGACAAATAAAGAAAGTCAAAAAACAACTCATAGGTTTATTCATTTCAAGTCCCGAATTTGAATGGCCTGTTTCTCAGTTGACACTGAGTTCCAGGCCATCTTAGCTCATGTAACTGCATATGAAAACATGAATAAAAATCCAATAATAATAATAATAATATAGGCCCGATATCCCTCAATATACAGCCACCCACAGGCCAAATGTGTAGGAGGTCGCTAGATAAAATGCTACTTGTATCGAATCTCCTGTGAGGTCTTTTCAATTGAGTTAACTCTACTTCTACACCTTTATTTTAAATTTAATAATCAGGTTCTGCAAAGTCGTACCTATAAATAGAAAGTTTACTCAAAGGTTTTTAACCAATAGGGGATTTGCATGTGCCACTGCGCATGTCTGATGCAGTGCATCATGGGATGGATTCTGTCGAAATGTGACATATGAATATATAGCAATATTTTCATCAAAAATTCCAAGAATGTGTTACCAATATCATAGCTTGTATAAATGATCTATGAAAACCGAATGCATGATGGGAAAGATGGAAACTTGTGTCATGGCAACATGTACAACACATGGATATTGACATTAGAACACTGATAAGTATTCCATGCTGACCATGGAATATTTTCTATAGATTTTAGACTGTACCTTTAGTCCAATGCAATCAAGATTCGAAAATGGCGGCTATGCAACTCCCCTATTGGTGATGAATAATGTACCAGTGACGCATAATGTGATGAGTTAATTATAGCTAGAGATTAATTGAGTCCGATATTAATACGTTGACTGCTTAGTGAGTCATTAAAGATGATTTCTCAGCTATTACGGCAAACAAAATGTTACTAGATTTAGTCATATTGTGACTTATAGGACTGTATTACATCAATATTCTGCTGCTGTTATATGTTTATACAAGAGTTACTCATATTATCACTTATAGCACTGGATTTATCAATATTCTGCTGCTGTTATATGTTTATACAAGAGTTACTCATATTATGACTTATAGCACTGGATTTATCAATATTCTTCTGCTGTTAAATGTTTATACAGGTCGTGCTCATATTATGACTTATAGGACTGGATTTATCAATATACTGCTGCTGTTATATGTTTTTACAAGAATTTGAAATCAAGCGAAAATAGCCCCAGTAAGCAATAATAAGTCTTCATAAGAGTGTATTCGGTCGGATCCTCCAAATACGAAAAGGGACGTTTATGAAGCCCTGTAGCAAAAACAACTGGACAGAATCCCCCCAAAATTTGAGTCAAATGACCAATAGATGAGCTGGAAAAGAACTGAACAAAAAGCAAATGCTACAAACAGCGTTAAGCACCCCCAAATGAAAGCATTTCCACGAAGACATATTATTATGAATAACTATTTATAAAATATCAATTTTGTGACTTGCGAGTCATTTTTCTATAACATATCACATTTCAGTGCATTGATTGCGTGTGTCATTCCAACGTACACAACTCCCCACATCAGGAAAGAAGTTCACTATTGATAACCTAGGTAGCGCCACATCAGGCGTTAGCTTTTTAGTTCACATGGTACACTCTAGGTCGTGCCACAAGCACCTAAGGCATCAATACTGGAATCTCACATGTATAGTTTTGAACTTGAACACATTCTGGGTCCAAACCCTCAGATCAGATAAGAATTGTATGTCAGTGATTGGACGGCTACTTCGCTAATCGGTTTTCTGGCCTAGGACTTTTAGGTTTTAATGGGAATATAAGAACATTTTATGATGTTAATGGAATTATAATGGCACTTTGCAGATTGAGGCGGGAGGCTTTCCCTTCGTTTGAAGGGACTCTGTCATCTTTGGGCCTAGACTGAACAGTAGATTCATTCTTTATCCCTTTGTCTATGATTTGCATTGAAAATGTAACTGTAAGATTGGAAATAAGATTATTACATAGACACATACAATCTGATCAGGGCAAATGGAATAATGTATAAGACTGGATTGATAATATAAACCAGATTTAGTGACAACGGGGCCTCATATTTTCATGTTAATTATATTAATAATTAATAAGAAATGAATCATAAGTATATAAGTATGTGCACAGGGGTGTATATATCTTTGTTTTTAGATATTTTATTCGGCATTGAGCATTATGTAATACACTATTCTCAGAACAAGCTGGTTTACATATACAAAATACAAAATAATAGAAAAAGCGACACTCAAATACTTGGAGTTTATAGTGATACCAAAAAAAATAAAACCCGTAACCTAGGGCTGTGTCACACTGAGTTCGATATACAAAAGTAGAACTGTCCAAGGTGACACATTTCATACACAAAAGAGTCAATTTCTAAGTACAGACAATCGAGAGATCGGAAAGTACAGAAATCAATATCAAATCAGCTCAGTTGGGTCAGGGATGTCCCAAATTACTTTTCTAGTCTCATCCGTCGTCAAGTTCTAATCTTGTCAGATTGTGGTTAAATCGTGGGATACATTTAGGGGCTATTATTGTTCATGTAAGTGCAAAGTGGGAACATGCTATTTTCAATGTATTCAGATAATTAGGTGGAAATATTTTTAAATTAGACGAAGTGTCCCCCACCCACCCACTATACACACACACACTCTTGGCAACTTGTGGGTCAGATTTTTAGAAAATGTACAATTGGCAGCTCTACAGATTTAGGAAATACTGCTAAATTAGACTGGAAAATGATAAATACCGGGTATATCTGAATATATATGGTATCACATTTATTTAAAGTTTCTGTTTGGCTATGTTAAACTGCATTTTGAAGCTCATTTCTGTCTTAAATGTGGGTTATTTGAGAGGATTGGTGAAGGTGAATTGTACATTTTCTGAAAATCTGACCCTTGTGTATACTTAAAAGATCTAATGACTAGAAGGCAACGCAGGAATATATCCACAGCGTGGGTACGCGTCTTTTTGTAATGATGTGTTGTAAATGTTTGGCCTTATTTGTAATACGAAAAACAAAACAAAAAAAAACACCCAACAACAATGAATGTATATGTGATTTGTCACAGGAAAATGAGTAACAAGTCACAAAAAGTGCATCTTGAGATATCATCATATTTGAAAAGATGAGATCAAGCCGATTCTAATGATAGTAAGCATTATAGGACATCTAATAAGTATTTCTAAATTTTAACTTTGATATTTTTTGTTTTTGGAAAAAAAGGTTTGCAATATTTCTGGTGGACAATTAACAGTAAAGTAGCTATTATATACTCCATAGGGTGAACTTTGAAAGACATGGATGTATTTAATACACTGCGTTTGGATTTGGTACATATATTTATACAACGCAAGGCACTATTGTTCCTAAAACTAATGAGAACATTCCGACAAAAAAATCCTGTGAATAAAACTTTTGGACAAATATCAATTTTTCGACTTGTGACCCATTTTCAGAAACACATCACATATGATATGGTATCATAGACCACTCATATATACAAAACCTTGTGCATTGAAAAACATTAATCAAGCCTAAATGTGCATGCGGATATCATTTCAGCAGGAGCACCAAACTGATTACTTCTATGCACCTATAGCACGCTATGTGTTACATGAGACAGATTTTCAGAAAATGTACAATTAGCAGCTGTACATGTATTGAGTAAATGTTGCTGAATTAGGCTCTAATTTGTTCAATACTAGGTAAATTCGAGTATATTCGGGATTGCATTGATTCTAGCAATCTGTTTGGCTTGGTTGAATTGTATTTTGAACTTTATTTTCGTCTGAAATTTGGGTTTTTGAGAAGATTGGTGAAGGCGAATTTTCTGAAAATCTGACCTACATGAGTCCCCATGTTTATCGCTGGGGGTCATGGTACCATTTACAATAGGGGAGTTGCATAGCCGCCATTTGAATAATGACTTGCATGGAATTACGGGACTAATGGTACAGTGTAAAATCTATAGAAAACATACCATGTTCAGCATGGAATATTTATCAGTGATCTAATGTCAATATCCATGTGTCATACATGTTACCATGACACAAGTCGCCATTTTTCCCATCATGCATTTGGTTTTCTTAGATCATTTTATGAAACATCATTTTGGTGAAAACGTTCTTGCAATGTTTGATAAAAATGTTGCCAAATATTTGTACGGCAGATTTCATCAGAATCGATCCCAGGATGCATTGTCACAGACATGCGCAGTGACACATGTAAACCCCCCTATTGTAACTTGTGTAGGGTCAGGTTCAGATAGGTCGCCCGTGCGATGTACATCAATGAAGCTGTACGGGACATTTTACATGTGATTTTGGGTCAGATTTTCAGAAAATGTACAATTCGCATTTACCAATCCTCTCATATAACCAACATTTAAGACAGAAATGAGCTTCAAAATGCAGTTTAACATAACAGAACTGATACTTTGAATCAACACGACACCAAATATACTCAGATATACATCGTATTCATAATTCTTTAGCCTAATTTGGCATAATTTCCTCAATGTGTAGAGCTGCTAATTGTATATTTTCTGAAAATCTGACCCGTATGTATTTACATCCATGTATTTCTAAGCTAATCCTATATACTCTACTAGTAAATGTCCACTCAGAGATATTGCAAACATTTTCCTCAAACATAAAAAAATGAAATATAGAAAGTACATTCTATATTTCATAAATGTTACCATCTTTGGTCATCTCTTTAAATATGATGGTATCTCACAAACCTTTTTTTCTTTACAAGTTGTTTTTACTCAATCTTCCTGTGACACAACTCAGTTATATGGGTCAGTTTTTCAGAAAATGTAAATTGGCAGCTCTACACATTTAGTAAATTCTACAAAAATAGGCTGCAATTTGATCAATACTAGGTAACTTCGGGTATATTCGGCATTGCATTGATTCTAACAATCTGTTTGGTTAGGTTGAACTGTATTTTGAACTTTATTTTTGTCTGAAATTTAGGTTATTTGAGAGGATTGGTGAAGGCCAATTGTGATGTGTTTCAGGAAAATGAGTCATAAGTCGCAAAATTGATATTTTCCAAAGGGATATATTCCCAGGTTCTCTTTGTAGGAATGTCCTCATTTTTGGTGGGACTAACGTTGGATGAAGTATGAATACATGTACCAAATTGCAAGACAGTGTATCAAATATTGTCATGCATTCATAGGGTCATCCCATATAGTATATTTACCTATTTTAATACTAACTGTCCACCCAAAAATATTGAAAACATTTTTTCCAGAAATAAAAATATCAAACTTAAAATATAGAAATACTTATTAGATACCCTTAATGTTTATATTCATTGGAATCCCCTTGGTCTCCTCTTTTCAAATATGATAATATCACAAAACCCAATTTTTGCGACTTATGACTCATTTTCCTGAAATACATCACAATTGTACATTTTCTGAAAATCTGACCCATATGTGGTGGGTTAGGTGCAGCTAGGTCACTCATACGATGTGCTTCCATGGATTGGTATGGGACCTTTTACATGTTATCTTGTTCCACAATAAATCGACGTTAATATCGATGTTGATTTATTGTAAGCTCAGTGAACAGGTCTATTGACCAACCGTTCTATGGGTCAGATTTTCAGAAAATGTACAATTCACCTTCACCAGTCCTCTCAAATAACCCACATTTAAGACAAAAATGCAGTTTAACACAACAGAACTGATACTTTAAATCAATGTGATACCAAATATTCCCGGTATTTATTATTTTCCAGCCTAATTTAGCAGAATTTCCTAAATGTGTAGAGCTGCCACTTGTACATTTTCTGGAAATGTGACCCCTATACTAACTGATGTTCGGCATGAGTGAATAACGTGCCCCGAGTTAGCTACGGTAACATCAACAAAAAAACTAGATTAACCATGGATTAACGATCACTACTATACATAACTAGTACTATGAACAGTCATAGAACACCTGTGTGATACCTCAGATACAGGTTGGTTCTCATCGAAGCCATACAACAAGAATATACTCGAACTATTTAAGCATCTCAAAACGCCGCCATTTTCCAGCATCCGGATTAAGATCATCCTTGGATTATCGCTCAAACACCCCCTGGATTATCGCCCAAACACCGGAGAACTGGAAACACGACCAGTACTCACCCATATTCATCAAATAACTGCTCAATGAACACTCATCTGAATCACAAAATACTACTCGGATACCATATAAGGATACGAACATACGTTGACTAATCTGTCTAACAATTTGGTCAAAAATATATATACCAATTATAAATCATGTATGGATGTTCTAACATCGAGTCCCATGCCGGGCCACAAGCAAGCTAGAGCCGACAACACCCCACCAATATCTCCCATCGCTGACAGAACTTCATTCGACGGAACTTCATTCGGCGATACCGTCTATCTCACTGCGATTGAGGAAATAAACTCACCTAAGGTACTTATTTCCAACTCAAACATGGCTGATAACCAAAATCAGTACCAAATGATTGCCCCTGTTGGCTATGTACAGCGGCAGCAGTATGTTCAGCCCCAAGTTCAACAACAATATTCACAGGGCGTACAACAACAACAACAAATGAACACTCACCTGCAACCAGTGCCCACAATGATGCTCGCTCCATATACCCAGAGTCCTGCTGCTTGCCCTGAGAGTTCGCAAATAACTGAGAAATCCCCTCTGTACACAATGATGCAGGAGCAAATGAAACTACAGACAGATATTCTGCAAACAATGTCCTCCAATTTGGCATCAAACACAGCCGCCATCACTTCCTCCTTGTCCGCGTACAGAGATGAAAACGTGCGCATGCGCAATGACTTTTCTACCCATGCACAACAAGTCACTTCGGCACTCGGTACGCTTGAGGCCAAAGTTGACAGAGTCAACTCGAACAATAATACTTTTCTGAACAATTTGAAACCGGAATTAAATGACTGTATTAGTCAAAGCCTTTATGAGGCCAGGACTGAAATCGCACAGAAGCAAAAAGAAATATCGCATCAACAGCAACAACTTCAACTTTGCATTGATGACATTCGTAACATATCGTCGTCCAGACCCCCTATAACAACTGGAAAGCCTAATCCGACTACGAACAACTATCAACAAGCTCTCACTAAGCCCCCCAAGCAAGACAATTTGCCTATCCATGCTCGACAGGAGAGAGCTGGCCAAGGTAAAAATGGTAAAAATGTACAAGCAAAACCAAAACGCGATTACAACACTAAGGTTGTAATTCTTGAAGATCACACAGAACTTACTGATGAAACAATAGCAGACGAAGCTTTGAAATTACTACAAATGGCCGACAAAGATTTTACTGCTGAAGATATACAAGAAGTGTATAGAATAGGTCTACCAGAAGAGGGCAAAAACAGACCTATCCTCCTCTGCCTTGAGGATTCAGACAACAGAAAATTTCTGATCGATAACATCAGGAAGATAAATAACACTCACGACGATTACTCAAGAATATGGATTAACGACTCTGGACTTCAGATCTTCCCCCATCAAAAAGCAATATTACAAAACTGCCTTGCCTTGCTTAAAAAGAACAACCATATGGCTGAAATCTACTACAATCATATTTTGTTCGACAACCGTTCCTACTCTATTGAAGATTTATTTGCCTTACCTGAGGGGTGCACTCCTGTAGATGCGTCGACCATTTCCATAGATCAAGGTAAATCTATCGGCTACTATGGCGAACACTCCTACATGTCTAATTTCTTTCTATGTGAAGTTGAACATAAGGACACAACATTCAAATCGGTCGAACATGCCTACCAGTACCTGAAGGCAGAGAGCGCGGGAGCGACCGAAGGCGCTTGTGACCGTATCAAAGAATCAACATCGGCATACGAGGCAAAATACCTTGCAAAAAACCTTGTCCCGTCCAAAATATTCCAGGATAAGGAAGAAAATCTCCTCACTGAATTAATTAACAAGAAGTTCGATCAAAATGTGAATCTAAGTGAGAAACTGAAAGCAGAAAAGTACGACAAATTCTACGAGGTAACTCGCAGCCGGAAATGGGGAGCCGGCTACAGATTCCCAGACTTGTCAACTGAACCGCATCATATATCTTCTCGCCGATTCCAGGGTAAAAACATTCAGGGTAACACGATCACGAAAATACACAAACGCCTAAACCAACCTGAGTAATTATATACCACTCTGAAGACTAAAAGCCATCGCCTAAGTATTTTCACCATATTACCAGAACTGTTTACTAAATGACCGACTTTGACAAGTATTCCCCTTTATCGCTCACGCTTATAGCGAGAGCGTAACCTCATGCTTGTTGTTGTCAAACATTAGACTTTAAAGATGAACAGTGCTACTTTGGCTCAAAATATATCACAGTGCACACCGCAAATCGTACTATAACTTCATTGTTACGACTGCTTGTCCGACTGCATGTATAAGCCAATGTACCGTAATGTACTACTACTTGTTTGGTCCACAAATGGACTCACTGTACCCATACGCATCTGTTTAACGACCGTCACCATAACTCAATGTATAACCACTCGTTCGGTCCACATACGGACTATTATGAATTATAATCTTATTACATATATATCTTTGAGATGTAATCAGAAATGTTGTAAATATTCATGTAAATATGTTACCAGAACCCTTAATTAGTGCTCTCTGTACTTAGAAAGCCTGATGTTACCGTAGCCTACATCACATCACATTCTATCACTTTTTACCATGACACAGGAAATCATGGAATCGTTTACGCACTTTAAAAACAGTAAAGGCTTTAGCCTAATAGGCTGGAATATACGAAGTCTTAACAAAAATTTCAACAATGTACAACACTCCTTAATTGAGTCCGATAATAATTTGAATGTCATCTGTTTGACAGAAACATGGCTTAATCAAGGCATAACAGACCATACACTACACGTTGATGGGTACAAGCTCTTCCGCAACGACAGGCAAGGTAAGAAACGAGGAGGTGGCCTGGCAATCTATGTCAGAGACGACCACCAAATCGATTCAGACTCATTTGCCTGTCATTCGGTATCAAATGAATTCTTAGAAACCCAGATTATATTGGTAAAAAGAACCAAAAGTAAACCGTGTCTGATTGCAAATGTATACAGACCCCCAGGGTCCCCTGTAGACAAGGGTTTAAAACAACTTGAAACACTGTTAATGAATCTTGACTACTCAAATGAAGTCATAATTACAGGTGACCTAAATATTGACCTAAGTGAAGTAAAATCGACTGGCAATAAGGTGTTAGAGCTGCAGTCGATTTTCGAAAAACATGGCCTAACTCAATATATTTCCCAACCAACCAGGAAAACATTATCATCCTCTTCACTTTTGGACCATATCTATTCTAATTCAAAAATTGTCTGCTCAGCGGGAACTGTTGAAAACTCCTCATCAGATCACTACCCTACTTATATTACCCTTAAGAAGAGTAGAAATAAATATAAGACTGGTACATTCGATGCAAGAAACACTAGACATCATGACCAGAAGATCTTAAACGAAATTTTATTGGATCAAGACTGGGTGAACTTTTTCGGTAGCCAAGATCCTAACACCTGTTGGAAAATAATGTTGGGCTATATTTTAAAATTTGTTGATAGAATGTGCCCAATGCAGAGATTTCACAGGGTAAGGAGAAAACAGAAATGGATGACCCCTGATATTACAACCCTAATGAATAATAGAGACAAAACCTTCGCAAAAGCCATTCGAACCAATGACAAAGACCTACTCATTGAGGCAAAAGTATTACGAAACAAAGTCAGCTATCTCTGTAAAAAGAAAAAAGCGGCCTATCTGAAAGAAAGACTTCATATCGATAGAGCTAACCCAAGAGCTGTTTGGAAAACCATTAGGTCTGTAATAAACCCGGAAAAAACAAAATCAAATGAGACAATTCAGATAGTCAACACAGATAACATAAATGCAGATAAATCGGAAATTCCAAATTTATTCAATGAATTCTTTTTAGATGTAGGCCCTTCGTTGGCATCAAAAATTCCTGAGCCTGTAATAAAGGATCCACAGGACACACAAGGTGACAAAACTTACACAGACTTTAGCTTTAAGCCTGTCACACCTAAAGACGTCATGAAAATTATCTTAAAAATAGACCCCCACAAGAGTTCAGGAGTTGAGAATATTCCTGGAAACATACTGAAAGGTTGCTTCCAAGCTCTTATCCTCCAAACAACTTTTCTCCTTAACCTATCATTATCAACTAGCATCGTGCCGGATGCTTTCAAGGCTGCTGTGGTGACCCCCCTCCATAAAAACGGACCAAAAAATAATACCAATAATTATAGGCCAATATCAGGCATCACAATGCCGGCAAAACTCCTTGAGAAAGTGGTACAAATTCAACTTTCAACATTTATGGAAGAAAACAAAATTTATTATGGAAAACAATACGGTTTTCGACAAGGGCATTCTGTGGACCAAGCCCATATAGACTTGCTTACTCCAATTTATGAAAATATTAATGAGGGGAGGGCCACCACAGCGGTCTTTCTGGATTTCAAAAAAGCTTTTGATACGGTAAAACATGACATTCTCCTTCAAAAACTGCAAAAAATTGGAATTCGTGATCACGAAAATTCTTGGTTTAAAGACTATTTGACAAATAGGACACAAAGTGTAAAAGTCAATGGCTCACAATCTACTCAGGGCAAGATTACTTTCGGTGTACCTCAGGGAACAATTTTAGGACCGATCCTATTCACAATATACATAAATGATATGCACCAAGTTGTCCGAAATTCTACAATCCAGCATTATGCCGATGACACGGTAATATTTGCTAGTGACAAAGATGAAAGAAAAATCTCTCAACATTTACAAGAAGATCTTAACTTGATAGACACTTGGTGCAGATCAAACAAAATCTCTATGAACATCTCGAAAACTAAATATATTAAATTCAATAATAAAAGAAAAAAATCAGTAATTAAAACTGACCATCAAAATCTTGTCCTGGGTAATGAAGCCATACTAGAAACCGATGAATACAACTATCTGGGTCTAATAATCGACCAGAAATTATCATTTAAAAGTCAAATAATAAAAACAGTCAACAATGTCAAATGGAAGGTAAAACTCCTGGGTAATGCCAGACAGATGTTGACAAAAAAGGTAAAAATTGACATCATTAAAACTCTTATAATCCCACTCATAGACAGGGGAGACATATTCTATTCGAGTTCGAACAAATATCAGATAGATAGACTGCAGTCCTTATTAAATGCAGCTGTACGTGCAGCCCTCAACCTCAGAAAGAGGGAGAATGTAGAAGCAGAACTGTTTAAATTGGGTATTTTTCCAAACATACTGAGAAGGGAGATCCATGTTTTAGAATGTGCACATCATCTCGCCTCAAACAAAGTAAACCTAGATCTTAGAAAACTTCAAACCAGAAGCCATGCTGAAAAACGGAAAAATTTAATAATAAAACATCCGAATTCAGCCCTTTATCAAAACAGCTTCCTTTACAAAGCAAGAAAAGCATGGAATGAACTAAAAACAAACATGCAGAACCTGGATGTTCGAAAGGAATTCAGAAAGGAACTCCAATCAGCAATCAGAGCTCGTGTGCAGGTTGACTAAAAACATGGATCTCAAAAGATGAATAATAATGTCATTAAGTATTACTAACCGTGGGTGATGTCACTCGATAAATTCCCAACCTCTTGTATTTTGTATTTTGTATTTTATTGACTTACATGCTCTGGTTTGGGCAATAATGTCAAGCATTAATTATTATCTGTGGGTGACGTCACTATCCCCATCAACTGCTATACTTCTACTTGTAAGAAATTTATCTGTTGATAAATTCAAAACCTCCTGTTTTTTTGTATTTTATTGACTTACATGCTCTAGTTTGGGCGATAATGTACTATATCATAGACCTGTAATTTCCACATTAATTTAACACTGTTCTGTGTACCACCCGATATATGTTAAAGCCCTCGGTCCCACCCACTATCATTGGAAATAGGGTGTAATTGGACGAAACAAATGTAAAAATCCATACTGTACTGAATGGATTTATAACTACTCATAAGCCAAGTGTCACTTATACCATGTGAACTTCATGCTGTATTGTATGACAGTGCTATTGAATTAATACTCATTTAACTAAGTCACTTATAACCTCATGTAGTTTATCTAGACAATGTCACGTAGCTCCTCCTCTAGCTTTATTCTAAATTCATGGTAACTGCCGGAAGAATATGAACTCTTGCAGTTCATAAATGGTATGTCGACCAATTTGTCTCTCTCATAAAAAAACCCACAACTACTACTGTACTTGTACTCATTTTAAGACAAATAAAAAACCACTTATCTTATCTTATCTTAACTAAATTTATGTCCTATCAGAGACAGATAATACTATAAGTTCAGTAAACAGGTTTTATCAACCAATTATCATTATAACAAGGTCTATTGGGTTATTGTCTTACACAAGATAATTATTACTCATTATATCACATATCATATTAATAGACTCTGTAGTGAGTTTTCATTGTAAATTGGTGCTGTATTAGCTTTAACTTGAAGACTTATGTATCCAGAAGTGGTGCTTTGTATTTTATTATTCTGGCGATTGGAGTAGGTATATCTGAACGGCGGACCAGGAAGATCTGTTCGCAGAGGCTCCTGTCCATTTCATGTAACTGTACTGATCAACTTGAATACAAATCTGTGTATATATACATTTTAGTATTTAGTATCTTACTACAATATCTATCATCTTGCAAGACAAACAAGTCAACAGGATTTTGCAAACGATTTTATTTCAGAAGTAGACAAAAAAGGAACTTACGATTTAATGTGGTAGCCCGTCATTAAATGTACAATTCGCGTTCAGCAATCATCTTAAAATTTATCTAATTCATTGTTGATCTAAATCTACTATTCTGTTAAATATCTGGCCAATAGAAATATTTTTAATAATAATTCATTCATGTATAAAACCGTGTATAACTTCGAACACTGATGAAGATTTCGACTGAGATTGAAACATGTAATGTCTGATATAAAGCAACAACATAATAAAAATTGATCGCCTTTTGTCTCATTTGTGATGTGTTTCAGGAAAATGAGTCAGAAGTCGCAAAATTGGTATTATTCAAAGTCATTTACTCAGAAGATCTCTTTGTTAGAATATTTTCATTGTTGGGGTGTCTATTCCTTGTGGTTGTATAAATACATGTACCAAAATTCAAGACTGTTTATTAATTATATCATTGCGTTACTTAGATCATCCTATTGAGTATATTTAGCTACTTTACTGGTAATTATCCACCTAGAAATATTGCAAACTTTTTTTCAAAAATAAAATATCTGACTAAAAAGATGAAAGTACTTATTAGAAGTCCTTAATGTTTACATTCATTGGAATCGGCTTGGTCTCATCTTTTCAAATATGAAGATATCTGAAAATCCATTTTTCGCGACTTATCACTCATTTTCCTGAAACATATCACATTTTCTCACTATCTTAAACAAATCGAATAAAATATACAAACACCCAAAAAAGTAAAGACGAAAGGACAAATCTAATTAAATCAAATCAACATAGAAATGAACAGAGAATGACAAAAGGCACAGGTTAACGAACTTCAAACAAACCATATATAAAATATATATTATTTATATAATATTATAACGAAGGTTCTGGGTGGACATATATGTACTGTTATCCTGTCTCATTGTGGGTTATATTAATCTTAAAATGGGATGTACGTCGGAAAAATGGTATTTGAAATCATCATATTTGAAAATAATCTTTTATTTCTTTATTACAATTACACTTTGGGGGTCATCCAGGACGTCCTAGAGCTGCTCAGTGAGGTGTACATTAATTGATGGGTCAGATTTTCAAAAATGCACAATCTATATTTCTACACATCTCTCAAATTCTGCTAAATTAGGGTGAAAAATGATGAATACTCAGTATATCTGAGTCTATTCTGTATTGTATTCATTCAATAAATCTGTCTGGTTATGTTGAACTGTATTTTGAACCTGATTTTCGTCTTAAATTTGGGTTATTTGAGAGCATTGGTGAAGGTGAATTGTACATTTTCTGAAGATCTGACTCTCCTAGATCTGACTCTCAGATGGGGTGTCTACATTATTTTATGGATATGAGCATCTGGTGTATGATGTACCATTTTCTATCTAATAGGAAAGACTTGAACAGATTAGATTATATGAATTCCAATAATGTTAACATTTAGAAAATCGAAAAAGACTATTGTGTATATGTTATGTTTCATTATGCTCATGTTTAATACACAGTCCTGAAACTTGGTACATGCATCCATGCGATTTACAGCACTGCATACCGCAAAGATGAAAACACTCCAACAAGGAAGTCTTGTGAATAAACACTTGGAAAAATATGAATTATGAGAATCATTTGTTGTAACCGATCACATGTCACATAAGAGTACGAGTTCTTTGTTACACTCCCATTGCCTATATGAAATATATAGATTTCTAATATTTCTGTCAGATGGATTTGAATAACTAGGGCGAAGGGATATTCCTTCTTCCGCCCAACTATAGTCTGTCCGAAAAGTAGTTGACACGTGATTCCTTTGTCCCTTTAAGGGGAGGGAAAAGTGGGGGATTTTTGACTTCAAACCTTTACCCCCTGAATCGCCGTTTGCGACTGACCATGGCCGTTTGCGACGGACCATGGCCAAATATACAGCTGTATTGTATTGCACTGCCTCTGTTCCATGTGCAGCAGCTGTTGTTTTGCTTAGATGGAAGGAAGAGCTGATTATACTGGCCCTGTTTTTCCATGGTTGATTGCAATGGGCGACTCGCTGGGAAAAGGGTTGACAGGTCCTTGTCATTAATAGAAGTAAAAAATCTCCCACTTTTCCCTCCCCTTAAAGGGACTAAGGAATCACGTGTCAACTACTTTTTGGACAGACTGTATACCATTCAGAAACAAAGGGTGGAGTCCCTGCCTGCCTCCTATAAAGGGAAAGTCCCCTCCCTGCAGGGAGTTGGCATTTATTCCTATTGATCGGCAGGTAGTCAGGTTGTTATAGCAACACAACATGGTCAAACACGATATAACTTCCGAGAAATGTAGAAACACATAGATAAGTAGTCCAACTGTTTATAGTCAGTTTTATTCAAAGAGATGTTTATTTTAAAATAACCTAAATTTATTAGTTAGCACTCAATAGTAAGTATTTTCTGAAGATCTGACTCTCCTAGATCTGACTCTCCTAGATCTGACTCTCCTAGATCTGACTCTCCTAGATCTGACTCTCCTAGATCTGAACATACCTGTTCTATTTTTAATTCGCACTGCCAACTCCATTGATGTACACTGTGAATCTCGATGAATAAAGTAGTATCTTATCTTATCTTATCTTATCTTATACACAATAGAGACAGCCCCAGGCACCACGTTTATTTATTTGACCTCTACAAATGATTTTAAATGTCTTGGAATCATTTTAATTATGGTAACTTGTTGCGAGAAAAACAGCGAACCATGCCACTTAGCGCTTGAGTTTATGACGGCCGTCAGGACGTTGACGACGGCTGCCACACTTACAATGCTTAGCAGAGGACGTAGCGTCATGGAATGACGTGTCCCTATGACAAGGCTGCCCTACTTTCAGAATAGCCAATGAAAACACAGAAAGATAAACTGGGTCATCTGTTTCTTCCCTAGGGAGGAATGAAACATATTTCTTCCCACTCACTTGCATATAGCGAGTCTATACAAAGTCTATGGGCACTTCATTCCAGAGGTGAAATAAAGCATGGTCCACCACGTGAGCACTGGTTTTGACAAAACGTTGTCTTGCTGTATACAAATGTTGAATAAAAACAAAACCATTAAGTTAATGGTTAATAATTGAATCAGAATGGAGCAATATCTAACTTCCTTACTCTAACATCGTCTCTTTATTTACATGGTTTATAAAGAAAGTACCATTTGAAAAATATCTATTGTTTTATGAAATAAGACTCATTTTTCTGTAAGACAGCACATGTGAAGTGTCACAGGAAAATGATTCACAAGTCACAAAAATTTAATATTTCAAAGTGATGTATTCACAAGATCTCTTTTTTGAAATGTTACACTTTTAGGGGCTCTAAGTCATATTAATCTATGTACCAAATGCTAAGACAGTATATTGAATATATCCCTGCATTTCAAATGTCATCCTATGGAGTATATTTAGTTCCCTTACTGGTAATTGTCCAGCCAGAAATATTGCAAACTTTTTTTTCAAACATAAAAACATATCAAACATAAAATATAGATCATGAGCATTTCTCAGATGTCCTTCATATTTACCATCATTAGAATCCCCTTGACGAATCGTGGCCGTGCGAAAAACCATTTTCGCCGAAAATAAACACAAGCTTATGACCGCCACCCATACCTCTATAACAGAGAACCTATATATCCCCAAACCCCATCCAATGGACTTTTCTCGCTTAATTCGATCTTAGACTGTCTAATTCTTTCACCAATCGAAAGGGCATGACATCAAAAGCTAAATCTGTGAGTTTAATGGAAAACGAAGTCCCAGATATGAAGATATCAATGACATTCAAAAATAAAATGACTTGAAAATGAGACAAACTTAAAAAGGCTGGCTGCTCTGGGACTCGACCTCACAATGTCCAGTTTGGAAGTCCAAAGCTTTAGCCACTTGGCTATAGGGGAATACTTTAGGACACATGCATATAAACAATTACATTGATTCATCACAATTAAGGTTTACTTAAGTCCCCCATTGTTCTCATGAGGATTGAGGAGAATGGGTAAATACACCATCTTTGAAAGTCCCTCTGTTTGACTTAATTTTTTTTTTAACAAATTTTATTGATCGAATTTTCACAGAGTGATATGTCTCATTCGTCATGAAATGTCATTAAACAAAATCTCTACACAATAATTATTTCATTTTGATCATTTAAATATTAACCTTATCGTACAATTTCTACATTTTGTTTTGCCCAGTATAAACATTTCACATGATCAATCCGCTAGTCATAGATAAAACAGTTAATAAAAACAGATACATTTCTTTCAAATTTCCCTAGGATACAACTTCTTAATTAGCCATTGTCAGCCTTCTAAAGAGTATAATAACTCAAACTAATCATATAAAATATATCTTGCAACTGCATTCTATTTCTATAATAAGCAAATGCAGGACTAGTTATGCACGCTTCCGGGATCTCATCTTTTCAAATAAGATAAAATCTCAAAATCTATTTTTTGCGACTTGTGACATATTTCCCTGTAGCACATCACATATAGCCTGGGTGAACTGATTGCACTGCTCAGGTATGCTAGCCCAGGCAGCCCCACATTGTACCAATACTCAAATAGAATCAATAATTCATTGAAAAACCTGGCCGAGGCACAGCAGTTGATGATATGTGGCATGCCAGTAAATATGTACACAAGCTCTGTAACACTATTCTCTACTATAAAAATGATTGCTGCCGGTTCTATTGATCTATGTGTGATGTGTTAAAGGGAAATGAGTCACAAGACACAAAAATGAACTTTTAGATATTATCATATTTGAAAAGATGGGATCAAGCCAATTCCAATGATAGTAAACATTTACACATCTAATAAGCATTTCTATATTTATGAGAAAATGTTAGCACTAACTATGAATAGTCAATCACTCCATTTGAAAATTCAAGAATTCCGAACAAAAAAAGAAACCCTTGTCAGTAGTCCTAATTGTCATGAAAACATATTTTTGTATTCTATACTTCTCCTCAATTGAATGGAAGTCTGTAAACATATTGTAATTATACCTTATGTCACGATGTAATCGATCAAGTTGTTGGGTCAAATCACACAACACCTCAACGGGGTGGAGTGTGATTTGACCCAACGTCGAAGGGTTCTTGCAAATAAATAAAAAATATCAATTCTGCAACTTGTGACTCATTTTCGTATGAGTTTTCACATGTGTATAAAAGAGTGTTTTGAAGAGGCGTTCAGTAGACAGAAAAAAACAATCTTTTCATCCACATTTCTGCTAAATTGAGTTGCTCTGACTTACATACCTTCAATAGGGGATTTGCATAGACGCCATTTTGAATATTGATTTGCATGGAATTATGGGACTAATGGTACATTTTAAAATCTAGCATCAGCATGGAATATTCATCAATGTTCTATTGTCAATGTCCATGTGTTATGCGTATTTATATGACACATGTCTCCACCTTTCCCATCATGCATTTGGTTTTCATAGATCATTTTATACAAGCTGTGATATTGGTGAAAACATTTTTGCAATTTTCGATTAAATATTGTCTGTAAATATTACTGAGTTCACAAATACGTAATATTTTCTACAAATCCAAATTTTTAGCTTCTGAAATTTATAACATGCATGTTTCTTTTAAATCCAAATTGCTCTGATTCATTTTGTTAATTATTTCAATACTTTACCAGGACATGTTCACTTCACTGGTTGTCCTCCCCTGATGTCTGGGGGAGGAGCTGAAGCTGTAGCCACGCCCAGGTCCAACCCACAACATGCCACTCACGCCAGTAACCAAGACTTTTGTTGGTCAAGTTCTTGAAAAATGTACAATTGACCTTCACCAAACCTATCAAATAACCCAAATTTAAGACGAAAATCAGGTTCAAAATACAGCTCAAAATAACCAGACAGATTTATTGAATAAATACAATACAGAATACACTCAGATATACTCAGTATTTATCATTTTTCACTCTACATTATCAGAATTTGAGAGTTATGTATAACTGTAGATTGTGCATTTTCTAAAATTATTACCCTTATACTGCTATCTCCCCCGACCTCCACATACTAATTACCAATAGTTTATGTATCATTGATAATAACCAATAATCATTATGGGTCATAGCATCAGAAATGTACAACTCGCCTTCACAAATATACATGGTCCAAATGTTTGTAAATGACAGTTACATTTCTTTCCCCAAGGCACCTTTTGTCGTTGTTTTAAAGAGGATAATATAAAAATACAAAACTATATGAACATATCTAACATGTATAAGAAAGTATGACTTTAACTGTATACATCGGCGTGTATGAGTGGTAACCTGTATATCATAACCATGGGTCAAGTCTTCATAGAATGTACAATTCACCTTCACTAATCGCCTAAAATAACCCAAATTTAAGACGAAAGTCAGGTTCAAAATACAGCTCAACATAACCAGACTGATTTATTAAATGAATACAATACAGAATACACTCAGATATACTCAGTATTTATCATTTTTCACTCTAATATAGCAGAATTTGAGAGATGTGTAGAACTGTAAATTGTGCATTTTCTGAAAATCTGACCCATATGAAGCTTGTTATAGTCAAGGTACTGTAAACGCATTTTTTTTCGCGCAGATAGATTTTCGCGCACTAAGTACATAGACACCTTTTTGCGTGGATTTAAATTCGCGCAGCAAGGAAGCCTCACACCTTGTTTATGCAATAATTATACCTTTCGCGCAGGATTTATTTTCGCGCACAAAGGTGGGGGCACGAAAATAGCGAAAATATATACTGCGCAAACATTAATATGTTTACAGTATTTCACATTAATGTTCAACTCTGTATTTGTTTCTACACTTATCTTGAGACAATTAATTCACGTTAATAACATTAAAATAAATAAACTCCGACATATCAAAGATTAAATCTACAAGAATGATTTACAAACTTACAGAATTATTACTTCAAACAAATCAAGATCATCAATCTTGATTATTTCAATTACTTCATACCATCAATTGATCTCACAGAAACAATGATAATTTTTGTCTCCGGTGAACACAATTGGGTCAAGTTTTCAGAAAATGTACAATTTACCTTCGGCAATCCCCTCAAATAACCCAAATTTCAAACAAAAATAGAGTTCAAAATACAGTTCAACATAACCAAACTGATTGCTAGAATCAATGCAATGCCGAATATACTCGAATTTACCTAGTATTGGCCAAATTGGAGCCTAATTTAGCAGAATTTGCTGAATGTGTATAGCTGCCGATTCTACATTTTCTAAAAATCTGACCCAATTACGTTTTAATAGAATATATGAGATAAGTCTCCCGAATAAATTCAGGTTTGTTTCCTCACATGAGTAGCTACATGATCAGACATGTTCTAGTATTGTTAATCTATTGATGACTTTATGGGTGAAGTCGCCAGAAAATGTACAATTCGCCTTCACCAATCCTCTCAAATAACCCACATTTAAGACGAAAACTATTGGTTCAAAATACAGCTCAATATGATGAAGGAATATTGTAAACCTGCACAATACAACAGTTGTTCATATGTACCTAATATTGATCAATTTTCGGCCTAATTTAGCAGAATGTACTCAATTTGTTAAAGCGGCATTCTTTGATAATGTCGATCTAAAACTAAGTATTTTGTACTTTTTGTTCAATTCTTTTCCAACCCATCTGAAAGTCATTGGACTAACAATTTTGGAGGATTTGTATTTGTGTTGTGTTTCAGGAAAATGAGTCATAAGTAGCAAAATTGATATTTTTCAAAGTGTTTTTTTCACAAGATCACATTATTGGAATGTTCTGATTTTTGGAGAGTTTGTCACTTATAGTTATGTCAATCGATGTATCAAATGTCAGGACAATGTATGTAACATATCCTTTCGTTTTAAAGGCTCTCATACGGACTACATTTTGTTACTTTACTGTTTAGCGACCCCCAGAAATATTGGAAACTTTTTTTTTCAAAAACGAAAATATCAAACTTAAATCTAGAAATACTTATTATTTTATTAGACTGTTTATTATCATTGGAATTGGCTTGATATCATCTTTTCAAATCTAATAGTATCTCAAAACTTATTTTTATGCGACTTATGACTCATTTTCCTGAAACACAGCACATTTGTATTTGGAGGACCCTTCCGAATACCTTCCTATGATGACTTCAGTTATCATCGCTCACCGGCAGCCATTTTCTCTCAGTGATTAGACTTCTACTTGTATAAGCATATAACAACAGCAGAATATTGATACATTCAGTCCTAATAAAGCATAATATGAGTAACACAATACAGCAGCAGAATATTGATAAATCCAGTCCTATAAGTCATAATATGAGTAACTCTTGTATAAACATATAACAGCAGCAGAATATTGATAAATACAGTCCTATAAGTCATAATATGAGTAAATCTTGTATAAACATATAACAGCAGCAGAATATTGATGAATCCAGTCCTATAAGTCATAATATGAGTAACTCTTGTATAAACATATAACAGCAGCAGAATATTGATGAATCCAGTCCTATAAGTCATAATATGAGTAACTCTTGTATAAACATATAACAGCAGCAGAATATTGATAAATACAGTCCTATAAGTCATAATATGAGTAAATATTGTATAAACATATAACAGCAGCAGAATATTAATAAATCCAGTCCTATAAGTCATAATATGAGTAAATCTTGTATAAACATATAACAGCAGCAGAATATTGATAAATACAGTCCTATAAGTCATAATATAAGTAACTCTTGTATAAAAATATAACAGCAGCAGAATATTGATAAATCCAGTCCTATAAGTCATAATATGAGTAAATCTTGTATAAACAAATAACAGCAGCAGAATATTGATAAATACAGTCCTATAAGTCATAATAGAAGTAACTCTTGTATAAACATATAACAACAGCAGAATATTGATAAATCCAGTCCTACAAGTCATAATATGAGCAATTCTTGTATAAACATAATATAACAGTTGCAGAATATTGATAAATTCAGTCCTATAAATCATAATATGAGCAATTCTTGTATAAACATATATAACAGCAGCAGAATATTGATATATTCAGCTATGATAAGTCATAATATGAGTAAATTTGTAAACATTTCTTTTGTCGTAATGCAAGCTCCCAATTGTACATTTCAAGGTGACGTGACCTTGATAATGAGCTGTTAATGACTAGAGAGGGAGGTAGCCTTATTTCCCCAGTGTGCCCACCGCAACGCTACAGCATAGAACTGCACATGAAGGCATGAATAGAGCCATCTGACACTCCCATCACTCATAGCTTTGTACCGCATTGTATCAAAGCGTGCCACTCATTATTCCTTATTATTCCTCATTATTCCTTACATACTTTATGAAATAAATCATTTAAATATGTGTATAATCTGGGACCATGTGGCTAGTCATTAAATCACAAATATTTCAAGTGTTAAAGGATCAAGTCTTCAGAAAATCCTTCACCAATCCTCTCAAATAACACAAATTTAAGACGGAAATCAGGTTCAAAATACAATTCAACATAACCAGAGAGATTTATTGAATGAATACAATAAAGAATACACTCAGATGTACTCAGTATTTATCATTTTTCAATCTAATTTAGCAGAATTTGAGCGATGTGTAGAACTGTAGATTGTGCATTTTCTGAAAGTCTGACCCAAGACAGAACTGTCAATATTCCATTGGAATGATGATGATGAAATTCTCGTTTCTTGTTTTAGGCATGATTAGCAATCGTTTATCTTACCCCTTTTATCTATCTAAGTCTATTGCACATTAAAGGCAAATATAGAATACTAACTATTATAGACTTACCAAGCATTGATTTGACTGTAATTAACAGTTTTATAACAGCCTTAGCAATTTTCTTACGAATGTGCGCGTAGGTTGTATTAACTTGGATCATTAAACGGCCATTATTCTTTTTGGTACTGGTCTTTATTCAGGCACGGTTACAAACTTTACATTGATCATTTTAAGCAATATTCGTTGACAGTAATATAACCACGACTCGCCATACGGTGATATACCGTCGTTGCCTGAGTTCGGCTGGCCAGAGACAAACAATAAACAATGAAGAAAATCAACGCAACAATAAACCATGAGTTAATCATTACAGAAATATTTGTTAAAAGATATAAGCCAGGTCCTGACATCATCAAACCTAATTGATCTAACTATAATATTGCAGATATATAATTATTAGCAATGTTCTAGGATGAAAATGTGAATGTGATATTTTCATGATATTTGAAAAGATGAGCTCAAGCAGGGTATAATGATAGGAAATATTAGGACGTGTTTCTAAATTTAAATTTGATATTTTCATTTTTGAAAAAAAAGGTTTTCAATATTTCTGGGAGGACAGTTACTAGTAAAGTAGCTAAATATACACCATAAAACGACTTTAGAAATACAAGGATATATTTAATACACGTACAGTCTTGGAATTTGGGACATGTGGGTCAGATTTTCAGAAAATGTACAATTCAACTTCGCCAATCTTCTCAAACGACCAAAATTTCAGACGAAAATAAAGTTCAAAATAGAGTTCAACCTAACCAAACAGATTGCTAGAATCAATGCAATGCCGAATATACTCGAATTTACCTAGTATTGACCAAATTGCAGCCTAATTTAGCAGAATGTACTAAATGTGTAGAGCTGCCAATTGTACATTTTCTGAAAATCTGACCCATGTATTCTTGCTACTAACCCAAAGATGAAAACATTCCTACAAATACATCTTGTGAATAAATCACCTTGAAAAATGGCTATTTTGCGACTTGTGACCCATTTTCCTTAAACACATTACAAATGTCCTCAGATAACTCATTTAGATTATATATATTGGGACCATATGGCTGGTTATGAAATCACTCAAGTTGTCGAGTTATAAAATCACTCAAGTTGTTGAATTCTTCGACTGGAATGATGATGATGAAATTCCCATTCCTTGTTTAGCCATAACTATTGTTATGTTAACTATTAACTATTAACTATATTAACTATTGTCTAACTATTAACTTTTATCTAAGTCCCCTTTTTTCTATTACACGTTAAAGACAAATAAAGAATATAAGACTTATTAAGTATTGATTTGACTTCTGGAAATATTGTATTGAAGGTGGTTGTCATACTAATTAGTGTTGTTGTATATGAGCGTGTTACATTTACTGTAATTAATATAATTAACAATTTCACAAAGCCTTTTAAACAAATAAACAATGTCCGTATTCGTAGTATTAACTTGGATGATAAAACCAATATTTATAAAACCTTAACAATTACAAAAAGCTGAGATTATGTTATATTACAGACAAATCAATTTAAAATCTTAGAGTATGTTTAATTCTAACATTATTTGGAATTCCTTTGTAGAAAGCTGTACATTCTTTTGTTCAGATGTGACATTTTACAGGAAAATAAATCACAAGTCGCAAAATTGATATCGCAAAAATGTGATGTGTTTCAGGAAAATGAGTCATAAGTCGCAAAATTGATATTTTTCAAAGTGTTTTTTTCACAAGATCACATGATTGGAATGTTCTGATTTTTGGAGAGTTAATCACTTATAGTTATGTCAATCGATGTATCAAATGTCAGGACAATGTATGTAACATATCCTTTCGTTTTAAAGGCCCTCATACAGACTAAATTTTGTTACTTTACTGTTTAGTGACCCCCAGAAATATTGGAAACTTTTTTTTTCAAAAACGAAATTATCAAACTTAAATCTAGAAATACTTATTATTTTATTAGACTGTTTATTATCATTGGAATTGGCTTGATATCATCTTTTCAAATCTAATAGTATCTCAAAATCTATTTTTATGCGACTTGTGACTCATTTTCCTGAAACGCATTACAAATGTGTTTTATTCACAAAACCTCTTTATGTAGGAATGTTCTCATTTTTGGAGTATGTTACACTTAAAGTCGTATTCATGTATTTACCAAATTTCAAGACAGTGTATTAAATATATCCATGCATTTCTGGAGTATATCTAGCTACTTTACTAATAATGGTCCACCCAGAAATATTGCAATTTCTTTTTTCCAAAATAAAAATATCAAACTTAAAATCTAAAAATACTTAATGTTTACCATTATTGGAAACGGCGTGGTCTGATCTTTTCAAATATGATGGTATTTCAAAATTCATTTGGGGGGACTTGTGATTGATTTTCCTGTAACACATCACATTTGTACATATTTTTTTGACGTAACCCATGTACTATGTCAACCTTTAATCTTACTGCTTTGATTCACCCCATTTGTAATTATCTATTACAAATGAAATTGCAATAGCTGATAAAATGTTCTATCATAAAAAATGAATTTAAATTCTCATGTTATTGTAATATTTTATGAACCAAGTGTACATATCATGACGACATGACCTTATGAAAACCTTCAACTTTGCCGTTTTGACTATAGCCCCATGAATCGGAACAACGACCGTCTGCAGGTAATCAGGATTCCAAGAATGTTGTCCTGAAGCAGAACAAATGACTGTCTATAAAATAACCTACTGCTGCTGGATCGCTGTTTATAATTATTAGAGCTTCTGCATATATATATATATACATAGAGCCTCAGCCAACCTGAACCAGGGAAGCCCATGCATGACCATGCACTGAACTATGAAGGACTTCTGCAATATTACAACAAGTCGTTAGATAGGGGATTTGTATGTACCACTGCGCATGTATGATACAGTGCATATTGGGATGGATTCTAGTGAAATCTGACATACAAATATCTGGCAACATTTTTATCGAAAATTGCAAGAATGTTTTCACCAATATCATAGAATGTATAACTGATCTATTAAAACCAAATGCATGATGGGAAAGATGGTGACTTGTGCCATGGCAACATGTATAATACATGGATATTGACATTACAGCATTGATAAATATCCCATGCTGAACATCGCATGTTTTCTATAGATTGTATACTGTACCACTAGTTCCATAATTCCATGCGAATCAAGATTCGAAATGGCGGGTATGCGACTCCCCTATTGAAGCTTGTTTTGATTGTTTGAAAACCTTTATTTAACTAGGCGGTCATATTTTGTTATATTATATTATTCTTGATTCATACAATCATTATAGTGACAGCGATATAGATAAGTTGGTAACAATCTAGATCCAAACCCTCAGATCAGATAGGAATGGTATGTCAGTGATTAGACAGCTACTTCTCTAATCGATTTCCCGATCTAGGACTCGGCATTTTAATGGCAATATAATGACATTTTGTAGTGTTAATGATATTATGATGGCACTTTGCATTCCAAGACGAGAGGCTTTCCCTCTGTGTGAAGGGACTCTCTAAACTTTGGACTTAGACTGGTAAATAATCGATTAACAATATAACTAATATAATCAAAATTAAACATACATTGAACTACATTCTCTGTACACGAATAAGCACAGGTATTATTATCATCATTACTCCACATTGGTGTATGTACCACATACTATTTGTTTTTTTTGTTCTTTTCGTAACCAACATCTCGGACAGTGCAATAGTGTCCCTCATACCACATTCTCATTAGGTTCAATCTGTTTATATAATAGATAAACACAGTATTTAAGGACAATTTTAAATTATATTTCATATCTTCATAAAACCTGGCTGTGGGTCTGGTTTCATAAATATTATGCGTTTGTGGTCTATACATTTCTGTGTGAACTGAACTTGGGATGGCTTTTTTTTAAAAACTTGATTTATCCAGGTATTACAGAGGGGTTTGGCCTTAGCCATCCCTGTTCAATTGAGGATCATATATATATGGGTCAGATTTTCAGAAAATGTACGATTGGTAGCTCTACACATTTAGGAAATTTTGCTACATTAGGTTGAAAAATGATGAGTACCGAGTGTGTCTGGGTATATTTGGGATCGCATTGATTTAAAGTATCAGTTCTGTTATGTTATACTGCATTTTGAAGCTGATCTTCGTCTTAAATGTGGGAAGATTGAGAAGATTGGTGAAAGTGAATTGTACATTTTCTAAAAATCTGACCCATATGTATGATTTTCACCTCGCACCTGGCTTGTTGCCATTGCACTGTTATGGATTTATTGGAATATAAAGATGTTTGATTATTGTTAATTGATTAGTAATTTGATACGTTGATTGTTCCTCCAACCATAACTGTCTCTTTGATTTCATATTGTATAACACTTGTCATAAATGTGATATGAAAATAAAAATCTAGTATTACTATTAATTTTATTGACGCAGAACTTTTCTCAGAACTTTAACATCAGCTAAAATCCAAAGCATCTCTACGTTGCGTTTCCTTCTTTTCCTCTCCATCTGCTTCGCTAATCGGCTTCCTGGCCTAGGACTCGGCATCATAATGGGAATATTATGACATCTACAAGCCATTAGAATAGGGGATTTGCATGTGCCACCTGTGGCAATGCATCCTGGGATGGATTCTGTTGAAATCTGACACCAAGTTTTGGGGAATATTTTCATCGATATTTGCAGGAATGCTTTCACCAATATCACAGCTTCAATAAATGATCTATGAAAGCCAAATGCATGATGGGAAAGATAGGGACTAGTGCTATGGGAACATGTATAACACGTTCCGTGTATGGATATTGACATTAGAACATTGGTACATAGTCCACGCTAAACATGTTCAGCATGGACTATGTCGATTTTATATAGTAACATTAGACCCATAATTCCATGCGAATCAAGATGGCGGCTATGCAAATCCCCTATTGAAAATGTCTTAAGAAACAACTGTTGAGGAAGCCAATGTGAGACAATATAATTCTGCTTGAGGATCAACACAAGTCACCTGCCTGTCTGAACTATGGAGGAAATAACAAATGGACCACTCCAGTCTAGGTTAGTTTAGGATGGTGTCAGTGAATGGACGCCTACTGCGCTATAATGAGTCCCTGGTGCTGGAGTAGGCGTCCATGAGATTGAGTGGGGAGTGGGGAGGGAGAATAGAGGGGGGGAGAAGAGGAGAGAGAGGAGGGAAGAGAGAGAGGAGAGAGAGGAGAGAGAGGGGAAGAGAGAGATGGAGAGAAAGGAGAGAGACGGATAGAGAGGGAGGGATAGGAGAGGGGGAGAGAGAGGGAGAGAGAGGGAGGGAGAGAGAGAGAGGAGGAGGAGAGGGAGATGGAGAGAAAGTCAGAGGGAGAGAGAGGGAGGGAGAGGAGATGGAGAGAGGAAGAGAGAGGGAGGGAGAGGGAGAGAGAGGGAGAGAGAAAGGGAGGGCAGACAGATAGACATACAGTCGAGGCTCACAGCCTCTAAGATCAGATCAGATTGGTATGTCAATGATAGGACGCCTACTGCTCTAATGCCTTCCTTAACGCTGAGATATCCATAGGCATCCTAATGCAGTTTGGAGCGAGATTGGATCGAAATTGGCTTCCCCACAGTTTGGATCGGGAGAGGCGTTCCCTCCGTTTAGAGGGACTCTCTCAGCTCTGAGCCTAGATTGCACTCTACAATATTTACAACCTCTCAGCCGGCATGGTTATCTATCTACTCATAAACCCCCTCCCCTCCCCCCCCGCCCCCCCCCCCCTCCTTACACCCCTGCATTATCATTCATACGCTTGAAATTATTGATAAACGCGCCAGTGTTTGTATTGGTCGCCATGACAACGTGCGTGTGTGTGTATTGTGCGTGCGCACACACAGGTAAGCCCAGCCACCCCCGCCCCCCTCCTCCTCCTCCACCCTCCCTCCCTCCCCCACAGCCCCGGGCGAGCAGGCCTCAAATTAGCGCCAACGTCCCGGGTCGCCCACCGCCCTTACCCCGCCAGCCACACAGGTAAACGCACGCTCTCTCGGGGGCTGGCAGTCTTACCTGTTCCGGCCACGTTCCAAACGCCCCGGGGCTTCTGATTTTACTTATCCCTAACTCGTGATCACTCAGCCATAACCGAGGTAAATATCATTGGTTGTTTAATCATCCTACTGCACCCTAATTTGCATATTTGTGCATTTTAAGGTGGTGCTAATCGGCTGCGGTATAAGCTACATTGTGGCGAGAGATTGACTATATTTAGACCTACCTGTGTCGATTTCTTGCATTTATTTATAGGCCTGGCACTCAGTCCTATCGACTATATACAGTCCCGGTCACCTTCTTGTATTTATTTTCTCTTTATATAACACCACGTCATTTCTAAACTGCTAGATATTTTAACCGAATTTTGGCCAAATGTTATGTTTTGTGGCTGTATTTTTGATAGATTTTGTAGAATAATTGACTATTTGCTCTAAGTAGTATTTCCAGTCTAGTCCCTTAGATAAGATAAGAATGGTATTCAGTGATTGGACGCCTACTGCGCTAATGGCTTTCCCGGCCCGGAGTAGCCCAACCACCATTGTCCAAATGGGATAAGAATGAGAGGTTTTCCCTTAGTTTGGAGGGATTCCGTCAGCTATGAGCCTAGAGTGTAGAGGGTGGGGAGTATACCAATACGGGACGGTGTAACTGCTCATCCGCCATATATATATATGGGTCAGATTTTCAGAAAATGTACAATTGGCAGCTCTACACATTTAGTAAATTCTGCAAAAATAGGCTGCAATTTGATCAATACTAGGTAACTTCGGGTATATTCGGCATTGCATTGATTCTAACAATCTGTTTGGTTAGGTTGAACTGTGTATGAACTTTATTTTTGTCTACAATTTAGGTTATCTGAGAGGATTGGTGAAGGCCAATTGTACATTTTCTGAAAATCTGACCCATATACAGGCAGTGGTACCAGCTTGTTGTGAAATTGACCTACATATTTTATTGCCCTTGAATTGCTCATAAATATTCATTTTCCTGGGTGATTGTACAATGAATCGATAGTTTTTATATTGAATGTGTATTGTCGTACAGAAAGAACTGAGCAAATTCTAAAATAGCTTGAGGTAAAGTTGCTTAGCTTGTCTAGGGAAGAGAAATTGGTCAGGTGAGTTGGTGAAAAAGAGGAAGTTAAGGGGAAAAGGATGGAGGAGGTCAAGGGCACATGAAGTGAGGGACAAATATGCAGAAGAAGAAGAAGAAGAAGAAGAAGAAGAAGAAGTGAAGAAGAACAGAAAAAATGAGACGAAGTCGACTTAAGTAAAATGATATGCCCTGAAGTCTGACACTAACAACTCACCTTTAGTATTATTAATCATTAAGTTATTTAGTATAGGCAGGTGGCTGGAGGAACGTTGGTTCAGCGATGCCATGTATTTTTTCCCATACTGCCAATAAAAAATAAAAAAGAAGTTGAAGGACCAGTCTAATTGCTTATATATATACAGAATACATGCTTATGATGCTAATTTATCAAAAAGAACACGAAGAAACGAAGAAGAAAAAGAAAAAGAAGAAGAAGAAGAAGAAGAAGAAGAAGAAGAAGAAGAGGAGGAGGAGGAGGAGGAGAGGGAGAAGAAGGAGAGGAGGAGGAGAAGTAGAAAAAAAAAGAAAAATGAGAGAAAGAAAGGAAATAGAAGCAAGAGGTGAATAAAAATGAGAAGAAAACGAAAAAGAAGAAGAAGAAGAAAAATGAAAAGTAAATCGTGGGACTGAGAAGTTCTGTAAACATTAGCTGAGTGAAGAGAAACCTAAGAGCAGAATATAAAAAGAAGAAGCAGAATAAGGCTGAGTAGACTGAGGAACCAGTAGTAGTAGAGAGAGGGCAGGAATATAGCGAGGCTGAGATAGTGATTACAAGTATGCAGGAATATAGCGAGGCTGAGATAGTGATTGTATGCGGGAATATAGCGAGGCTGAGATAGTGATTGTATGCAGGAATATAGCGAGGCTGAGATAGTGATTGTATGCAGAAATATAGCGAGGCTGAGATAATGATTGTATGCAGGAATATAGCGAGGCTGAGATAGTGATTGTATGCAGGAATATAGCGAGGCTGAGATAGTGATTGTATGCAGGAATATAACAATGCTGAGATAGCGATTGTATGCAGGAATATAGCGAGGCTGAGATAGTGATTGTATGCAGGAATATAGCGAGGCTGAGATAGCGATTGTATGCAGGAATATAGCGATGCTGAGATAGTGATTGTATGCAGGAATATAGCGAGGCTGAGATAATGATTGTATGC
The DNA here is from genome assembly GCA_942159475.1 of Sthenelais limicola. Taxonomy (NCBI): domain Eukaryota; kingdom Metazoa; phylum Annelida; class Polychaeta; order Phyllodocida; family Sigalionidae; genus Sthenelais; species Sthenelais limicola. The sequence goes on from OW804098.1 coordinate 18,467,020, forward strand.
AGGAATATAACAATGCTGAGATAGCGATTGTATGCAGGAATATAGCGAGGCTGAGATAGTGATTGTATGCGGGAATATAGCGAGGCTGAGATAGCGATTGTATGCGGGAATATAACGATGCTGAGATGGTGATTGTATGCGGGAATATAGCGAGGCTGAGGTAGCGATTGTATGCAGGAATATCGGCCATTCACACCTGCAGGTCAGTGGAGGGGAAAGGTGGCCAGTGCAACAACGCCTTCACAAATATCAATACTGTGCATTGGTGTATGACACAACTGTAGATGGGTCAGATTTCCAGAAAATGTACAATCTAAAGTTCAACATATCTCTCAAATTCTGCTATATTAGAGTGAAAAATGATAAAAAAAAATGGCAATATCTGAGTGTATTCTGTATTGTATTCATTCAATAAATCTGTCTGGTTATGTTGAACTGTATTTTGAACCTGATTTTCGTCTTAAATTTGGGTTATTTGAGGGGATTGGTGAAGGTGAATTGTACATTTTCTGAAGACTTGACCCAGTAGGTGTTACTCCAGGCAGGGGCCGCAGGTAGGAGGGACAGTACAAGAAGGAATAGAAAAGGAAGGAGAAGAAGCATGCGGAAACGGAGAAAGGGGGAGGGGGATGAGGAGGAGTAGGAGAAGTAGGAAGAGAAGAATGAAGAGTAAGGAGTAGGAAGAGAAGGAGGAGAAGGAGACAAAGAAGGAGTAAGGAGTAGAAGTAAGAGAAGAAGAGGAAAAAGGAAAAGTAGGAGGAAGAAAATGTGATGAGGGAAGCAGGAGGAGGAGGAAGAGAAGGAGGAGAAGTAAGAAGAGGAAAGGAAGAAGGAGGTAGAAAAAGGGGAAAATGATGACGAGGCGGAGGAGAAAATGTAGGAGGAGGGAGAGGTGAAACAGAACTGTAGGAACAATAAACAATAGTATATAACAAATTCCTTACAAGGTTCTTAGCAAGGACATTTAGCTAACCAAGGAAACTCCTTATTAAGGATTGCTTATAATACAGGATTTTGGAGTAAGAAAAGGACCCAGGGAGATATAGGATATCAATATAGCTGGAATTATAGAAGGTGTTACATGGTGAGTTGTGCATAGTTTGATTACGTAACAGAGTATGTAATTAATTAGGGACTGACTGGGTTATACACACAGCCTGGGAGGAGGCAGGTGGCGGCCGCCATGTTTGTTTCAAGCAAACTACTCCCTCTTCCGGCAGCCACCTTTATCTACTTTATCAAATATTATGAGTAATGGCGTCAGAAGTGTACCAATAACCAATGACCAATATCTCAAATAACAGAAATCTGAGGGGGAAATGATGTTCAAAATATAGTTCAGAACCAAACAGACTGGTTCTTTTAATCTGCAATATGTGATGTGTTTCAGGAAAATGAGTCATAAGTCGCAAAATTGATATTTTTCAAAGTGTTTTTTTCACAAGATCACATTTTTGGAATGTTCTAATTTTTGGATGGTTCACTTATAGCTTTATCAATCGATGTATCAACTTTCAGAACAATCTATGTAATATATCTTATCATTATAAAGGTCCCCATATGGACAGCATTTAGTTTCTTTACTGTTTATTGACCCCGAGAAATATTGGTAACTTCTTTGTTCAAAAACGAAAATATCAAACTTAAAAACTAGATATACTTATTAGATTATTAGATTATTAGACTGTTTACTATCATTGCAATCGGCTTGATCTCATCTTTTCGAATATAATGGTATCTCAAAATCTATTTTTTGCGACTTGTGACTCATTTTCCTGAAACACATCACATATGTAGCTGCTCAATATATTCAGAAATATCAGTTTTTAGCATAATTTAGCAGTGTTTGCTAAAGGTGCAAAGCTGCTGATTGTATATTTACTGGCAACCTGACCCAGCAACAGAAAAAGGGGGTCTGGACAGCCAGCCGCCCCCCCCCCCCACTACCCCCTATATAACCCCACACATTGTACAATGAAGTTCTAATAATCAATAGGGGACTTGCATAGCCGCCATTTTATATCTAGATTCGCATGGAATTATGGGACTAATGGTACAGTCTAGAATTTATAGAAAACATGCCATGTTCAGCATGGACTATTTATCAATGCTCTAATGTCAATATCATTGTGTTATGCATGTTTCTATAACACAAGCCTCCATCTTCCCCATCATGCATTTCGTTTTCATAGGTTATTTATACAAGCTATGATATTGGTGAAAACAATCTTGCAATTTTTGATAAAAATGTTGCCAAACATTGTATGTCAGATTTCAACAGAATCCATCCCAGGATGCACTGTGATAGACATGCGCAGTGAGACATGCAACTCCCCTATTGAACATTAACATTGAGATATGGGCTCACGATAATTCAATACAGAATAACCAGTGTCTTCCGCCCACCGCTGTGTCTATCTAGACCTCACTCTACTGAACAAAGTCCAAAGTAAGACCAACGGTCAAGATCAGAAACAAATTTAAATGAAATAAATTTAGAAATTATTATAAATCACTTATAAACAAGTGTTGGTCTCTGTGACCCCCAATACTTCCAGTTTTGTGACATATTATTTAAATTCTCTGACTCATATAACTCTAACATTATGTATAATTTCCAGAGCCAACACACAGCGTCATGTACCCACACCATAGGGTCGGGCAACACGTGAACCCTGGGATGTCACTCACAAGGTGAGTCTATTTCTATGTATTATTTGTTTTTAAAGAATATATGCTTACCTTTTTTCTTTTTTTTGTGTTTGAAAAGGTTTTATTCGGCATAAACTGCCATCGGGGCTCTAACAATGCTAATGGCACATTTTGCCGCGTCCCTTTTGCGTTTTTTTATTTTTTTTAAGCATTTTCAATTTCACCAACCACAGTGGAGCTGTTTCAACACATACTCCAGTATCAATTGACGTTTTCAATCTTCGTTATCCACCTCGTTATATATTTATTATTCATTGAATTATTTTATTATTCATTGAATTTACCTTCACTAATTCTCTCAAATAACCCACATTTTAAAGTGACTCTTCTCGCTGTTCTGGGCTAGAATCATGAGTAACGGAATTTCTTCCCAATATTCTAGCATGTTGTGCATCTGAACCTACCTAACAAATCCGTGGGGATGCGGAAATTATATATTCCATATCTTAACAGATATTTTACCATAAAGAGCGTGAATTTATTTATAGCTGCCGTCGCAAATTCGGGTGAGCGACCGTTGCAGTTAGCAAGGTTGTCATGCGCAGTAGGTCACAGGAGAGGTTCCTCCAGTCAGCGTTGAGCTGACCCAGTTTGGCCAGTGTATACACAAAGTGACCGGGAAAGTGACAAGGTTTTGTAATGCGTTTTTCAAAGTTAGGAAGAAAGTACAAATGATACATTTAATGTATACGGGAATCAGCAAGGGAGAGAGCTAAGTTAGTGCAAAAAAATAGGTATGACACTGGCCATATTGCGGTTTGAGCTAAATTGACAGTTCTCCTCAACCACAGTGTGACCCAATTCTATGAATTCAAACCGTCATGGAGGCGGTGCAGAGACGAGCAGGCATCAGTAACAAAAGGATTGTATTTTCACAGCAAATGGGAAAGCTAAAAGAAAAATAAGATCGTGATAGGACTAAGATGGTTTGATTTAATTGTTGGGTGCATTTTCAAGGCGATTCTTGACTACTCCCAAACCTATGTTTTTAACTATCTTAGCCACTTTAAGACAGAAACCAACTTCAAAATGCAGTTTAACATAGCAAAACAGATACTATAAATTAACGAGACACCAAATATACTCAGATATACCCGGTATTCATCATTTTTCAGCTTAGTTTAGCAAGATTTCCCAAATTTGTAGAGCTGCCAATTGTAGATTTTCCAAAAACCGCCTTGACTCTTCCTCGATAAAGGGCGTATGTTGCCCGAAATGTCGGAACCCCAATAAATAAAACCAACACTTAATGCCCCAGGCCCTGTTTTTTCCCATGTTCTGGATTAAAGAGATAAACCACAGTTCAACTGGAGAAAAACTGAAAATAACATTTTGTTTAAACTTTGCCTCGTGAAAGAACAATGTGAATTCAAAAAGCCAATAAAAACAATATGTCACCGGGTTAGTTTTCATTTCAGGAGCCCTGAAATTTATGGTTGATTACTACAGAAATCTATGAGAAAAGGACAATTTTCAATTATTCAACTGAACCTGCATCCCGATGAGTTAAAAACAGGAATATTGAAGATTTTCAATGCCAAATAATATCTTTCAAAATAATGTTGATACCCTGTTCTTTCCATTTTCCCACATACTTCAATACTAAAATTTGGTGGTCTCTAGAATGAAAAAAAAATATGCTGAGATCCATTTGTTTTTGCTTTTTGTTATCCCCCAACCATGTTTTTCTCAAGACGAAGTTTGAAAAAATTATTGTCACTCCTTATTTTTCATGCATTAGTTCCTTGAACTCCCGTCTGCAGCAGTGCATATGACTGTGGTTTATCTCTTTAAATTCACTCCCTTTATTTATTTCATGGAAAACTCGGTGTGGCACTGGCAGTGATTAAACCTGTTCTAGTGTAGATTTTATCTCCATACACATGGGTCAGATTTTCAGAAAATGTACAATTCATCTTCGCCAATCTTCTCAAATAACCCAAATTTCATACGAAAATAAAGTTCAAAATACAGTTCAACCTAACCAAACACATTGCTAGAATCAATGCAATGCCGGATATACTCGAATTTACCTAGTATTGACCAAATTGCAGCCTAATTTAGCAGAATTTACTCAATGTGTACAGCTGCCGATTGTACATTTTCTGAATATCTGACCCACATGCCAGTGTTGTACGTAGCATCAGGTATAACCAGTGCACAGTGTACGGTTAGTGCCCAGTAAAAACATGAAATATAGACAGGGATTTTATTGATGGCATGGAAAGCTCTTTATAGTTCAGGGATTCAAGTGCAAATATATAAAACATACAAACACACAAAAAAGCAAACACATCAGATGAATGCACAAGATAGTCCATATCGTCCAATTTCTATTATTTGAAAATAACATAGAATGGGCAACAGAATAATCATTTATTTAGTCTTGTAAGGCATACTTTGGTAAGATTGGGTTTGTCCTAATAGCTCCGAATGAAGCTTTAAGTCCCATTTCCTCCCGACATCCTACAATCAACAGCCCCTTCCCCCACCCACACCCCACCCCGCCCCTCCCATCCCCCACCCACCCCAGCCAGCATCTCTCTCCCCCTTCTTCTCTATCTCTATGTCCTGGGTATGATCATAAAGTGCCTTTCTGTCTCTTTTCTCTGTCTCTCTCTCCCTTCTTCTCTATCTCTATTTCCTGGGTATGACCATAAACTGCCTCCCTCTCAGCTCTCCCGCCCTTGATATAACCATCTTAAATGTGTTGATAAAGGCGTAAAGCAACCAATCTCACTCACTCAATCACCCAGCAAGTATCTTTCACTTTGCCACTAAGTGTCCATTCCGCCATAGATCTATACACGGACCCTGGAGGAAATGGTGGCTGATCACGTGACCTGAAGTGGTCCATAAAGCCCTATTTCCTGCATGCCTGAAGTGGTTCTATCCCTCCCCGCCAGGTGTTAACTACCGGTGCATGACCAATGGCTGTCACGACTTGTGGGTCACATTTTCAGAAAATTTAGAAAAATAAATGATAAATTTGCGGTATATCTGATATATTTGGTATCGTTTTGATTTAAAGTATCAGTTCTGTTATGTTAAACAGCATTTTGAAGCTCATTTCTGTCTTAAATGTGGGTTAATTGAGAGGATTGCTGAAGGCGAATTGTAGATTTTCTGAAAATCTGACCTTATGTTATTTAAAGCTGCACTCTCAGGTAATATCGGTCAAGTAGCCGTTTCATCGGTTCGGCCATAAGAAAAATCGATGACATACATTCTTTCTTAGAGAATAATGATGAAGCAGGTTTAATAACCTCTGTCGATTTTTCCAAAGCATATGACTCTGTGGACTGGATTTTCATGGAAAAAGCCCTAGAGGCTCATAGTATAGATCCCATGTTTATATCTTGGGTAAAAATGCTTTTGAAGGGGTCCAAAGCCACTTTCACAAATAATGGTTTCGCGTCCGCATGGTTCAATGTAGAGAAGGGCGTTAAGCAAGGTGATCCCATATCATCTTCCTTATTCATAATTGTCGCGGAAAAATTGTCTGAAAGTATTAGAAGAAACAGAGAAATAGTTGGAATAAAGCATGGAGAGCAGGAATCAAAATTAATCCAGTTCGCAGACGATTTAACGTTATTTGTTAGAGACGAACCCTCCCTGGTAAGAGCTATCAGAACAATTGAAGAATTTTCTCTTGCCTCTGGGTTAATCCTTAATTCTAAGAAGTCCAAAGGTTTTAATATAGGTAAAGTTCCTTTAGTTAACAAGTCTGTCCTTGAGATCGAATGGACAAATAAGATGAAAGTCCTTGGTATACACCTCCTTAACCCAAGGGATGAAAATGAAATGTATAAGGTAAACAGTTGCGAGCTTATATCGAAGATTAAGGAAACAATTAACTCTTGGAAGAACAGATTTCTTACTATGAAAGGAAGAATTATGGTGTGTAACGTATTCTTGCTTCCAATATTTCAGCATGCCTTATCATGTATGCATTTTGGTGAAGCCTTGCTCAAAGAGATAGATCAGATTATGTTTAAATTTGTGTACAACAGTAACCACCATAAAATCAGTGTGGATTTCCTGGCTCAAAAACCAGAGAAAGGTGGACTTAATCTGAGATTGATCAGGCAAATTTATGAGACTAATAGAATAATGTGGGTGAGAAGAATTATTATAGGTAGAAACAGGTCATGGTTCAAAGTGATCGAAGCCTTCCACCAAAGAGATATAGAAGAAATATTCCTGTGTAGGTACAAACCAAGTATTTATTTAAATGGTTTTTACAAAGAATTATTCGAAATATGGAATAAATACTACTATAAATTTAAACCAGAAGGTATTGAACAGATCTTAAAAGAAAGAATATGGGCCAATCGATACATCAAAGATAAAGGCCAAATGCTTTACTGGGAAACGTGGAAAAAAAATGGTATAATAGTTTTAGGTGACATCTTTAATGAAAATGGCAACATGATGTCTACTAAGGAGATTGCCTCCAATTTTCAGATGGCCCCGTCATTTTATTCCAGACAAATGCTTAAAAATGCAGTACCTGACGAATGGATAAGATGCATAAAGAGAGAGAGAAACTATGTGTTAAATAATTCTGTATTCTTTGTAATCAACGATAAAGAGATTGACATTTGTGAATGTAATGCGAAAATAATTTACAGTCAGCTGATTTCAAAACTGAAACCTAAATGGGAAAAATTCCGAAAGTGGGAACAGAAGCTTGGTTTGACTGAAGAAAGTTATGATAAAATACAATGGAGCAATGTTTTCACAATTCCTTACAAAGCCTCAACTGAGGCAAGAATCCACATTTTCCAATACAAAGTTTTACATGGTGTTCTTGTATGTAATGCATATTTGAAACAAATAGACGTTATTAAAAAAGATACTTGTTCCTTTTGTAAAAATAAGGACGACATATCTCACTTCTTGGTAACATGTTCTAAAACCAAAGCCTTGTGGAAATATATCTTGAGGTGGATCTACGATAGTGGATACCTTAATAAGGATGCGGATGGCAAGGTAATCTTTAATCAAAGAGGTAGAAACATTGTGATAAAACCAGTAGACATTGTTTTTGGTATAGAGATTACAAATATTAATTCAAAAATTGTCAATTGGATCATACTTCAGCTAAAATCATTCATTTACCGACAAAAATTGTTCGAGGAAGGAAGAGTGGACTATTTATCAGCAATGTACGAACTGAGAATGAGGGCTAAGGTGGTAATATACTCCTTCAAGATTAGGAAAATATGCCCAAAAGAAAAAATAATATGGCGACGTATGGCCGAAGATATTGAGGAACAAATTAATGAACTAAAAAAATAATTCCTTCATATATGTCCTTTCTTTTCAGAAATGAATATTAGAATTGTAAAAGCCCAGACGGCAGGTATCAGAAATAAAGTCAGTTGCAAAAACAAAAACAAAATATCGGTCAAGTAATAACCGACTAATAAAGGACTTTCCCGCCTTTTTTATCAGATTTGCATTTAAAATGATATATTCTTTTAAGCTTGGACGTTTACTTAGTCCTTTATAACTCGACTGTCGAATTTACAAAAGATTAGCTGTATAGAAATACTAGATAATAAAAAGAATACTGATATAAGTGTAGGTGTTTTGGGGTTTTTTTTAAAGAAAAATGTCTGCCATTTTGAATCTCGATTCACATGGAATTATAGCAGTTCTATGTCAGTATAAAAGCTGTGGTAAACAGGTTGTGTTCAGCATGGAATATTTAACAGTGATCTCATATAAATAGCCATGTTTTACATGTTTCCATAAAACAGGATTTGCTTTTATTTACATTTGCTTTTATAGATCATTTACATAAGCTATGATATTGGCGAAAAGATCCTAGCATTTATAGATAAAAATGTAAATATTTGTATCTCAGATTTGAACCGAATTATCAAGTGATTGTCCCTCCATAAATATCGATAACTACTGAATAAATAAATAAATAAATAAATAGAAGTACTTATCATATATCCAAATAGTTACCATTTTAGAAATCCTCTTGATCCCATCTTTTCAATACTAAAATCCATTCATTGGTGACATTAGTGCCTTTGTTTTGTGACAACCCCACATATATCATCATGTGTATTGCCTACTATAGCAAATATTGCACTATTAGAGTTAATTACTCATTAGAACTAATTACCCATTAATGTAGGCCAGAATATATAACCTTTCTGCACTACTGCATACGGGTCAGATTTTCAGAAAATGTACAATTGGCAGCTGTACACATTTGATAGGTTCTGCTAAATTAGGCTGCAATTTGGTCAACACTGGGTAAATTCGAGTATATTTGGCATTGCATTGATTCTAGCAATCGGTTTGGTTAGGTTGAACTGTGTTTTGAACTTTATTTTCGTCTGAAATTAGGTTATTTGTGAGAATTGGTGAAGGTGAATTGTACATTTTCTGAAAATCTGACCCATACACAATACAATTGAACCACACATATGCAATGTGATGTGTCATAGAAATATGTGTCAGAAGTCACAAAATAATCATTTTTTAGATACCATCATGTTTGCAAAAATCAGATTAAATTGATTTCAACAATGCTAACTTTTTGGAAATCTAAAGTGTAGATATTTTATGTTTGATTTTTGTTATGTTAGAGAAAGTATAAGTATGTAATATTTATGGGTGGACAATTACTAGTAAAGTAGCTAAATATGACGTGTTTCAGGAAAATGAGTCACAAGTAGCAAAATTGATATTTTTCATAGTGTTTTGTTTCACAAGATCTCTTTTATGAAATGTTCTGATTTTTTTAGGGTTTAGCACTTATAGTCATATTAATCCATGTAACAAATTTCAGCACATTGTATTTAATATATCTATGCGTTTTGAAGGCCTTCGTATGGAGTATATTTAGTTACTTTACACGTAATTACCCATCCAGAAAAAGAAAAATATTAAACATAAAACATAGGAACACTTCTTAAATGCCCTTCTTGTTTACTATCATTGGAATCAGCTTGATCTCAGCCTTTCAAATATGGTAATATCTCAAAATCCATATTTTGCGACTTATGACTCATTTTCCTGAAACGGATTACAAATATGTACCCCAAAGATGACATTAGAAAGGCAAGGATATATTCAGTAAACTTTCTTGACATTTGATACTTGTATTCCTACAACGTGAAGCACTATAGCCATACAAAGGAATGAGGACATTTCTACATTAGTATGTTAAGGGTGGTCTCCACTGGCTGCGGTAAGCTCTGCGGTAAACCTTGTGATGGTTTGTGCTGGTTCTTTAGGTGGAGAGGAAGGATGAAGTCGTGCCTATATGGATCACTGGCCATGTAGGCAGGACCTCGCCACTTCTCACCATCACAGCACCATCGCAAGGCTTACCGCAGACAGTGGAGACCCCCCTTAACACATCACATATGTGATGTGTTTCAGGAAAATTAGTCACACATCGGAAAGTGTTTTATTCATAAGATGTAGTTGAGGGAATGTTTTTATTATAGGGGTGCTTAGCGCTGTTCATTGCACGAATACATGTACCAAATTTCAAGACAGTGTATCAAATATATTTATGCATTTCTTAGTCAATATATACTATAATAGTCAGTAATCATCACCCCATCTATCATTATTTTTCTTCTAACATTTATAAAATTTTGTTAATGTAACTTGTTAAAATTAAAACTTAACTAAAAACGCACGGATTATATAGAAACTTCCACGCTTATTTAATAGCCAATTAAGGTCAGGTCATCATGAAAATCACAATTATTTAATTATTTTTGTGAAGATTGTAACTGCCTGTTTACCTGAATAAAATATGTCCAAAAAAAAATTTCTAAGGTCATCTTATAGAGTACATTTAATTACTTTACTGCTTCTTGCCCCCAAGTAATAGTGATAAGTTTGTTTTCCCACACCAAAAAATCAAACTTAAAATATAGAAATACTTATTAGATTGTTAGACTGTTTACCATCAGTTTGATCTCATCTTTACAAATTTAATGATATCTCAAAAACCATGTTTTGCTACTTATGACTCATTTTCCCAAAACACATCACATATGTGATGTCTCACAGTAAAAGTGGTCCCAAGTCACAAATTAGATAAATTTATATAAAATAATAAGTCAAAGATAAAATAATAAGTCAAATTAGATACCTTTCACAGTGATTTATTCACAAAAACCCTTGTTTAGAATGTTTTCATCAGTTGGATGTTTATTGTTGTCAGATGCCAGATTTGAAGACAGTGGATTGATATATTTGGGTCAGATTTTCAGAAAATGTACAATTGGCAGCTGTAGCCTACACATTTAGTAAATTCTGCTAAATTAGGCTGAAATTTGGTCAATACTAGGTAAATTCGGGTATATTCGGAATTGCATTGATTCTAGCAATATGTTTGGTTAGTTCGAACTGTATTTTGAACTTCATTTTCGTCTGAAATCTGGGTTATTTGAGAGGATTGGTTAAGGTGAATTGTACATTTTCTGAAAATCTGACCCATGTATGCATATCTGAGGTTACCCTAAGGAATTTATTTAACTTTTTTACTAGTGGTGGACCAACAAGAATTTGTGCTCACTTTTTGTTATAAATATATAAAATAAGATCTTATGAGATTATGCTAATGTTTACCATCATTGGAATCCGCCTGATCTCATCTTTTCAAATATGATGATATCTAAAAGTTTTTTTTGTTTTTTTTTCCCAACACCGGGTCTTTATTCAATGAAGTAGACAAAGTCAACGAGTAAGTGCGTATACAAAGTTACAGGGCACTTTTTGCAATCAATACCTACAGTCATACCATGGTAAGAGTATCACAAGGGTGGGTTTCGAAGACATATCTCTATCGTTGTTTTACAGAAATAAAAGAAAAAATGACACCATGTTTACTGTCATCGTAAAGCAGTATAAATGACATCAATCGATACGAAGTCCAAACTACTCACTACACTGGTAGAGAGGCAGAGAAGGGTTATAGGTTATTATATGATATCTAAAAGTTCATTTTTTGCAACATATGACTCATTTTTCTGTAACATCAGATATTGTACCTGTTGTATGTAGATGATGTATTGATGGGTTGCACCAATCATGCATGTCTGGTCGAGTAATAACTTGTGAATCACCCCAATTAACCACCATTACATGTAAGTCTGCAATAATTAATACAGATATTCCCTAGTGACTGCTGCACAGTTCAACAAGGGCAAGTAATAAAGGTCAATGATGTAGACTTGTGTGTGATGTGTTGCAAAAAGAATTGATATATGTGATGTGTTTCAGGAAAATGAGTCACAAGTCGCAAAATTGATATTTTTCAAATTGTCTTTTTCACAAGATTTCTTTATTGGAATGTTCTGGTTTTTAGAGCGTTTAAGGATTATAGTCATATAGATCAATGTAACAAATCTAGGGAAATTGTCATAAATATATCCTTGCATTTTGAAGGCCTTCATATGGAGTTTATTTAGTTACTTTACTGGTAATTACCCATCCAGAAATATTGCAAATAAAATATCAAGCTGAAAATATAGAAATACTTATAAGGTGTCCTAGTGTTTACTATCATTGGAATCAGCAGTTTCATCTCCTCTTTTCAAATAATATGGTGATATCTCAAAATTCATATTCTGCGACTTATGACTCATTTTCCTAAAACACATCACATATTACATGCACAGCCTTGACATTGATGTATTCCTATTGGAGAAAATGAATGGATTTGGCTTCAAAAGGAAGAATGAAAGCAGTGAAAAATGATAAATACTGAGTACATCTGAGTGTATTCTGTATTTCATTCAATAAATCTGTTATGTCTGATTAAAATTTTGAACCTGATTTTCGTCTTAAATTTGGGTTTATTTGAGAGGATTGGTGAAGGCCAATTGTACATTTTCTGAAGACTTGACCCATATAGAAGCCCCCTGCTGCAGTATGCATGGACTTTGAGCAACTCAGGTAAGGTGCAGGTGAGTGACTCGGCTTGACCTGGTTTACATCACCCACTTAGACCTTGTCCCCCGCCGCGGCCGCCAGTGAGTAAACACAGGCAGTCAACACGGGCTGTACTTAACACTGGAACTCTTTAACCTGTCAGGTAGTAATACACTACTCATGTTTGGGACATAAAGGTGGCTTTAGGAATCATGTGGGATATGTGGAGGAGGGACATGGCGAATGGAAGGTAGCTGGTTTTAACTTTATTGGTGCTTTTAGTGTAAGCTCTGTTTCTTTGTCTCTCTCCCCTCTCCCTCTCCTTCTCCTTCCCTTTCACTTCCCCTTCTCCCTCTCCTTCTCCTCCCCTCTCTGCCTCTACTTCTCGTCCCCTCTCACTTCCCCTTCTCCCTCTCCTTCTCCTTGGCCCCCCTCTCTCTCTCCCTCTTCACTCTCTTCCTCTCCCTTTCTCTCGCCCTCTCCCTCTCCCTCTCTCTTTCTCTGCTTCTCCTCCCCTTTGCCCTCTCTGGCCCTCTCCGCTCTCCCTCTCCTTCCCTCCCTCCCTCTCTCCCTCCCTCTCTCCCTCCCTCCCTCTCTCTCCCTCTTCCTCTTTCCCTCTTCCTCTCTCTCCCGCTCTATCTCCCACTCTCTTTTTCTCTCTGCTTCTCTCTGCTTCTCTCTGCTTCTCTTTCCTTCTCTCTCCTTATCTTTCTCCCTCTTCCTCTCTCCCTCTCCCTCCCTCTCTCCTATCTCTCCCATCTCTCTCTCCCTCTCTCTCCCTCTTTCTCCCTCTCTCTCTTCCTCACTCCGTCTCCTTCTTCTCCCCTCTCCCGGTTCTCTCCCGTCTTCCTGTCCCTTTCTCTCCCTCTCTCCCTCTTCTCTGTGTCCCTCTCTCTCTCCCTCTCTCCGTCCCTCCCTCCTAATCTCCCTCTGAAATTCTTTCCCTAGCTTGTACTAAATGCTATTTCTAGCAATAGAAAGATGTATGCTGCTTATGTTGCCATTTCCAGTAGTCTACAAGTCTCATCATGTATTATATAGATATAATATAAGTGAAATCAAAGCCTGAAAATGTACACATTCAGAAAATCCAGCTAAATAGGGGATTTGCATAGCCGCCTTTTTGAATTTTGATTCGCATGGAATTATGGGACTAATGGTACAGTCTAAAACCCATAGAAATCATGCCATGTTCAGCATGGAATATTTATCAATGTTCTAATGTCAATATCCAGGTGTTATATGTGTTTTCATAAGACAAGCCTCCATCTTTCCCATCATGCATTTGGTTTTCATAGATGATTTATTCAAGCTATGATATTGGTGAAAACATTCTTGCAATTTTCGATGAAATATTGCCAAATATTTGTATGTTAGATTTCTTCAGAATCCATCCCAGCATGCACTGCGGTAGGCATGCGCAGTGAGACATGCAACTCCCCTATTCGACTAAAAGGCCCTGGATATATTTTGGTAGATTTTGTATTGCCCTGATCAAAGAAATCAGTTCGTTGAACTGTATTTTGAACCTCACGTTTTAAAACGTAAATTTGGCTTATGTGAGAGGCTTGGTGTAGACAAATTATATATTTTCTGACGATGTCACCCATATAAAATAATGTAAATCTAACTGCTGCAGCTGGCACAGTTTGGTACAAAATGTAAAAGGGTCAGATTTTGAGAAAATGTACAATTCACCTTCACTAATCCTCTCAAATAACCCAAATTTAAGACAAAAATGAGCTTCAAAATGCAGTTTAAAGGTAAATACCAGTGTTCACTTAAAAAATGAATGAATCATGGAATTGTCTTTAAACTTTGGATTTAGAAAGAACATGGTTGGGGGAACCCAAAAAGCCCCAAAAAACCATATGTCATTGGATTAGTTTTTATTTCAGGGACCACTGAAATTTATTACTGTTCACTATAGAAGTCTATGGAAAAACGGGTATTTTCTGCAGTTTCCCCAATAGCATATGATTGAATCATACGATTTTCTTTTAAATCTGCATATACATTGCTGACATGTTATTCTACCCTCCCAAACAAAAAAAATAAGGGGTCATTGAACTAAAAAAAAAGTTATTCAGCTAAACTTGCATCACAATGAGCTTCCCCCATTGAGATCAATAGTGAAGGGAGGTAAACTTCACTCATCCCTAAAACACAAAATAATATGATACTATCCAGTTTTTTTGGCATTTTGTATTCCCCCAACCATGTTCTTTCTCAATACAAAGTTTGAACAAAATATATTGAATTCTATTGTTTTATGTATTAGTTCCTTGAATTCCCACCTGCAGCAGTGCTGACAACGCTGGTATTTATCTTTAACATAAGAGAACTGATACTTTGAATCAATGCGATACCAATTATACTCAAATAGACCTGGTATTATTCATTTTTTAGACTAATTTAGCAGAATTCCATAAATTTGTAGAGCTGCCAATTGTACATTTTCCGAAGATCTGACCCAAATAGGTACACGTTTTGTGCTGTATCATTCAGAAATACCTGGAGTGAGTGAGTGAGATTGGTTGCTTTATGCCCTTATCAACACATTTAATATGGTTATATCAAGGGCGGGAGAGCTGAGAGGGAGTGAGAGAGTGAGATTGGTTGCTTTACGCCCTTATCAACACTTTTTATATGGTTATATCAAGGGCGGGAGAGCTGAGAGGGAGTGAGTGAGTGAGACTGGTTGCTTTACGCCCTTATCAACACTTTTTATATGGTAATATCAAGGGCGGGAGAGCTGAGAGGGAGGCAGTTTATGTTCTTGAAAAGGAGACAGAAAGGCACTTCATGGTCATAGCCAGCACCACGAAATACCTGGATTTTATAAATAGAATCAGTGTGATTTGTAAGTACACACCTTGCCATACTACACCCCCAGTATGGAGGACTAAAACCCTGCCCACACAGAGCCGATTTGACTCCCGATTGCCCCCCGATTTGGGTCTTCCGATGAGTCCTAGGATTTCATTTCCAATCCTGGTTTATGATATTTCAAAAAGAAAAACCAGCATTAAAAAAGAGATCATAGGATTCATTCTAAATCGAGGGGCAATCGGGAGTCAAATCGGCTGTGTGTGGGCAGGGTTTAAACCTAATGTTCACCTTGTATGTAAGCAGAACCTGCTCCCAGGCCCCGTGTCCACATACTACTCATACATGAACATTGAATTGAATTGAAAAATACTTTATTACACCCCTGTGCTGTTGCTTCCTATACCTTCAGTATTGTTTGTCACACTTGGTCAAAGTGGTGCATAACATGTGAGTTATGTCACCCTGGGGACATACAAGTAGGTCCGCCCAAAACGTAAATTACTTCTTTTATTTTTAATTATTTATATTTTTTATTTATTAATGGGGTGTAATAAATATGGAACAAAGCTCGGGTGAAGTCTTTACACTTGTTAGTGACCTCGGGAGCACAGAAGATCTCAGGCTAACGCCCTCTAACTTCCCGCGCTCCCTCGGTCAATAACAAGTGTACAGACTTCCCCCTTGCTAGGTTCCATCTATTTATTTGTCTGAAGTTTTACAGAGCATAGACAAATAGGTGACCAGGCTTCTGGATAAAATCCAGGTCTTCCAGCCGCCACCTCACTATAGAAAAACATCTATACTAACAGAGAGACTGGCTAATAGATATACTTACATGGTATAATACAAGTTAACGTTGATTTTAAAAATCCTTAGGTTAAAAGGCAAATAGGGCATAATACAATTTAAGGTTCTTAACAAATCCTTAGGTTATAAAGTATGTTATAAAACATATAATATAAAAACTGACTAGTATCATTTTTCACGATACACAGCACCATCAGTTAATTTTTAGACACAATTTTTAGACACTCATTACATTTTAGCATTCGCTAGCAGATACTGTTTGTGCTCCTAGAAACTGAACTGAAGGGTGAAATCGCCACAAAATGTACAATTCGCCTACACTAATTTTCTCAAATAACCCAAATTTAAGACAGAAATCAGCTTCAAAATGTAGTTTAACATAGCATAGCAGATACTATAAATAAACTAGACACCAAATATACTCAGATATACCTAGTATTCATCATTTTTCAACTTAATTTAGCAGAATTTCCTAAATGTGTAGAGCTGCCAATTGTACATTTTCCAAAAAAAATGACCCTTAACATTAAGTTTTGTCCCTGCGAGTACTCTCATGAAATGAACCTAGATTTCTGGACTTTCCCATCTTAAATCCCCCAGTTGGGGTAAATCTAGTAAGACAGCACTAGCACCATGAGGTTCAGATTTTCAGAACATGTACAAATGTGATGTGTTTCAGGAAAATGAGTCATAAGTCGCAAAAAATAGATTTTGAGATACCATTAGATTTGAAAAGTTGAGATCAAGGGGATTCTAATGATAGTAAACAGTCTAATAATCTTATAAGTATTTCTAGATTTTAAGTTTGATATTTTCGTTTTTGAAAAAAACAACTTTTCAATATTTCTGGGGGTCAATAAACAGTAAAGTAACTAAATGTATTCCATATGAGGACCTTTAAAACTAAAGGATATATTATATAGATTGTCCTGACATTTAATACACTGATTGATAAAGGTCCAAGTGATAAACTCTCCAAAAATCAGAACATTCCAATATTGTGATCTTGTGAAAAAAACACTTTGAAAAATATCAATTTTGCGACTTATGACTCAATTCCCAGAAACATATCACAATTGGCAGCTGTACACGTTTAGTAAATTCTGCCAAATTAGGCTGCAATTTGGCCAATACTAGGTAAATTCGAGTATATTCGGCATTGCATTGATTCAAGTAATCTGTTTGGTTAGGTTCAACCGAACTTTGAGCTTTATTTTCGTCTGAAATGTGGGTTATTTGAGAAGATAGGCGAATTTGAATTGCACATTTTCTGAAAATCTGACCCATGAGCCTGTTGTATAAGCTAATGAAAGGATAATTGTCTGGGAATTCCTACACGTTGTTCCTCTCCTGAAGTGGGTAGGAATGAAACCATTGTGTTAAGACTATTAGACTACCAGGTTCACGTAGGAAGAATTTGTTCCCTTTTTACAGGTGAAGGAATTCACGTAAAAGATTCCTTTCCTTAGCTTGTGCAACAGGCCCCTGCCTTTCCGCAGCTTATACAACCGGCTCCCGGTGCCCCAGTGGTACGTGTTACCCGCTCCCTATACCCAACCCCATATGGGCTGTGTTATAGGAAAATGAGTCATAAGTCGCAAAATTGATATTTTTCATAGTGTTTTTTTCACAAAATGCCTTTATTGAAATGTTCTGATATTTAGAGGAGTCAGCACTTATAGTCATATAGATCCATATAACAAATGTCGGGACATTGTATTAAATATATTCTAGCATTTTGAAGGCCTTTGGGTTGAGTATATTAAGTTACTTTACTGATAATTACCCATCCAGAAACATTGCAAACTTCTTTTTTCAAAAATAAAAATATCAAACTTAAAATATAGAAATACTTCTTAAATGTCCTTCATGTTTACTATCATTGGAATCAGCTCGATCTCCTCTTTTCAAATATGTTGATATCTCAAAATTCATATTGTGCGACTTATGGCTCATTTTCCTAAAACACATCACATATACTACTCACACATAAGTATGTGGGTGAGATTTCCAGAAAATGCACAATTCACATTCAAAAACCCTCCCTTTCCCACTCTCTGTCCTCACCTCTCCCTCTCTTTTCACCTCTCCCTCTTTCTCCTGCTCTCTCTCTCTCCACATCTCTCTCTCTTCTTCCTCCTCTCTCCCTTCACCCTTTCTCCCACTCTCTCCCCTGCCTCTCCCTCTCTCTTTCTCTCCCTCTCTCATTCTCTCCCTCTCTCTTTCTGTCCGACTCCTCCCCTCTTCCTCTCTCTCAATATCAGGACTGAATACTAAATATATCCTTGCCTTTTTGTACCTCTCTGTCTTGTCTTTTTCTCTGTTTCTCTCTCCCTTCTTCTCTATCTCTATTTCCTGGGTATGATCATAAAGTGCCTCCCTCTCAGCTCTCCCGCCCTTGATATAACCTTCAATGTGTTGATAAGGGCGAAGAGCAACCAATCTCACCCACTCACCCATCATTTCAAAACGAAATTGTTATTACGATTTCAGACTATTTTGTCTGTGCCACATCCCTAAATGACTCACCTGAGAACAGGTGTCCTGCTCACCTGTACGTCCAGAGGCTATAGTACATTACTGCACCTGAATCTTAATCAAATATGCAAATGCCGTAAATAATTAAACGATCATAAAATCTCCCTATACACAGTGACATTAGGCGGGTGGCATATTTGAGTGTATCAATATTGTAACGCTTGTTTTAGTACAGTGGTTTAGGTGTGCTACCCACTATAGCCGCCCTCACCTAACGTTGGTAAAAGGTTTTTCTACTTTTTGTCCAATCTTTCATCTATTATAAGTCATTTGAGCAAATTTAGGGGGATCTCGTCGAGTTGCTTTTGCTACAGGGCATCATAAACGTCCTTGTTTGTATTTGGGGGATCCATCCGAATCAATTCTTATGGTGACTTCACTTATTATCGCTCACCTGGAGCTGTTTTCACTTGACCAATCCTGCTTTAAATTCATGTTTATAAGCATATAACAGCAGCAGAATCTTGATGAATTCAGTCCTTTAATTCATAATATGAGTAAATTTGGTAAGATTTTGTTTGCTGAAATAGCTGAGAATGCAGCTTTACCTTTGGTGGGTGGAATCACAAATTATCTCTCAGTGTTATCTAGATGTAAAAACCGACAGATAAGAAAATAGGAAAGCATCACCAGAATGCATCAAGGTCAGCTCTATTGCTATATTACTACCCGAGAATATAGCAGGTTGGTGGAACCAGCCACTGCACAACACTAGGACATGTGCACATACCCTGTACTTAACTCACTCTACTCTATCTTTATTCCATCTTTACTTATTGTTTGTTTAGGAACCCCCTGGAGGAACAATGGCTGCCATGAAAGGGGCACCCCTTTCCAGGGTAGATTCTTGATATTTGTTGAAAATTGTAATATCATATATTGGAAGCAAGCAATACACGTACAAAGCATCTATCAGTCAAAAACTAAACTTTTCTGGGTGATTGTTTTCTGGGTGGTACTTTCTTGGATGGTAGTTTTGTTGGTGGTAGTTGTGTGGTTATTAGTTTTCTGGATGGTAGTTTTCTAGATGGTAGTTTTTCTGGATGGTAGTTTTCTAGGTGGTTGTTTTCTGGATGGTAGTTTTCTAGGTGGTTGTTTTCTGGATGGTAGTTTTCTAGGTGGTTGTTTTCTGGGTGGTAGTTTTTCTGGATGGTAGTTTTCTAGGTGGTTGTTTTCTGGATGGTAGTTTTCTAGGTGGTTGTTTTCTGGATGGTAGTTTTCTAGGTGGTTGTTTTCTGGATGGTAGTTTTCTGTGTGGTAGTTTCCTGGATAGTACCTATCTGGATGGTAGTTTTCTGGATGGTAGTTTCCTGGATGGTAGCTTTTTGGATGGTAGCTTTCTGGGTGATTGTTTTCTTGATGGTCATTTTCTGGGTGCAAGTCTTCTGGGTGGTTATTTTGTGGACGCTAGTTTTCTGGGAAGTAATCTTCTTGTTTGCAGTTTCAATGCAGGTGATGCTTTAGGTAATACTTTTATAGATCAAGTTTTGTGGAGGATAGTTTTGATGACGACATTGGAGGTAGTTATCTGTATGTCTCTGGGTGGTATGTCTCAGGGTGGTAGTTATCTGTATGTCTCTGGGTGGTAGTTATCTGTATGTCTCTGGGTGGTAGTTATCTGTATGTCTCTAGGAGGTAGTTATCTGAATGTCTCTGGGTGGGATGTCTCTGGGTGGTAGTTATCTGTATGTCTCTGGGTGGTAGTTATCTGAATGTCTCTGAGTGGTAGTTATCTGTATGTCTCTGGGTGGTATGTCTCTGGGTGGTAGTTATCTGTATGTCTGTGGGTGGTAGTTATCTGAATGTCTCTGGGTGGTAGTTATCTGTATGTCTCTGGGTGGTAGTTATCTGAATGTCTCTGGGTGGTAGTTATCTGGATGTCTTAGGGAGGTAGTTATCTGGATGTCTCTGGGTGGTAGTTATCTGTATGTCTCTGGGTGGTATGTCTCTGGGTGGTAGTTATCTGAATGTCTCTGGGTGGTAGTTATCTGGATGTCTCTGGGTGGTAGTTATCTGAATGTCTCTGGGTGGTATGTCTCTGGGTGGTAGTTATCTGAATGTCTCTGGGTGGTAGTTATCTGAATGTCTCTGGGTGGTAGTTATCTGAATGTCTCTGGGTGGTATGTCTCTGGGTGGTAGTTATCTGAATGTCTCTGGGTGGTAGTTATCTGGATGTCTCTGGGTGGTAGTTATCTGAATGTCTCTGGGTGGTATGTCTCTGGGTGGTAGTTATCTGTATGTCTCTGGGTGGTAGTTACCTGTATGTCTCTGGGTGGTAGTTATCTGAATGTCTCTGGGTGGTAGTTATCTGAATGTCTCTGGGTGGTAGTTATCTGGATGTCTCTGGGTGGTAGTTATCTGTATGTCTCTGGGTGGTAGTTATCTGTATGTCTCTGGGTGGGATGTCTCTGGGTGGTAGTTACCTGTATGTCTCTGGGTGGTAGTTATCTGAATGTCTCTGGGTGGTAGTTATCTGAATGTCTCTGGGTGGTAGTTATCTGTATGTCTCTGGGTGGTAGTTGCTGGCTGTCTCTGGGTGGTAGTTATCTGAATGTCTGTGGGTGGTAGTTATCTGAATGTCTGTGGGTGGTAGTTATCTGAATGTCTGTGGGTGGTAGTTGCTGGCTGTCTCTGGGTGGTAGTTGCTGGTTGCCCAGACTGCCCCTGTCTAGAGAGCACTCCCAGATCTAGGTCTAGCCTGCAGTGCTGCCAATACTGGCCTGTCTAGGGAAGCCTGTCTAGGGAGGCCTGTATAGGGAGGCCTGTCTAGGGAGGTGAATAATTAACCTGTGAGTGGGGAGGTGACAGATGTTAGCTCCATGCCAGCATGTACTGCCAGCATGCACTCCCGCTATCAGTCCACCCGTCCATCCCTACCCGACGGGCAAATGAACGCGATTCTACGCGATTTTTAATGCGCAATCATTTCGCCATTGTTCTGTGATGAGAGTGGACGCTTTTCACGCAATAATTATTGCTAATTATTGCGCAATGATCGCGGGATAATCAGCTAAAAGTATAGCGCAATATTAGTGCAAAAAGTTGCAAATTCTAATGGCATTTTGAGAGAGATATTTATATACTACAGATTTCTTTTATTAGTTAATAGCATCTGAAATAAGTCAGACATTTCATGGCAGTTTTATTTGCCTGCCCTGGCAGTGGCAGTATATTTTTTCTCACAGAAATATGTGATGGGTATCATTATTCCCTCAACATTTCAAAGAGAGTTTAGGGTAGTCCACATGTTGCCCTCTCTTTATATGACATCATTTTGTTTTCATCAACTGAGCCTGCAGCATAAAGGCCTTCCATTTGATGTGTTTTAGTTGTTTGGTTGCTCTACCTTACCCAAGCCACTAGGGGCATTCTATATGTACAGTCATTAGGGTATTTGGATCACAGCATTTTTCAATATCAAACAGGTATATAACAGATATAAACTATATATGTATATCACTTATAACATTTCTATGTACATGATGCAGAATATCTATAGTGGTATAAATGCCATACAAGTGTATTAGCGGCACTTTTATTGTAAAAGAATTTGTAAATGGACCCAAGTTCCCAGTTGGCCACCTGGTGAAAACAGTACCGCCACCTAGTGAAAATAAGTCGCATAATGGTAAGGGCTATTGGCTAAGGGTAATCTTAGAAGTAATGTATTAGTTCTCAGGGGTAATGGGCTATTCCCATTATTTCGAACATATATAATAGAATTGTTTCCTATGTATAGATTAGGCTCTGATGCCAAACAAATAGAAGTATCCCGCCCTACATTAAGTGACTTTTACCAATAATGATTCAAATTAAAAATTTTCCAAGGACTTGTGACTCATTTTCCTGTAACACATGCCATATATATGAGCACTTCTCATGAAATGTAGACCAAGAATGAACAAATTTCAGTCACAATTCAGTCATTCAATTACAATTATCGATTCCAGAAATTAAATTGCAATTCTGATCATTTTCAAGTTTTTTGTTTATGCCATATCTTTGCCGATTCCGATCCTATATACCTACACATGGTATGTTTGTATTCCTTACAACACCCTCCTCATTTCTAAATAAACTAAAAGAATATACGAATATTATTTCTGCTGATTTTCGTTTTCATTGCTAGTACACTATTAAAATTTATACTTGATAGTGCTATAATAATCCACTTTTTGGCGAAATAATATTATTTTATCTAAATGCAGTGAATATCTATGGTTATACCTTGGCGGATATTTGAGAATTTTACAACATCATTTAGCTTTGTGTGTAGGGGTTTCTTTGACTGGGTATCAGAGAATGAGTATGAGTGTCAGAGAATGGAGTGCCAGATGCGTGACAGTAGCCTAGGTGTGAATGCTAGGTGAGTGAGCAGTGTCAGGTATGCATTATGAAGAGTATTTAGACGCGATTTTGAATGCGCATTATATGCGCAATTGAGATCACAGCCATATTATTCACTTTTGAAGAAAACATGTATTCACAGATACAATTGGTTGAGTAACATATGTTTAATACAAATATAAATGAATATGAATGAAAACTTCATCCAACACAAGTGTGAGACCACCAACAGCATAGGAGGAAATAGACGCAATGGATTTCACATAATGGTTGCTAATGGCATGTCCATTTCACTGTGATTCATAGCCATAGGTATCACACTGCACTAGTTTACAGTCAATCACAAAATGATCGCATTGCTATCACACTCAATTGCACTCAGTGCCCGTCGGGTAGCTGGGTCAGATTTTCAGAAAATGCACAATCTAAAGTTTCACACATCTATCAAATTCTGCTAAATTAGAGTGAAAAGTAATAAATACTAGGTATATCTGGGTGTATTCTGTATTGTATTCATTCAATAAATCTTTCTGGTTGTATTGAACTGTATTTTGAACTTGATTTTCGTCTTCAATGTGGGTTATTGGTGGGGATTGGTGAAGGCCAAGTGTACATTTTCTGAAGACTTGACTCAGCTACCGAATGTAGGCCTACCCGTTTATAAGCCCTAAATCTTACATAAGAAAAGGGTGACAAGTTGCAAAATTTATATTTTTTAAACTGTTTTATTCATGAGATCATGTATGAATGTTTTCATTTGTGTCGTATATAAATTGAATGATTTTTTTAAAAATATTCTTGGGTTTTAATGACCCAAAATGAATTGATTGATCTTAAGAAAAGTCCTTTATATTTGAATGAACCCAACGTTAAAATTGACTGAATTATAAAAAGTCATTAATGATATAAAAACCCAAAATGAACTATAAGCATACTAATATACTAAACCCTTTATCTCAGGTACGAATAGCAGCCACTGCAAGTGGAATATACCTGTAAGTGTGGCGACAATCTACCAACAAATATAATTAGCGAGAGAGGGTTAAAACACACCATATTTGGGTCGTGTATATTAGGATTTCCTCCCTACTTGTTTCAACTTACTCCACACAGGGGGCCGCCATATTGATTTACCATGGCAACCGTTTGCACCTCGGGGTTGTACTGGTGCTGCCCTCCCCGCCCGGTGGGAAGCTGTTGTACCACAGTGACAATACACTATAGCACGATGCAGGAATGTGGGTCAGATTTTCAGAAAATGCACAATCTACAGTTCTACACATCTCTCAAATTCTGCTAAATTAGAGATGAAAAATGATAAATACTAGGTATATCTGAGTGTATTCTGAATTGTATTCATTCAATAAATATGTCTGGTTATGTTGAACTGTATTTAGAACATGATTTTTGTCTTAAATTTGGATTATTTGAGAGAATTGGTAAAGGCCAATTGTACATTTTCTGAAGATCTGACCCATGCATGCCCGATTATGTTCAACTGTTATGTTACCGAAGATTGGCTGTATAAAAATTCTAAATAAAAAAATAAAAAAAAATGTGTGTGTGGGCGCGGGGGTTGGTTTTTTTTTTTTTTTTTTTTTTTTTAATCTAACAACATTTTTATTGGAAATGCAAGAATGTTTTCACCAATATCATAGCTGGTATAAATGATCTATGAAAACTAAACGCATCATGCGAAAGATTGGGCCTTGTGTTACGGAAACATATAAAACGCATAGCTATTTACATTAGAGCACTGATCCCATCCTGAACATAAGGGTCAGATTTTCAGAAAATGTACAATTCCTCTTCACCAATCATCTCAAATAATCCAAATTTAAGACATTAATCAGGTTCAAAATACAGTTCAACCCAACCAAACAGATTGCTAGAATCAATGCAATGCCACATATACTCGAATTTACCTAGTATTGACCAAATTTCAGCCTAATTTAGCAGAATTTACTAAATGTGTACAGCTGCCAATTGTACATTTTCTGAAAATCTGACCGACAAGATGTTTTCTATAGATGTTATACTGTACCAGTAGTCTCATAATGCCATACGAATCAAGATTTAAAATGGCGGCTATACAAATCCCCTATTAAAGCTGTATTCAAACTTAACTGTTTGCTCTATTCTATCCCTACCCATTTGACCAAAATCTTGGAAGATTTCACCTTGTTTGCTGGAGTGCTTCATAAGTCCATGTTTATATTGCGGTGACCCGCCGAAATATTTAGCTTACATTGGTTTTGCTATTTTCATGCAATTCCCCTATTCTACTACGTTTATGTAACCAGAGGTTGATATCAGGACGTCTGGACATCAGTCCCATAAGTCCAGTATAACCCTGCTTAGGACTAACTTACCGTTATCATTATTACTACTGTTATCATTTGTTATGTGTTTCAGGAAAATGAGTCATAAGTCGCAAAATTGATATTTTTCACAGTATGTTTTTCACAAGATCACATTATTGAAATGTTCTACTTTTTGGAGGGTTTATCACTTATACCTATATCAATCGATGTATCAAATTTCAGGACAATCCATATAATATATTCGTTCGGTTTAAAGGTCCTTATATGGACTGCATTTAGTTACTTTACTGCTTATTGACCCCCAGAAATAATCCAAATATTTTTTTAAAAAACGAAAATATAAAACTTAAAATCTAGAAGTACTTATTAGATTATTAGACTGTTTACTATCATTGGAATCGGCTTGATCTCATCTTTTCAAATCAAATGATATCTCAAAATGTGTAAAAATGTGAAAAAAACGCTTTGAAAAGTATCAATTTTGCGACTTATGACTCATTTTCCTGAAACACATCACATTTGTTATGTACTGACCGCATACATTGACAACTAATGTCATTCTCTTTACTCTTTAATCAATCTTTCTAGCTTGCAATGCTAAAGTACCAACTTGGATTAATATCCATTGGCTCTGGCCAATAGACAAAGCCACCACATACACTTATGATTTATGTCTCTTTGCTTTATTTACCTAAATGTGTTTGTATTTGTATGTTCTATATGTATGTATATTATCTAGTCTAGATCATTTTCCAAATTCAGGGGTACTTGGAAGACCAGTACACATTACTGAAAATGCTCCTTTTTCCATCTCTTCATATTAAACCTCTAGTCCACACTTATATTTACATTTGTAGATGTCTTATGGAAATAAAAATCTATTATTATTATTATTATTATTTTCACCAATCAAATAACCAAATTTAAAGAAATGCATGATGGGAATTATGGAGATGGATATTGACATTGTAGCGCAGATAAAAATCCCATAATTCCCTGTGAATCAAGATTCAAGATGGCGGACATGCAAATCCCCTATTGAGCCTTACTCTTACATACAACTCCCATAATTCCATGCGAATCAAGATTCAAGATGGCGGACATACAAATCCCCTATTGAGCCTTACTCTTACATACAACGCCCATAATTCCTTGCGAATCAAGATTCAAGATGGCGGACATTTTTTTAAATAAAAATATCAAACTTAAAATATAGAAATACTTTTCAGTTATTCTAGTGTTTGCTATCATTGGAATCGGATTGATCTCCTCTTTTCAAATATGGTGATATTTCAAAATCCATATCTTGCGACTTATGACAAATTTTCCTAAAACGGATCACATATTAGGACATCCAATAATCACTTATATATTTGTCTCATGCATGGAAAAAATGTTAGATATATCTTGATGGTCAATCACTAGTAAAGTAGTCAGATATATTTCTTAAAACAACCTGAGAATCTGATATGAAAAGATATATTCAATACATAGACTTGAGATTTGGTACATGGATTTCTGCTGATAACTGCAATAAACATCCCAAGAACACATCACATATGGGTCAGATTTTCAGAAAATGTACAATTGGCAGCTCTACACATTTAGTAAATTCTGCTAAATCAGGCTGCAATTTGGTCAATACTGGGTAAATTCGAGTATATTTGGCATTGCATTGATTCTAGCAATCTGTTTGGTTAGGTTGAACTGTATTTTGAACTTTATTTTCGTCTGAAATTTGGGTTATTTGAGAGGATTGGTGAAAACGAACTGTACACTTTCTGGAAATCTGTTCCTGTAACACATCCCCCCCCCCCCCCCCCACCCCCCAACGTTACCACCTGCCCCCCACCCCCCCCACCCACCCCACCCACCCCACCCACCCCCACCCCCACCCCCCACCAACAATAAACACACGTGACACAAGTTTGACCAGGAACCGGTCAAACACCACCCCGCCACCTTGTGACAAGTGTTTAAACTTCACACGGCCTCGCTCTGGTGCTAGATATGCTCCAGAGCGAGGCTGTGGCGTCCTGTATTCCCGCGTGAGCACCTCACACGAGCGCCACCAAGCGAGCTATTGATGAGATAGATAGTCCAGTCAATATTGTCTCTGTCAATGGAGCTATCGAGATAGCTACCTTGTGCAAAGGTTGTAACCGTGTATTATGGGCTGTCACGTACTATAAGGATATTTTCATTGATGTATTCATGGGGGGGGGGGGGAACGTATAGGAGTCAGATTATCAGAAAATGTACAATAATGGCAGCTGTACAAATTTGGTCAATTCTGCTAAATTAGTCTGCAATTTGGTCAATACTAGGTAAATTTGAGTATATTCGGCATTGCATTGATTCTGACAATCTAGGTTGAACTGTATTTTGAACTTTATTGTCGTCTGAAATTTGGGTTATTTGAGAAAATTGGTGAAGTTGAATTGCACATTTTCTGAAAATCCGACTCATTAATGTTCGCGCAGTATTTATTTCCACTATTTAGCGGGGTGATACTGTAAACGTATTAATGTTCGCGCAGTATTTAATTTCACTATTTTAGCGCATCCACCTTTGTGCTTGAAAATAAATCCTGCGCGAAAGGTATAATTATGAAATAAACAAGGTGTGAGGCTTCCTTGCTGCGCGAATTTAAATCTGCGCGAAAATTTGTCAAATGTGGAAATTTGTACACGCAAAAATAAATACGTTTACAGTGGTTATTATAGATAATCGTGCATGTGGGGTAATGTAGATATTTCGTGCTGAAATGTGTGTCAAATAATTGACTTAGACTCAAACTGTACAACCTTCTGGAAGGCCTGCACTGTGTGTGCAGAAGGTTGATCCTGTTTCCAACATGAAAATGAAAAATGAAAAAATGAAAAATGCAACGGTATTAATGTGTAGATAAAAGAGTATTACTATATAAATGTAGTACAGATGAATAATAAATAATCATAATGAACAAGTAATGAACAATAACCTGAAACATTTAGGGTCAGATTTTCAGAAAATGTACAATTCACCTTCACTAATCCTCTCAAACAACCCAAATTCCGGACGAAAATTAAGTTCAAAATACAGTTCAACCTAACCAAACAGATTGCTAGAATCACTGCAATGCCGAATATGCTCGAATTTACCTAGTATTGACCAAATTGCAGCTTAATTTAGCAGATTTGACTAAATGTGTAGAGCAGCCAATTGTACATATTCTGAAAATCTGACCCTTTAGTAAATTCTCAACTATTGTCATTGATGCTGCATTTGCGGAGAGAGGGGAGGGTGTGTGGTGTGTGTGAGGGGAGGGCCATAGTTATTGGGTGTGTCAGATTTTCAGAAAATGTACAAACTTCAGATCTACACATTTAGTCAATTCTGCATAATTAGGCTGTAAAGTGATGAATACTAGGTATATCTGAGTATATTTGATACCGCCTTGATTCTAACTATCTGTCTGGTTATGTTGAACTGAACTTTGAACCTAATTTGTGTCTTAAATCTGGGTTGTTTGAGGGGATTGGTGAAGGTGAATTGTGCAGTTTCTGGCGATTTCACCCACACATACCCAATAGAACAATGCATTATTTAGTTTGTTCTAATTCTAATGACGAATCCAGGTCAAGTTTATGGTATGAATAGTATGGTAGTTTTATGGTATTTGCGGCGCCACACTAAATGGTTTAAACAAACTATTACACCAGTCCTATAGGTCCAGGCGTTAAAAAATGTACCTCTACACAAATATAGTGAATTCTACTAAATTATGCTGACAGATTATAAATACCAAGATTATCTTAATACATTTGGTACTGCATTGGTTTAACTGTTTGGTCATCTTGGACTGTATATATGTGTCAGATTTTTGGAAAATTTCAAATTGGCAGCCCAACAAATTTAGGAAATCTTGAAAAATGATGAATATCAGGTATATCTGAGTATATTTGGTGTCCCGTTGATTTATAGTATCTGTTTTGCTATGTTAAACTGTATTTTGAAGTTCATTTCCGTCTTAAATGTGGGTTATTTGAGAGAAGTAGTGAAGGCGAATTGTACATTTTCTGAAGCCATGATCCATTTTCAAAATTGTATCACCTCTGATATTTGTATATATTTAGTATCTATACTAATAATGGTTCTCACCGTTTTATAAGATAAAAGACAAGTAACGGTAGAGGTCTTCTTGAAAGAATTCGAGAAAAGGCTCAGTGCCATGCACATAGCCGCCAATTATAATATTTCAATTTCCAAGGCCTTCAAAGGCTGGAAAAACTTCTATAAAACCCTACAAAGAAGATAAGAAATACTCGTCAGGAGTATCCAGGGTTATAGCCTACTATAAAAAGAGAGAGGATAAATTGTAATATGTTTAATTTTTAAAAAAACACATCCTCGTGAAAGAAGCCAATGTTCGGCTGGGTAGAAAATAAGAAAACCAAACAAAATCTTCAAAAGAATTCATGAAGAAATGATTTTAAAATAAAACATGTTTTAGCATTGTTCACGCCAAGATGGCAGGATATTTTGAATAAAACTTGTCAAAAAAAAAAAGATAAAAGACAAGCAATGTACCACTTCATAGATAGGCATGCAGATGGCCAGGAAGAACGCTCAATGTCAGCGATATGTTCTACTGCAAATTTTTACAATGTGTATGAAAAATAAAAACGTTAAAGAAAAATATTTTTAACTTCATTCTGGTCTTAATTTGTGATATTGGTAAAGGTGAATAGTACAGTTTTAATATTGCATGTGAAGGGTACATTAGTACGATATACTGACACTATTCCCCAATAGCAGCACTAGTAATGGCTTTGGTTTACACAATCATCATCACTTGCATATACAAATGTATCCAATCAGTATATGTTCTCCTTTCTCGTAACTGATATATTAGTATATGTATTGCACTCAAAACTTTATAGTGTACAACAAAACATACATTAAACACACATACATGCCATGTGAATTAAGTGTGCAATAACGGGGTGCAATAACCATTCTGTATTACATGCCCATGCTGTATCAGAGGTGCAATAACAGGGTGCAATAACAGAATGGCAGTTTTGAAAAAGGCACACTCACCTGACTCCTTTTGCTTGCTTTTAAGGTCGGATACTGACCTGACCAACTAACTAGCCCCTAATCATGGTTGCCAATGAAGAAATGCGGGCCATTCTTTGTAATAATTCAGGGTCAGTAGTTGGGCGAGAAATTAATCAAGCAACACACAGAGATGTATGCTTCAGATCAGTAGGATCACTTAAAAGAGGTCGAACTAACTCTGATCTTTATTCTTATACTAGACAGATTAGAACGAATACACTGGGCCTGCGCTGATTGGCTTAGGTCTCGCTGGACCAATTAATCGACAGGTTAGATTAGAGATCCAATCAGCCACAGGATAACAATGACAGGAAAATATTAAAACGAGGTTCAGAGTGACCACTGCCACTCTGACCGATCTCTTTGGGTGGTGACCAGGTCACGGGGTTATCTCCCCTCCCCTCTCCCTCCCGTTCTTAATCAGTATCCCCCCTCCCCTGACCGGGCGGTCAGTCCCTCCCCTCCCTTCCCATGTGATCGACTTTGAGATAACGGTCAGACCTGGACCTCACCTGTACCTTTGGACTTTGGAATGATAAGAAATCCGCGAGTGTTGTGGTGGTAAGAAAGTGTATGGAGCCTTCTGGCCGGTAGGGGCGTGACAAATGTGTGGCTGAATGAGACTACTTCTAAAATCTAGACAATTTGTGCTTGTCAATTTTACAACAGAATGTGTATTGTATGCCCATGCTGTATGAAAGGTGCAATAAAGGAGTGCAGAATGTGTATTACATGCCCATGCTGTATGAGAGGTGCAATAACAGGGTGCAATAACAGAATGTGTATTACATGCCCATGCTGTATGAGAGGTGCGATAACGGGGTGTACTAACAGAATGTGTATTATATACCCATGCTGTATGAGAGGTGCGATAATGGGGTGTACTAACAGAATGTGTATGATATGCCCATGTTGTATAAGGGGTGCAATAATAGAATGTGTACTATATGCCCATGTTGTATAAGGGGTGCAATAACAGAATGTGTACTATATGCCCATGCTGTATGAGAGGTGCAATAACAGAATGTGTATTATATGCCCATGTTGTATGAGAGGTGCAATAACAGAATGTGTATTACATGCCCATGCTGTATGAGAGGTGCAGTAACATAATGTGTATTACA
The DNA here is from genome assembly GCA_942159475.1 of Sthenelais limicola. Classification (NCBI taxonomy): domain Eukaryota; kingdom Metazoa; phylum Annelida; class Polychaeta; order Phyllodocida; family Sigalionidae; genus Sthenelais; species Sthenelais limicola. The sequence goes on from OW804098.1 coordinate 18,498,734, forward strand.
TGCCCATGCTGTATGAGAGGTGTAATAACATGGGTGTAATAACAGAATGTGTATTACATACCCATGCTGTATTAGAGGTGCAATAACAGGGGTGTAATAACAGAATGTGTATTATATACCCATGCTATATGAGAGGTGCAATAACAGGGTGCAATAACAGAATGTGTATTACATGCCCATGCTGTGTGAGAGGTGCAATAACAGGCACTTATGGGACAGTTCTGTAATCAGACTTTTACCAAATTAAATTCCTGCAGATATCTGATGCCCCACCATGACCTGCAAAGTAACATGCTCTCTCCTTTATTTACAGGTGTCCCATGTGGTCCTGATGCCAGTAAGTACCCTGCCCATAATTATACATCGTTATTTTTTTTCCCCAACACCGGGTCTTTATTCATGAGGTAGACATGATTTCAGATGCAGAGCGGTATACAATTTTGCTTTTACAAACGCTCTAGAGGTCAACAAAACAAATCAACATGGTTAGAAACAAGTTACAGGGCAAGATACAAAATAAAATCAAGTGCACTCGTCATGTTCTAGGACATGGGGAGATAGTTAGGTTACACAGCACGAATCGGACATTACAAGTTATAATAGAAACGCTCCCACAACTTAAATTCGTTGACGTGGGACTGGCCGTATACGGCGCTGTCCTTGAGGGCTCTCAGGGCCGACTTGACATCTCTGAGGAATTCAAAGAAACAGATTTCGTTATTATAAAACAACCTCTTTTTATAAATAAAAAACTTGGCTTTAATGAGAATGAAGTTTAACCTTTTACTACTAGGCTCTTGGCATGGGATACCCAGTAGTATGTGCGCCGCATTGAGTTCGTCAACTAGCTCTCTATTAAAGGCCTCATTGCGAGCGGCCCAGTTAACCAATGATAGCCAAAACTCATTCACAGTTTTACAGTCAATAAAGAAGTGGAATACGGTGTCGCATTCATCGCAGTAATTGCAGTCCGGGAACAACTTGACATGGATGTCCTTCAGATACTTGTTACAAACGATTAGCCTATTGACTACTAAGAATTGGAATGACTGCAGCCGTACATTCTTTGTGCACGTATAAGGAATGTTGTACCAGATCTTAGAACTGACTTGTGTGATATCTATGCCTTTGTCCCTGAACATTGATACCCATTTTACATTTCTGTCCTCACTGTATAAAATAGCGCCCCTGATAGCGTTGTATAATTCTCTAGCGGTGGCGGCCAGAATATTCACCGCTTTGCCTCTGAACCTACAAACCAGTTCGGGTCTATAGTCGGAGTATACATCGTTATTAATTATAATACAGCTCCATGTATTTAGTTATGAATAACCGATGCATAGTTATGTAATATGTTATTGAATAACTTCATTCATGTCTTTCATCAACACATTTTTATTGTATATGTGTATATATAATGTATATTTCTGGAAAGGCATACATATATAAATAATAAAAATACAGTTATTTCTACACTGGTACCTCTCTTCTATGAAAACCAAAGCTCTTCCAAAGGGTCTCTAGTAAAATGGAATTGGAATAAAATAAAATAAAAGTATAGTAAACTAAGCTAGTAAAATGGGATACGCCAGCTACAGGTCAACAAGGTGACGCCAGATACGGACATTCCTTTATATGTGGGTCAGATTTTCAGAAAATGTACAATTCGCCTTCACCAATCCTCTCAAATAACCCACATTTAAGACAGGATTGAGCTTCAAAATACAGTTTAACATAACAGAACTGATACTTTAAATCAATGCGATACCAAATATACGCAGCTATACCCAGTATTCTTCATTCTTCAGCCTAATTTAGGAGAATTTCCTAAATGTGTAGAGCTGCCAATCGTACATTTTCTGAAAATCTGACCCATTTGTTCTGTGGTAAACAGGTTTGGGTTTTTTAACAAATGTTTATTCAGGTTGGTAGTTGGCATAGGCCATGAGATTAATGTGGTCCGATCTTCCACCACACCCTGAAATTTGAGCAATTCCATTAAACGTTCCAGGTTCACGAAAAGCTTAGTCAGGGTTTGTTTCAGTTTTTATCGCCAATGTTGTCTTCAGTCTGCAGATTTTGGATGCCCTAATGTCATAATATCAGTTTGCTTGAGCAGTTAAATTGTTATACCTATGGTTATTAGAACCTGTTCAAGACTGGATCCTGGAAAGGGAAATACTACCCAAGCAGAATTCTTCTATGTTTTAATTCTACGTCTCACCCTACCTACAAAAACCTTACCCCATCACACAAAAACCTAATAAAAGGAGAAACACAAGACTCATAACAAGAAAACCCTGATAAAATATACTTCTCTTGTTAAAAACAAATATCGTAACAAAATCAACATTTCGGTGGGTTTTCTAAAGAAAGGTTACCATTCCCTGACCCAGTTTTCATCCACATATTTTCTTGTCCAAGGGATGATTCACACGTTTAGCCATCTTGCGGGTTCACCATTGATTTTACTGAAGAGATTACCCAAGTGGGTCAGATTTTCATGTACAATTGGCAGCTGTACATATTTAGTAATTTCTCCTAAATTCTGCTAAAAAATGATAAATTTGGGGTATATTTGAGTATATTTGGTATCGCATTGATTTAATGTATCAGTTCTGTTATGTTAAACTGCATTTTGAAGCTCATTTTTGTCTTAAAAGTAGATTATTTGAGAGGATTGGTGAAGGTGAATTGTACATTTTCTGAAGAGATTGCCCAAGTAATGCTAACAGCTGATTTTCTAATCAATAGAAGGGATCGATCCCACCAGTGGTTAAACTTAGGCAGGAATTTGTCAGGATTGGAACCGTAGGTTATTAACCATCACTGATTGTAGTTGCAATAATATGGGTCAGATTTTCATAAAATGCAAAATCTTAAAGTTTACACATCTCTCAAATTCTGCTAAGTTAGAGTGAAAAATGATAAATACCGAGTATATCTAAGTGTATTCTGTATCGTATTCATTCGATAGATCTGTCTGGTTATGATGAACTTATTTTGAACCTGATTTTTGCCTGAAATTTGGCTTATTTGAGAGGATTGGTGAAGGCCAATGGTACATTTTCTGAAGACTTGACCCTTTAATTTATTCATTCTAAACAACAGCGCTCTTACTGTACCCTTGAGTCCCAGTGAAGCCCCAACAACCCCTTTTATTAAATATTCTTAACAATTACAACATCCAGTGTAATACTTTGCATATCATGACAAAATATAATTATACACTATTTTGAAGCCAATTAATCAATCTTAAAGTCAATTAATCAATCTTAGAAATAATTCATCCCCAAATTGTTCTCATTAAATCTCTTAAAACGTTTCCAGTTGAATCATGTAGATTATGTATGGCATTATTTAATTACAGGTTAACTAATGAGTTGGTTGAAGGAGCATGAATATTGCACGAGTTGTGTAGCAACGAGTTCAATATTCTAAGTGACTGAAACCAACGAGTTAGTTAATAGATTTATTATACATGCTTTCAATCATTAAAATAGAAAAAAATCGAGTCATAAATTTGAATTTTACCGGTAATCTTAGTAAAGAAACCCAGATTGGTTGCCATGACAACGCCACGTAAATTACTAGTGAAATACGCACTATGCGTAAATCACTCTAGATACGTTGTTTTCAGAGCAATGCGGGTATAATAAAGTACAGAACATAAATATTGTGTGAAAGGGAAGAGAGAAAGGGAGAGAGAGAGAGGGAGAGAGAGAGGAGGAGAGAGGGACAGGGGGAGAGAGAGAATGAGGGAGAGAAGGAGGGAGGTAGGTGAGAGAGAATGAGAGAAAGAAAAGGAGACAGAGGAGAGGAGTGGTGGGATAGATAGATGGGTCGGATTTTCAGAAAATGTACAATTCACTTTCACCAATCTTCTTAAATAGCGCAGATTTCAGACAAAAATATAACTATGTACAAGTTAAGAACCCCATACAGGGTAAGTAGATAATAATTATTTGTTAATTGGCATTATTCAGGTGTTACCATCTGTATATCTTAGCAAATAAAGAATTATTTCAATCCAATTCAATAGCCATGCCACTCACTATTCAAGGTGTCAACTGCATCTAACATTTGTTTTAAGTGTATCTGACATCCATTGTATTTTCTTTGTGTTTAAATGATTTTATTTAGCCAAGATATTATGTGAATAATTGGAATACCTGAGCAATCGGAAATGTTCAACCAATAATTCCAATTTCTAAACCAACGCAGTACAAAATATGCTCAAATGTGCCTAATATTTATTATTTCTCGGAATTATTTAGCAGAACAGGGGATTTGCATAGCCGCCATTTTGAATATTGATTCGCATGGAATTATGGGACTAACGGTACAGTCTAAAATCTAAAGATAACATTCCATCTTCAGCATGGAATATTTATCAATGTTCTAATATCAATATCCATATGTTATACATGTTTCCATGACACAAGGCTCCATCTTTCCCATCATGCATTTGGCTTTCATAGATCATTTATATAAACGATGAAAACATTCTTGCATTTTTTATAAAAATGTTGCTACATATTTGTATGTCAGAATTCAACAGAATCCATCCCCTAATGCGCCGTAACAGACATGCGCAGTGGCAGATGAAACTCCCCTATTAACCAATGTGTAGAGCGGTTTATGGTACATTTTCTGACGATCTGACCCATATACCCGTTTCTATTGCTTTCTTGAGGATGGTGGATTAACTACATTTTGTTTCCAAGTTATTTTTATATTCCTCTCTCTGTCTCTTTCTCTCTCTGTTTCTCTGCTTTGTTTTGCTCTGTCTATGTCTGTGCTCACTCTGGTCCACGTTCTATCGTCTCCTTCTCCTCTCCTCTTGTTCTTTACTTTCCTTCCCTTTCTCTCTTTTTCCTCCTCCTCTCTCTCTGCTCTATCCCTTGCCACTATATGGGTCAGATTTCCAGAAAATGTACAATTGGCAGCTCTACACATTAAGTAAATTCTGCTAAATTAGGCAGCAATTTGGTCAATACTAGATAAATTCGAGTATATTTGGCATTGCATTGATACTAGCAATCTGTTTGGTTAGGTTGAACTGAATTTTGAACTTTATTTTCGTCTGAAATTTGGGTTATTTGAGAAGATGGGCGAAGTTGAATTGTACATTTTCTGAAAATCTGACCCATATACTCGGAGTACTCACTTGTTCGTTTGTTCCACACACTATTCTCATTTAGAAACTTGTATTCAATACAAAGATTGCAATAAGAAGGGGTTCTCCAGCTAATGGGAGGTTTTCAATTCCTCTTAATCTTGTCTTACTGGCATTTTTTGTAGAATACGAACAATGTCACTTTCGTCCATGACTGATAGTGATCCCCATGTATTTATCAATTTATTATCATTATAAGATTTTATTTCGATTTCACATATACAATCGTTGTCATACAAATTAAGTGCATAAAGATAAAGAAAAGAATGGAAAAGGAATATTGTCTGTGACTGTCACAGCTCTTCCGAACATCCCATAATTTGTTTTACTACTGAGAGAAAATAAACGGTACAAGCGGTTTAGTTGTACATATAAAACATCTTTTTTTTAAAATTGTTCAGTTATGTTGAACCATACTCTTTTTTCCCTGAATTTGAATTATTTGAGAGGACTGGTGACTTGTACACTATCTGGTGGGTTCATCCATATTGATGAGGAGGGTGTAAAGATTAGGTTGTGCCATAATACCACCATTCCCCCTCCACTACACGGTTTGTCTCTCTACCCTCGCGTGCACCAGCTACATCTGCACTTTACCCCCCGCTACGGGCTTACCCCATGGTGGGGTACATGGGAACTACCCGTGGTTGGGGGAGGAGGAGGGGGGAAGAAGGGGGGGGAGAGAAAGAGAGAGGTTTGAGGGAGAAGAGAGTGAGAAGAGAGGGAGAAGAGAGGGAGAAGAGAGGGAGAAGAGAGGGAGAAGAGAGGGAGAAGAGAGGAGTGTGAGAGAGAGGCAGGGGAGAGGGAGAGAGTGATTGGGAGGGAGGGAGACAGGAGGGGGAGAGAGAGGGTAGAGAGAGTGAGGGTAGAGAGGGAGATATAGAGGGGGATGGAGACAGGAGTGGAAGAGAGAAGGGAGAGAGGGAGATATAGAGGGTATGGAGACAGGAGGGGGAGAGAGAGGGAGAGAGAGGAGGGGGGCGGGAGAAAGAGGTAAGGGAGATAAATTGAGAGGGAGAACGAAGGAGAGACTCAGAAGGAGAAAGAGAGGGAGGTAGAGAGAGGCGAGAGATAGAGATAGGGATGGAGAGAAAGGGCGAGAGAAAAGAAATAATAATAAGAGTGTAGCTTCAAGATTTAAATTGAATAAGAAATTAATTATCATTAATTGTTAAGAGTTGGTCAATTCCCATATATTTCAGAAAATAACACATTAACTATTAATCTAAGAGAGAGAACTATTTATTTCAGTTTTAATTGTTACTCACATCGCTAGATCTTCATGAAACATCCTGACATATATTACATTATTATATTATATATTATACATTATTCCAAATTTGATGTATTATTTCTAAAATTGATCACTAAATCCAAAAGTTAGTCATTGAAGAAGGAAATCCAGTAGGCAGACAGGGAAGATCATGGATTATTATTAAAATCCGCTGCTATCAATTTCCACAAATTGACCAAAATTCCAAATTTGCGTGAGTGACACACAATTTGGGAAATTCATGGAAATGTATGGGGGTCAGATCTTCAGAAAATGTACAGTTCACCTTCACTAAATCTCTCAAATAGCCCACATTTAAGACAGAAATGAGCTTCAAAATGCAGTTTCACATAGCACAACAGATACTATAAAACAACGCGACACCAAATAATACTCAGATATACCCGGTATTCATCATTTTTCAGCCTGATTTAGCAAAATTTCCTAAATGTGTAGAGCTGCCAATTGTACATTTTCTGAAAATCTGACCCATAGACATGTGGAAAGTTCAATCGCATGATAATGATGGAATGTTCCTGCCCTGCAATACAGACTGATACTATTTATTATCATTTTGTTTTGAATGTTTTAAATACATTGGGTACAATGCGAAGAAGACAGGGTGGCAAGATCTGGTTTGGTAACATTTTGCCAAAGTCGTGCAATAGGGAACTTGCATAGCCGCCATTTTGAATCTTGATTCGCATGGAATTATGGGACTAATAGTACAGTATGAAATATATGTAAAACATGTCATGTTTTGTATGGACTATTTATCAGTGCTCTAATGTCAATATCCATGTTTTATACATATTTCCATAACACAAGACTTCATCTTTCCCATCATACATTTGGTTTTCATAGATCATTGATAAAAGCTATGATATTGGTGAAAAGTTTCTTGCAATATTTGATAAAAATGTTGCCAAATATTGGTATGTCAGATTTCATCAGAATCTATCCCAGGATGCACTGTAACAGACATCCGCAGTGGCACATGCAAATCCCCTATTCTTTTTCTTTATTCAATTAACGTAAATAGAAAAATCCTCATAACTTGAACATAATTATTGTTTTCAAATAACTATTTCAGATACAAAATATGCTAGGTTTCCAACAAATGCAATCAAGTCTTTTAATTTATTAACATGAAATGTTGACAACTGAGAGCAGGTAACTCACCTACACATTTGTTGAATTGTGCAACAAGCATCTATAGATCTACAATGTATATACATTGGGTCGATCAGATTTTTAAAAAATGTAAATTGGGAGACTTATACATTTAGTAAATTCTGCTAAATTAGACTGAAAAATGATCAGTACATGGTATATCTGAATATATTTTATATTTATATTTATAACAATATGTTTCACTATGTTATAAATTGAGTTATGAACCTCATTTTTGCCTTAATTCTTGGTTATTTTTGAGAATTAATGAAGGCGAATTGTGACGATATCACCCATACACTATAAGAGAAAAACAGCAGTATAGTACTTTATTACATACGTATGTGATTACAGAGAGCCTGATTCGGGGGTGCGATTAGAATCTCGTATCACATATGTATGTGATTCGGGTTGTCATGGAAGCACGTGACCCAAATAATGTAACTTAATTGGTTCATGACGTCGCGCTTCTTAGCGGCAGAAGCGTAGCGCTGCCTTGCATGTTTCGCAAGTTTTCAGACATTGATTCGATAATTCGTCAAGAAAAACGGTACTAACAAGGTAAATATAACAAATAAATCGATAAATATGTATGTAATAGATATCTAATGACCCTCTGTTTGGTTTCAAATCGATCTCGACGTCAGGTCAAATCCCACTCCACCCCTTCGGGGTGTCGTGCGATTTGACCCACCGTCTCGATCGATTTGAAACCTCCATCGGGCCATTAGATATATTTGTATCATTCCCTATCCCCCTTTTTCGCGAAATTGTCTCATATCAACCTGTTTAAACCTCGAAATATCTATCACAAGGTTTTAGGGAAAGGACGAAAAGCAGACAAATTGCCTGAAGCCTGTAAACAGATATGGCAAAGACCACTCTATATATCGAAACAAGTTGCAAAGTTGTTGGGGTTTTTTTTAAAAGAAGAAAAGTAAGATTTCTAAGAGAGTACACAGAAAGTACATCCTCTCCTATCTCCTTTACAAAAGACCAAGTTGAACCAAAATGAGTTTATGTTTGATTATTACATTTGGTATATTAATCTCGTGAGAAGCTATTAAAGTGGTCAAAGTGAGAGATTATAGTTGGACAGATTGTGAACATACTGACCATATGGTGAGCTCATCCCTCAATGGGATTATGTGCATACCTATTGGATTATGGGTAACAAGGGGATTTATTTATAGCTTCAAGAACAGGGCACGTTTAAGGAGCAGATGATCAGAATAAGGGTAAGGTCATCAGAAAATGTACAATTAGCCTTCAGAAATCCTCTCAAATAACCCAGATTTGAGACAGAAATGAGCTTCAAAATGCAGTTCAACACAACTAAACAGATTGTTTGAAACTAGGCAATAACAAATATATTCACATATACCCACTACTGATCACTATTCAGTCTAAATTAGCTGATTTAAGGACCAGATCAGACTTGTGACTCATTTTCCTGCAACACCTCACATATGGGTCAGATTTTTAGAAAATGTATAATTGACCTTCACCAATCCTCTCAAATAACCCAAATTTAACACAGAAATCAGCTTCAAAATGCAGTTTAACATAACAGAACTGATACTTTTATTCAATGCAATACCAAATATACTCGAATTTACCTATACTAGTATTGACCATTTTCCAGTCTAATTTAGCAGAATATACTAAATGTGTAGAGCTGCCAATTGTGCATTTTCTGAAAATCTAACCCATATGAGGGATGTTTTAATATAAGGTTCTGCAGGTGACCGTGTGAAGGCGCTCAGTGTGCGCTGTGTGCAACGGGATGGCTCTAATCGGGTCAGATTTTCAGAAAATGTACAATTCAACTTCGCCAATCTTCTCAAACAACCCAAATTTCAGACGAAAATAAAGTTCAAAATACAGCTCAACCTAACCAAACAGATTGCTAGAATCAATGCAATGCCGAATATACTCGAATTTACCTAGTATTGACCGAATTGCAGCATGATTTAATAGAATTTACTAAATGTGTACAGCTGCCAATTGTACATTTTCTGAAGATCTGACCCAATTGTTAACGGTAACAATACCACAACAGGATTTATTTCACGGTTGTCGTCTGCTCCACATTACCGCTCGGTTAGCAGACGACAATTACAGAGTTAACCACGTGACTTGGTTTACACACGTTAACACTATACTCTATAGTGTTACGTCGAATAGGGGAGTTGCATGTCCACTGCGCATGTCTGTCACAGTGCATCCTGGGATGGATTCGGGTGAATATTTGGCAAAGGTTTCATCAAAAATTGCAACCAATATTTCACCAATATCATAGCTTTTATAAAAGATCTATGAAAACCAAATGCATGATGGGAAGGTTGAAGGCTTGTGTTATTAAAACATGTATAACACATGGATATTGACATTGGAGCATTGATAAATATTCCATGCTGAACATGCCATGTTTTCTATATATTTTACACTGTAACATTACTCCCATAATGCCATGCGAATCAGGATTCAAAATGGCGGCTATGCAAACCCCCTATTACAGTGTGTTGTTATCAATACTACACTAGTATGTGTGTATGCATATAATATTTTTATACAATTACATTAATTAATTAATTAATTTCTTGGGAAAAGGGTTATAATCAATCTGTAATGCAACACAGGTCGTTTTCTCCTTTCTGATGAACCCTTTTTAAGCTCTGGTTGCTGTGTTTCAATTCTTCTATCATTTTTATATAAATCGTAATTGTCTAATATATGCTTTAATATTAGTTCTATTTGACACAGTTTCTATTGTAATTTAAGTTCGGCAATGGTCATTTCTGACTTTTAAATTCAAACTGTTTCGTATTCTGTGTTTTCTGTATTACTAATGTCATATTACTAATATTCAATCTAACTATATTATAATTGTCATATATTATAATCTATGAATTAAGAATCAGAATAAAAAGTGAGTCAGTAATTCATTATATTATAAATGGGTTTTGGTTGGATATACCCAGGACCAAGTTCAGAGAATATCAAATGAGATAAGATCGGCATGTCAATGGCTTTCCCGGCCCTGGAGTGGTCGCACCACTACAGTCATATAATAAGATGAGACCTACCACATTGTGGAAATCTTCCTAATAAAATTGTTTAAAAAAAAATCAATCAATGCACCATACTAGCTCTCATTACAGATTTAACAAAGTGCCTTGGGTGACACACTTCAACGACCAGAGTCAGATTTCCATGATTAAGTTAAATTAAGTTTGTAGTAGCTTGTAAGATTCCATGTCCCCCACCCATTCAGCCTAAGAGTGAGTGAGTTCGGTTGCTTTACGCCCTTATCAACACATTTAATATGGTTATATCAAGGGCGGGGGAGCTGAGAGGGAGTGAGTGAGATTGGTTGCTTTATGCCCTTATCAACACATTTAAGATGGTTATATCAAGGGCGGGAGAGCTGAGAGGGAGTGAGTGAGTGAGATTGTTTGCTTTACGCCCTTATCAACACATTTAATATGGTTATATCAAGGGCGGGAGAGCTGAGAGGGAGTGAGTGAGTGAGATTGTTTGCTTTACGCCCTTATCAACACATTTAATATGGTTATATCAAGGGCGGGAGAGCTGCATGAGAGGGAGGCAGTTTATGGTCTTACCCAGGAAATAGAGATAGAGAAGAAGGAAGAGAGAGACAGAGAAAGGAGACAGAAAGGCACTTTAAGGTCTTACCCAGGAAATAGAGATAGAGAAGAAGGAAGAGACAGACAGAGAAAGGAGACAGAAAGGCACTTTAAGGTCTTACCCAGGAAATAGAGATAGAGAAGAAGGTAGAGAGAGACAGAGAAAAGAGACAGAAAGGCACGTTATTATGGTCTTACCCAGGACCAAGTTCAGAGAATATCAAATGAGATGAGATCGGTATGTTAATGGCTTTCCCGGCCCTGGAGTGGTCCCAGCACTACAGTCATAATGGGATTCTTATGGGATTTTGCGGTCAGTGTCCCTTAATTCGAAGGGACCTGATAGGCTCTGACCCTAGACTGCATTATCTTGTATTTATTTCAACTATTATTTAGGTCCGACTAGAAGAGCTACATTGCAAAAGTTCTTGACCAATTCCTGTACATTTATACATTCCCAGACAATCTGTCCCATTTGGATCAGATTTTCAGAAAATGTACAATTTACCTTCACCAATCCTCTCAAATAACCCACATTTAAGACAGAAATCAGCTTCAAAATGCTGTTTAACATAACAGAACTGATACTTTTAATCAATGCAATAGCAAATATGCTCAGATATACCCAAAATTTATCAGTTTTTAGCAGAATCTAGCAGAAATTACTAAATATGTAGGGTTGCCAATTGTACATTTTCTGGAAATCTGGCCCATTTACTCTCTACTATATCCCCCAAATCCAAAATTCAAGACGGCAAGCTGAAGTCAGTGATTTGTAATTGCATTAATGTCCAACCACAATCCTGGGGCAATTATGGACAACAGACAAACATCGGCGAGCAATGGTCGAGTGCGCGTGCGCCAAGTTAACCTCCTTTTATGATTGGCTTAATGAGCATATTAATGAATTACAACCAATGGCTGCCCTCGACGGCCGTCGCTGCAGAGCACTGCCGCGCGCGGGACTGCCGCGTGTGCGGGCGGGCGGGCGGCAGGCACACGCACGTACGCGTGTCAAGACCGCATAGAATGGCTTGGCGCATTCTGATAGGCTGGAGAGAAAAGGCTTGGCTCGCCTCACGTGATTAATGGAGACGCCAAATCATGATGAATCGGAAGGAAAAATAAGTCAGAAGAAACGCCGAGTAAATAGGTATGAGCGCGCAGATTGTAGGGAGGGTGTGTGGACGCACACAGTAGTGGGAATATTAGTCACGCTCGGGCAGACGACAATAAAATGGCGGTATTTCCCGTTCACACACCTTTATTATGACCTTGAGTTCAGACACAAATTATGCTACAAAATACGTGCGTGATGCAACTTATTAAATGTGTCTTTGCACTCAAGTTGCAAAAAAATCCTTAACTCAATTTTCACATCGGTTTGATTCAACCTGAGCGTTTATATATTTCGAACGAAGAAAACAGTTCCTATTTACATTCTTTCTTGCATTTATAAAACGTTTTTTAATCCAAAATGTCGGTAATTTTCATATTAAAAAATGCTGAGTCATTCTGGCAATAGAATCCAAAAGGTATGGACATATATAGGCCTACCCATGAGTAGTAGGGTCTGGGCGTTAGAAAATGTACAACTCTCAGTTCTACACGTTTAATAAATTCTTGTGGATGGCAACAACTTATTAAAGCATGTATTGGTCAGAAATTCTTAACGCTGCACTCTCAGTTATCACCAGACAAAAACTAAGTACGTTCTACTTTTTGTTTAGTTTTTTGACCCATCTAAGTGTCATTTGAGGAGGCTTTTGTCCAGTTTCTATAGGGGATTTGTATAGCCGCCATTTAGAATCTTGATTCACATGGAATTATGGGACTAATGGTACAGTATAAAATCTATAGGAAACATGCCATGTTAAGCATGGACTATTTATCAATGATCTAATATCAATATCCATGTGATATATATGTTTCAATGGCACAAGTCCCCATTTTTCCCATCATGCATTTGTTTTACATAGATCATTTGTAAAGCTATGATATTGGTGAAAACATTCTTGCAATATTCGATAAAAATGTTGTCAAGTATTTATCTGTCAGATTTCATCAGAATCCATCCCAGGAACCACTGCAGCAGACATGCGCAGTGGCACATGCAAATCCCCTATTGCAAACATTACAGGGCTTCATAAAAATCGGCAATTGTGATGTGTTTCAGGAAAATGAGTCATAAGTCGCAAAATTGATACTTTTCAAAGCGTTTTTTTCACAAGATGACATTATTGGAATCTTCTGGTTTTTGGAGAGTGTGTCACTTATAGTTATGTCAATCGATGTATCAAATTTCAAGACAATCTATGTAATATATCCTTTCGTTTTAAAGGTCCTCATATGGACTTAATTTAGTTACTTTACTGTTTAATGACCCACAGAAATATTGCAAACTTTTTTTTTCTAAAACGAAAATATCAAACTTAAAATCTAGAAAAACTTATTAGATTATTAGACTGTTTACTATCATTGGAATCAGCTTGATCTCATCTTTTCAAATATAATAGTATCTCAAAATCAATTTTTTGCTACTTATGACTCATTTTCGTGAAACACATCCCAACTGTGTTTCAGATACCAAAAGTTCACATTTATTCTATTTATCTGCAGATATCCTTTGCTGGGATGGTTTCACTTATTACCACTCACCAGCACTTATGGTTGATTCCTTTTAAATTCATTTTATCAACAAATCTATATAAACAGCAATAAACTATTGATAACTTCAGTCTTAAAGGTCAAACAATTAATGCATTTTGTATGAAGGAAAACACAACAAGCTCAAATGTCGGTATTTGCTGTTTTATTTTGACTTTTATTTGGTGTATAAATACATTTTAATCCAAACCTTTTGACACGGGCTTCTTCAGAAGATCAATAAATAAACAAATTAATAAATTTGGTGAGATCTTTGTTGTCGTACTATATGGGTCAGATCTTCAGAAATGTACAATTTTCCTTTAATAATTCTATCAAATAACCCACATTTAAGACAGAAATGAGCTTCAAAATGGAGTTAAACATAGCAAAACAGATACTATAAATCAACACGACACCAAATATACTCAGATATACCCGGTATTCATCATTTTTAGCTAATTTAGCAAGATTTGCTAAATTTGTAGAGCTGCCAATTGTACATTTTCCAAAAATCTGCCCGATATGCAGCTTTAGGGAGTGAACCATTCATTCATTGTAAGATTACTTGTCTCCCCCGCGTTGCTAACACACGTGCTTCTATCTATTCACATGTAGTACATGCTGTAACATGTTACTCACATGTATACGGCTCAGATCTTCAAAAAATGTACAATTCGCCTTCACCAATCCTCTCAAATAACCCCAATTTAAGACAAAAATGAGCTTCAAAATGCAGTTTAACATAACAGAACTGATACTATGAATCAATGTGATACCTAATATACTCAGATATACCTCATATTCATCATTTGTCAGCCTAATTTAGCAGAATTTCCTAAATGTGTAGAGCTGCCAATTGTACATTTTCTGACAATCTTACCCATGTATACACTCGCGCATGTATATACCAAGACAGTACTTATTAAAGTTATATTGTGACCTAAATGAACTGGATATGTTATAACATATGCCATTCTTGTTTCATTTTGGTCTATTTCGGTTAAGTTTGGAACATTGAATGTTATTAATTACATGAAGGTATAGTCAAGCTATTTCACATTGTTCTTCAACTCTGCATTAGTTTCTACACGTATCCTCTATGCTATAATATAAGGGTCAGATTTTCAGAAAATGTAAAATTGGCCATCACCAATCCTCTCAAATAACCCAAATTTTCGACGAAAATAAAGTTCAAAATACAGTTCAACCTAAACAAATAGATTGCAAGAATCAATGCAATGCCAAAATGTGATGTGTTTTAGGAAAATGAGTTATAAGTCGCACAATTGTTATTTTTCAAAGTTATTTATTCACAGAAAATATTTGTGGAAATGTTTTAATTTTTGAAATGCGTAATGCCTCTAGTAGCTTGAATACATGTACCAAATTTCAGGACAGTGTAATAAGATGTATTTCTAAGGTCATTGTAATGAATATATTTAGGTACTTTACTCATCCCAAAATACTGCAAACTTTGTTTTCAATAATAAAAATATAACACTTAACATATAGAAATGCATATTAAAGGTCGTACTGTTTACTATCATTAGAATCAGCTTGATCTCATCTTTTCAAATATAATATTATCTCAAAGTCCATTTTTTGCGACTTGTGACTCATTTCCCTAAAACACATAGCAAATATACTCGAATTTACCTAGTATTGGCCAAATGACAGATATACCCAAAATTTATCATTTTTGTTAGCAGAATGTAGCAGAATTGACTAAATGTGTACAGCTGTCAATTGTACATTTTCTGAAAATCTGACCCCTATAACTGTCTACCTTGTTTCACGTGTGAGTCACTACCTATATAAATACACCTTTTTAGATGTTTTAATTAAAAGGTTTTACAAATGTGAGGTAGACAAATAGGTAACCAGGCTTCTGGATAAAACCCAGGTCTTCCCGCCGTTACCTTTAAATTTGATTTTTTTGATTTTAGAAATATTTTATTCAGGTCAAGTAGACATTTTCATACATCGAGCATAAATATTCTCAGACTAGCCGGATTTAAATTATTAAGTTTAACATTAAGGTATTTAATTAATTCAGTTCTAGTTCAAATAAAAGCTTGCTAAACTATGAGAGTAACTGCCTAATAAGTACACAATCTGATATAATATAGAATAAGACATGAAACAGGTTCAAGTTTTTATGATTTATAATCGACCTAAAAGTCCAACAGAAATGGTAGAAATGATACACAAGGAAGACACTCTTAATATCATACTTCATAACAGTGTTTACAATATGTGTTGTAAACTTGTAGGACAATAATTATACTTTACAAAATATTTCCCCTGAATAAGATAAGATTCTCAGTTCTCTAATGTAGGTACCATTTACTATATATACAAACATGTACAGTAGACAGCTCTAAGATAAGATAAGATAAGATAAGAGGTTTTAAATTTGTCTTTAAAGATGTACACAATACTTTGCTTATGAGGAAGAGAAACTGGTCGATATACCTTATGGGAAAAATCTGATGAATTGACCCATTTCTTCCGGCAATTACCGTATTTTGGAATAAGGTTCAATTGACTAAAGAGTTCTATGTCTAAAGCTACTTAATAAATGAATGATAAAATAAGATACAATATTTACTTAAAGATTCTTAAACGAAGCAATATAATATCATGGAATGCAGCTTTAACTGACAATGCCTTTTTCAAATCATATCTTCAGTTCTGTTCAGGCATTTGTAACAACAGTTCTGGGCCTGTCAGATATACCCTATTGTAAGGGTCACACCTCAGAGGTCATCCAAGGTCGAATGAAGGTCAGCCACAAGCCCTGGTATCTAGTGTGCTCAATGATCCACCAACTAAAGTCTGTATAAAGGAATTTTTCTTTGTGAGTAATTTTAGCTTTTGTTGGCAGCCGTGTGATAGGTGGAAATGGGTCGGGTAGTCTGAACTTATACAATTGGCAGCGCTACATATTTGGGTCGGATTTTCAGAAAATGCACAATTCAACTTCACCAATCTTCTCAAATAAACCAAATTTCATACAAAAATAAAGTTCAACGTACAGTTCAACCTAACCAAACAGATTGGTAGAATCAATGCAATGCCGAATATACTCGAATTTACCTTGTATTGAGCAAATTGCAGCCTGATTTAGCAGAATTTAGTAAATATGTACAGCTGCCAATTGTACATTTTCTGAAAATCTGACCCATTTAGTGAATTCTGCTAAATTAAGCTGAAAATGATAAATACACACGTGTTATGTATGACTGAGTATATTTGGTGATTGTAATTCTTGGTTCTGCTATGTAACATTACGTAATACTTTCCAAAATCAACTCCATAATCAACATATTTATATCATACTTTCAGAACTTTGTATACAATTGTAACTATTTAACTGTATTTTGAACCACCTTATTTGTTTTAAAATTTAATGTGAGTTATTTGAGAGGACTGGTGAATTGTACATCTTCAAGTGACTTAACCCATATGAGGAGATAATGGTACAACATGCCCAGACTCATAGTATAAGAGTCGAATTTTCAGAAACTGTACAATTCAACTTCACCAAGCCTCTCAAATAACCCAAATTTAAGACAAAAATGAGCTTCAAAATGCAGTTTTACTTAACAGAACTGATACTATAAATCAACATGATCCCAAATGTACTCTGATATTCCCAGTTCTCATCACTTTTCAGCCTAATTTAGCAGAATTTCCTAGAAGTGAAGAGCTTGCAATTGTACATTTTCTGAAAATCTGACCCTAATACTCAAGAATAGGAATATAAAGCACGCATGGGAGCCACACTAGTACACCCAGCAGTCCATATGAACGATTTGATTGATTCAATTCTTTATAACTCAACGTGAAAAATTGATCCTTCATTTCTGATGATTCAGGTGTTTTGTTTTTGTTGTTAAAAGTTTTTGTTCAGACTTAGACCGATGAGATACCAGAGAAATATTCTGTACAGTTCGCCTCAAATGATCGGAGTAATTGATGTAAGTCCCGACCGTTGAACACAAATACCTACGAGTGCATATAATATACAAATGGGTGAAATCGCCAGAACATGTACAATTCACATTCACCAATCCTCTCAAATAACTCAAATTTGAGACAAAAATCAGGTTCAAAATACAGTTCAGCCTAACCTAACAGATTGTTTGAATCAAGGCAATACTAAATACTCAGATATACCTAGTGTTGACGATTTCTCAGTCTAATGTAGTAGAATTTACTAAATGTGATGATCTGCCATTTGTACATTTTCTGAAAATCTGACCCAAACATTACCGACAATCCTTCCAATGACTGCTACTGCTACGTACTAATAATGTGGGATAATGCAATTAATATTTCCAACCATTATAGTTACACATAATAGTTTAATCAACATATAATAACATATTATAACATGTTTAATCATACCATATAACACATTTAAACATAATATCTGGTATCATAAATTGTTGACATTATCTTGGCAGGATGGTGGTATAAAGGTAGAGTGTGGTACGGTAATATAAGAAGGCATTATCTCATGGCTGTTATTATAGATCTGCTCACCTCCTCTATTATCGCCCTCTACAATATTTTGGTAAACACAAAAAGGTCGGGTACCAGTTGTGGTGGGTACCTGAGGCATAATTACAGGACGGCTTCCTTTGGCGGCAGTTTAAATGAACATGGGTCAGATTTTCAGAAAATGTACAATTCGTCTTCACCAATCCTCTCAAATAACCCACATTTAAGACATTAATGAGGTTAAAAATTAAGTTTAACATAACAGAACTGATACTTTAAATCAATGCGGTACCGAATATGTACTCAGATATACCCAGTATTCTTCATTTTTCAGCCTAATTTAGGAGAATTTCCTAAATGTGTAGAGCTGCCAATTGTACATTTTCTGAAAATCTGACCCACATACAGAACCTCTTTATACCTGACAGAAACTTGTATATGGGTCAGATTTTCAGAAACTGTACAATTGGCAGCTATACACATTTAGTAAACTCTTCAAAATTAGGCTGCAATTTGGTCAATACTAGGTAAATTCGAGTATATTCGGCATTGCATTGATTCTAGCAATCTGTTTGGTTAGGTTGAACTGTATTTTGAACCTGATTTTCGTCCGATATTTGGGTTGTTTGATAAGGTTGACGAAGTTGAATTGTACATTTTCTGAAGATCTGAACCATATACATATATTTTGAATAGGGTTATGTATAAGAATCTAGGTGCGTGGACACTATTGTAGCGGTTTGTCGTTTGATATCAAGCGAGCGAAGTGGTATGAGTTAGACATATGGAGGTAACAATGACTGGCTGGTATGCCGTTAAACCAAATACTTTAATCGCGTGGCCATCGGGTCGATCGGTTTGTCATCCGATTATACTCAACATAATCGGATTGTTTCTCACAATCTCCCTAGCATTGCGATAATTTGATTAAAATAAAACCATGCGATATGGTAGGCAGGATAATACCATCATGAAAACAGAGGTTAAAGAATGAAAATGAAGGCAAAATAATAAAAACGAAGTGAGACAAGAGGCCCAATGTATCGAAGGTATAGGGTATAGGACAAGGGTATATAGGATCGTGTATTCAATGCTATATTGAATTATGTATATGAGTAACTTTAACTGAAAGAGATGATACTGCGAGATAACTTAGTAGAAGTCGCCAGAAAATATACAATTCGGTTTCACCAATCCTCTAAAATAACTCAACTTTAAGAAAAAATGAGTTTCAACATACACTTCAACATAACCAATATATAAACGAAATAACAAATATACTTAAATATAGCAAGTATTTATCATTGTTCAGTCTAGTGAGTGGACGCCTACTTCGCTACTGGCTTTCCTGGCCCCTGGCGTAGGTGTCCTAATGGGATTATAATGGCATTTTTCAGTTTGGAGCGTGAGGATTTTCCTCAGATTGGAGAGACTCTCTCAACTCTGATCCTAGACTGTGAGAGGCTTTCCCTTAGGTTAGAGACACTCTCTCAACTCTAGCTGGGCCTAGACTGTGAGAGGCTTTCCCTCAGTTTACAGGGATTCTCTCAACTCTGGGCCTAGACTGTGATAGGCTCAGTTTACAGGGATTCTCTCAAACATATTCCCCTCTTTATGATCACATACGTAAAGTATTTTTCGGAGAACATAAGTTCGTGATATGATATATTCATTGTATAATCTACGCGACCTGACCCACATTGTACCTTTACCTGTACTTGAATTATTTATTCATTCAACATCGATCCATAAATCATGGCAACTTATCAAATATTCAGCGATTCCTGGCGCAAATACACATAAATAGGTCACTATGGACGCTAATAAGGCTTTAATTTTGCACTCAAACCTTTTTAAATTTAGATTAAGCAGGAATCATGATAATAATATATGTATTTTATTTAAATCTTATTTCTTTTCTCAGAACTTTTATTTCTTGCTTCTCTAGTCTTTATATGCAGCAACTATTTTTTTAAAAGATTTTATTTGTACAATTTTATTTCTACAACTCCTCTGGTGGAGTTTTTCAATTATTAGTGTTATTCAGTATTTCTAGGCTACACAGAAACAGAGAAAATACATGACAAGATAAACTATTTGGTTAGAATCGCTTTTCGATCGACGTTAACTGAGAATACAGCTTTAATCGACCATCAGGATTGTCTCTCCGGGGGTAGTAAATTAACCTTAGGGGTCCGATTTTCAGAAAATGCACAATCTACTGTTCTACACATCACTCAAATTCTGCTAAATTAGAGCAAAAAATGATGAATACAGAGTAAATCTGAGTGTATTCTGTATTGTATTCATTCAGTAAATCTGTCTGGTTGTGTTGAACTGTATTTTGAACCTGATTGTCGTCTTAAATTTGGGTTGTTTGAGTGGATTGGTGAAGGTGAATTGTACATTTTCTGAAGACTTGATACTCATAGATACTATAGGCCTAGTATAATCGCCTCCCCCCCCCCCCCCCGCCCCCCCCCCCCCCCCCACCACCACCACCACCACCAAATCATCACATGGGTCAGACTGTTAGAAAATGTACAATTCGCCTCCACCAATCCTCTCAAATAACCCATATTTAAACAAAAATGAGCTTCAAAATGCAGTTTAACATAACAGAACTGATACTTTAAATCAATGCGATACCAAACATACTCAGATATACCCGGTATTCTTCATTTTTCAGCCTAATTTAGGAGAATTTCCTAAATGTTTAGAGCTGCCAATTGTACATTTTCTGAAAATCTGACCCATAAGCCTTAGACGGGCTTCTACACATAATTACAAAATGATTAATCACCAAACTAAGGAGCGTCGGGATTACATGTGAACAGCTTATGGGCCAAGCCACCAGAAAATGTACAATTGACCTTCACCAATCCTCTCAAATAACACAATTTTCAGACAAAAATTACTTTCAAAACAGATCAACACAACCGACCACATTCTCCCAATCAACCCAATACCAAATATACTCAGTTATACCTAGCATTTACAAGTTTTTAGCAGAATTGAGTAAATATGTAGAGATGGCGATGGTACCTTTTCCGACCATCTGGCCCGTCATGTGCATATATACAAGGGTCAGATTTTCAGAAAATGTACAGTTGGCAGATAAACACATTTAGTAAATTCTACTAAATTAGACCGGAAAATCGTCAATACTACGTATATCTGAGTATATAGTATTGCCTTTATTCAAACAGTGTTAGGTTATGTCAAACTGTATTTTGAACCTGATTTTTGTCTTTAATTTGGGATATTTGAGAGGATTGGTGAAGGCGTATTGTAGATTTTCGGCAAATCTGACCCACAAGAGACAACAGATTGGTAGCGGGGTGCAGTATAACTGTGATTACAGCACGAGTGCCATTAGAGGATATTATTGCACGCTGTCGAGGGGTTAACGGCTACTTCAATGTGAGGGTTTGACCAGCTCATCCATGGACAGGTGGGGGGGGGGGGGGAGAGTCGTCCAGAAAATATACAATTCACCTTCACCTATCCTCTCAAATATCCCAAATTCATGGCAAAGTTTGGTGCGAAATTTAGTTCAAAGTTATGTTTTATTAAAATCTTCAACATAACAGGGTTTTTTTAAAATCAAGGCAATATAGCCTACTCGGGTATGCCTGGTATTTGTCATGTTTGGTCTTATTTAGCATAATTTACCTTCACCTTCACGTTCATGAAAATACGATAGTAAATTCAAAATTTAATGAATATTGTCTAAAAACATTTAATGCAATTATTGTCTTGCCTAAGAACGGTACATTAATTTTACAGTTGTGTATACAATGTTAACGACTTAATAAACTTCAAGACATTTTTTTGGTATTTTTAAATAAAAATAATATGTTAAATTGAAAAAACAAATTTCTTCCAGACTGAATAATACCATGAAGGTTGAATAATTTTGAAATATAATATGTTAAATTGAATTGAATACCACATTTTTAGCCTTACTTAGCGAAATTTTCTAAATGTGTAGATCTTCCCATTGTACATTTTCTGACGATCGGAGACATTATAAACTCGAACTCACAACATTGAGCATATAACCAGATCTATATAGTTATATCATAGGAAATTGGGTAGAATTGTTTCCAAATGCAATACTGGAAATAAGAATCGTCCGGATGCACAGAAGGTCAATTTAATTAGACATAATGAAACCCAGATGGCGTAATAAATTCAACGTGGATTCTAAGAAATTGAATTTATTTCAACGCTGAGAAATCATTACGTTTAATTAAAAAGCTATAGTTATATCAGGGTTCACATGGAATATGACGATTATTCAAAATATAACTTTTGTAAATGGACGATATCGAGGAACAATTAATATGTGGAGCAAATTGCTTGAATTATGACATAATGATACTTTGCCATGTGTAGGTCCCTTGCATAGCAAACCCTTAATTAATCATATGGGTCTGGTTTTCAGAAAATGTCCAATCGTCAGCTGTACAAATTTGGTAACTTTTAGCATATTAGAGTGGAATATTTCAAATGCTCTGCATATCTAAGTATCGTTGGCATTGTGTTAATTAAAAGTATGCCTTTATTAGATTTAAACTGCATTTTGAACGTAACTTATCCCTTAGACTTTAGATTATTTAAGAGGAGTGGAGAAGGTGAATATGTACATTTTCAGAAAATTTGCGCCATATTTTCCTGTCTTAGCTACATTTTCCTGCTAAGCAGCTGGTAAGGAACCTTTAGGTAAAGAATCTGCTACACAGAAAATGCCAATCTGGGTCAGATTTTCTGACAATGTATAATTGGCAGCTGCTAAACATTTAGTAAATTCTGCTAAATGAGGCTGCAATTTGTTCAATACTATAGGTAAATTCAAGGTATATTCAGCATTACATTGACTCTAGCAATCTGTTTGGCTAGGTTGAACTGTATTTTGAACTTTATTTTCGTTTAAAACTGGGTTATTTGAAAGGATTAGTGAAGGTGAATTGTACATTTTCTGGCGGCTTAATCCCATATATATATGTGTTTTATTAAGTCTGCAGATAAAAACAGCAGGATAAAATTCTCCACAAACTTTTGGGTCAAATGAATTTTTTTTTTATTGTGAAAATATTTTATTCATGTTCATCATGCATGTCCATCCCATTAAGATGTTCTCAGTATAGCCTGATTTTTATCACATGAATTTTACAGAAATCTGAGAAAGAAAGAATGGAAATAATAAAGAAGAGAGATAATTATATTATAAAAACGTACTACATCTACAGATTGTGTGGTTGCATATTGCAGATATATTTTAAAAATAAACACCTCCACCAGCGCCGTGCTCTCACGTTTACCATGGTTAAATGACTTTTGGATCGGTGGAAAAGGAACGTGGGTCAGATTTTCAGAAAATGTACAATTGGCAGCCGTACACATTTAGTATATTCTGCTACACTAGGCTGCAATTTGGTCAATACTAGGTAAATTCGAGTATATTCAGCATTGCATTGATTCTAGCAATCTGTTTGGTTAGATTGAACTTTATTTTGAACAGTACTTTCATCTGAAATTTGGTTTATTTGAGAAGATTGGCGTAGTTGAATTGTACATTTTCTGAAAATCTGACCCACTACCGTATCCACACACGTAGGGAATATATCTCGTGGAATAATAAGTTCAGATCTGCCAGACTTCTTGATGCGTGGAAACAATCAAGAATTGATGATGCCGTGTTGTACTAATGAGACGTAATATAAACTAATGGCCAATAAAATGTTTAAAAAATTATTCTATTTCCCCTCGCGCCCTACATGCCCAACTGCTACCCTAATGTGGGTGGGTCCGGTCGTTAGGAAGTGTACAATCGCCAGCTCTGAATATTGAATAAATTCTGTTAAATTAAGCTGGAAAAGGATATTTATATTAACTTTATCTGAGTATATTTCGTGGATGTGGGGTGGCCGAGGGGGAGTGGGGAGGCCGAGGGGTTGTGGGGTGGCCGAGTGGTCTAAAGCGCTGTTGTGGGTTCGAACCCAGGCACGGCTACAATTGGGTCAGATTTTCGGAAAATGTACAATTGGCAGCTCTACACATTTATGAAATTTTGCTAAATTACGCTGAAAAATGATGAATTTGGGGTATATCTGAGTATATTTGGTATCGCATTGATTGATAGCATCTGTTCTGTTCTGTTGAACTGCATTTTGAAGCTGATTCCTGCCTTAAATGTGGGTTATTTGAGAGGATTAGTGAAGGCGAATTCTACATTTTCTGAACATCTTACCCAATTCCACCCCCTCCCCCAGGTACTGGAGAACTATCACCATTGCGGGGATCTAGTTATGGTAAGAAAAATGTAAAAAAAAATATTTAAAGTTTGGTATTGCCTCGAAAAAGACAATGTTGCACTGTGTTTTGATACTTATTTGTGTCTTAAAATGTATGATATTTGAGAGGATTGGTGAAATAGGCCAATTGTACATTTTCTGGCGATTTTACCTGAGGGAGGTTGAGGCAAGGCTAACCAGGTAGACAACAGACGGGGCAGGTAGCAACACATCCCCGACAGGTGGCCCCGACCCCCCGACCCCCCCCCCCCCCCGCATGTCTCTCCTCTATACCCACTCATCCGACTGTGACCATATGTCTCCCCCCGCCCCCCCCCTGCCCCCCCCCCCCCCCCCAGCGCGTGCTATTCACGGTAGCGCGTGCTCTCCTTAATTAATAGTAGGAACCATGGGTCCGGCCTGTCCCACTCGCCCAATTGCACCCAACTACAACTATTATACCACAAATGTCACAATGAGTCAAAAGTCACAAAAATGGATTTTGAGATATCACCATATCCGAAAAGATGAGATCAAGCCGATTCCAATGATGGTAAACACTAGTATATCTGATACGTATTTCTATATTTATGCGTACATGAATATAATGTTAGTTATATTTCTTGATAGTCACTCACTATAGTAGAATGGGTAAATTTAGTCAGATACGCATAGATATATTTAATACAAAGTCATCAAATTTGGTGCATGTGTTCAGCCATTCACACTCGCCTATTTGCACCTTAATACAAATATCATATTACATATTGTATTACATATTCATTACTCACTCATCATTAACTATGTCATGACCAGTGTGTAAGCAGAATAGCTTTATCATGTAGATTTAAAGTATTTAAAGATGTAATGTATTTCAGGGCGCGACCAAAACACCCCTCACATATTGTTATCAAATACCTGAATACAAATTTGTTTAAAAAAATATTCTCCTAAGAATTTTAATGATACTAATAAGGTATTCTTTAACATATACATAACTCTATGACTTTTTAAAAACGAAAAGTATTACCGAAACTTGTAGTTTATGGCAACTGAGTTGGGGGTAACTTTTGTTATATTCGTCCCCCATTCTTTGTTGAATTCATGATTTGAAAATGCACATACCTTGTGTTAATCGCCATTAATTGTCTAACCATATACAATATTGAAATATACTTGTGTCAGATTTCCAGAAAATGCACCATCTACAGTTTTACACATCTCTCAAATGCTGCTAAATTAGAGTGAAAAATGATAAATACTAGGTATATCTGAGTCTATTCTGTATTGTATCCATTCAATAAATCTGTCTGGTTATGTTGAACTGTATTTTGAACCTGATTTTCGTCTTAAAAGAGGGTTATTTGAGAGGATTGGTGTAGGTGAATCGTACATTTTCTGAAAATTTGACTCACTTGTACTATGCCTGTAGTTATGCAGTATTGATGTGGAGAAACTGATAATTTCTCATGTAAAATGTGTGATGTGTTCCAGGAAAATGAGTCATAAGTCGCAAAAATAATATTTTTCAAAGTGAATATTTTACGAGATCACTTTATTGAAATGTTCTGATCTTTGGAGAGTGTATCACTTATATATATTGATCGATGTTTCGAATTTCAGGACAATGTATGTAATATATCATTTCATTTTAAAGGTCCTTACATGGACTATATTTAGTTACTTTACTGTTTACTACCCCCCAGAAATTTTGCAAACTTTTTTTCCAAAATAAAAATATCAAACTTAAAATCTAGAAATACTTATTGGATTATTAGACTGTTTACTATCATTGGAATCGGCTTGATCTCATCTTTTCAACTATAATGGAATCTCAAAATCTTTTTTTTGCGAATTATGACTCATTTTCCTGAAACACATCACATGTCGCATTGTTTCTTTATATCTGTATTAAGTATGCACAATAATCAACCCACACACTGCCATTGGGGTTAGTAGTATTAAACAGTTATTCCATTTTATAAACGATCATCCGAGCAATTGTACATATTTAATTACATTTCTTCGGATATTTAAATAATTATTTTATCATCTCCCACCACGACAAATCTGCCGGGTAGAGTTATGGTATATACGGGTCAGATTTTCAGAAAATGTACAATTGGCAGCTCTACACACTCAGTAAATTTTGTTAAATCAAGCCGCAATTTGGTCAATACTTGGTAAATTTGAGTACATTCGGCAGTGCATTGATTCAAGCAATCAGTTTGGTTAGGTTGAACTGTATTTTGAACTTTATTTTCGTCTAAAATTTAGGTTATTTGAGAGGATTGGCGAAGGTGAATTGTACATTTTCTGAAAATCTGACCCATACAAAACCAATCTTTACCTTTGACTACATTTATTAATCAGAAATATCTTTAGTCACAGTCTGAGAGTGTATAACTTACTATATGGCATGATAGGTGATTCAAATCTACCATAACGAATATCTATCTACGCTAGTCTAAAATAACATTCATAATTTTGTTTGTATTTGATTAATTACATCATAAAAAGGATGGCAAAAACCATTAGATCTTTTGACGAGGTCACTATAAAAACTTATAAACCCACAACTGAGCTATTACAAGATTATGTAACCTCAAGGGAAATTATTATGAAACCGTAGAATAAGGGATTGCCATGTGCCATTGCGCATGTCTGTGACTGTGCATGCTGGGATAGATACAGTCCGGGTCTGACATAAAACTATTTAGCAACATTTTTATCGACAGTTACAAGAATATTTTTATCAACATTTTTATCGAAAAATGCAAGGATCTTTTCACCAATATCATTGTGTGAATGATCTATGAGAGTTCATCTTTCCCAGCATGCATTTGCATGCTGGGCATGCTGGGAAAGATGAACTCTTGGTTTGTGGAAACCTGGCGCCTGAATGGACATGTCTTACATATTTTATTCCAATACTTTACATACTTTTAATCATATTTAATCCAATATTTTACATATTTAATCCAATATTTTACATATTTAATCCAATAATTAACATATCTAATCCAATATTTTACATAATTATTTAATCCAATATTTTACATATTTAATCCAATATTTAACATATCTAATCCAATATTTTACTTATGTATTCCAATATTTTACATATCTAATCCAATATTTTACAGAATCATTGCAGTATTTTACATATTTATTCCAATATTTTACATATTTAATTCAATATTTTACATATTTAATCCAATATTTCACATATCTAATCCAATATTTCACATATCTAATCCAATATTTTATTGAAACAGGGAAAAAATGCAATCTTTACGTTTGTGCCTGAATGAACCCATCTCACTGGTTTAACCCATTATGACTGGATGCATTCAAGTGAGGATGAGCGCTCATGCACATCCCCAGTGGGGGGGTTAATGGGTTACTAGCGGGGGGAGCTATCACCCCCACCCACCCCCACCACTGTCAATGCACACCACCACACCACCGCCACCACCACCACGTCATATACGCGGGTATAAAACGCAATGTGAACGCTCCCTTCATTTGTCATTCTCTCCCAGGCGTCCCAGCGGAGGGAGGAGGAAGAGCAGGAGGAAGAGCCAGCTTGACAGACTTGTTAATATCAGTCAAAGGCTATATATATATACCTACAGCATTGAGTCTATATATGAGTATATATATATACTCGCCCAGAACTCACCTCACAGAGTGGATGCTATCCTTATGGAAGGTTTAGTTACTCATTGACTTATCCTCCGGGTTCAGGCATAGGGACATTATCCTCTTCGTTGAGATTCCCCCGAATGGTAGGTCTTCTTTTAAAGTTTTTATTTTAAAGCCAGTTTTTAAAAGCCAGAGTGAGTGAGTGAAATTGGTTGCTTTACGCCCTTATCAACACATTGAAGGTTATATCAAGGGCGAGAAAGCTGAGAGGGAGGCAGTTTATGATCATACCCAGGAAATAGAGATAGAGAAGAAGGGAGAGAGAGACAGAGAAAAGAGACAGAAAGGCACTTTATGGTCTTACCCAGGACCTTAGTTTTTATTTTAAAGCCAGTTTTTAAAAGCCAGATGGTTTCGTGTATCAGTCATTTAACCTCGAAGTAATTGATCGCTTGGGTGTCATTTGAGTATTTGAAGGTTTAGATTTATTTTTCATTCATAGAAATTGGTATACATGGTCAGAGAGTATGATATCTATTTACAGTGGAATCTCTCTATTGAGACCACCCTTGGGACTGAATGATATGTGGTCTCATAGCGAGGTGGTCTCTTTAGAGGGTTCTAAATCTAATAAGAGGGAATAATTCGGGACTGAGAAAACAGTCTGGTCTTATGAGGTGGTCTTCATGTGAGGTTCCACTGTATTTTATATAAATACATTTCTGGGAATAGGACCTTCATTACCGTCATTCAATGGAGGTCAGATCAATGACGGCACACTAAAGGTATACAAAAAACACCGTCGAGTATGATATCATCTTATTTTCAATATCAAATAAATGTATACATTTCTGGAATTGGGATATTAACTTCAGAAGCACAGGTCTTCCAATTGGGTCAGATTTTCAGAAAATGTACAATTGGCAGCTCTACACATTTAGGACATTCTCCTAAATTAGGCAGAAAAATGATGAATACCAGGTATATCTGAGTATATTTGGTGTATTTAGTATATTGATTTAAAGTATCAGTTCTGTTATGTTAAACTGTATTTTGAAGCTCACTTTTGTCTTAAATGTGGGTTATTTGAGAGGATTGGTGAAGGCGAATTGTACATTTTCTGATAACTTGACCCAATTATCCTGGTAATTAACCTAGATCTACTTGTTGCTTCAGTCATTAGTTGATAACAATCTCATTCTTTCAATGGATTCCGGATCACTTTATATTGCACTATTGCTATATAAGTCATTTTTTCAGAAAGTGTACAATTCACCTTCACCAATCCTCTCAAATAACCCTGATTTCAGACGAAAATAAAGTTCAAAATACAGTTCAACCTAACCAAACAGATTGCTAGAATCAATGCAATCCCAAATATACTCGAATTTACTTAGTATTGACCAAATTGCAGCCTAATTTAGCCGATTTTATTAAATCTGCAGAGCTGCCATTTTTACATTTTCTGAAAATCTGACCCATATATAGAACATTATAAATGTCACAAATCAAAAGATATAGCCACGTTTGTGAGTTTGTGAATAGGGGATTTGCATAGCCGCCACTTGAATCTTGATTCGCATTGAATTATGGGACTAATGGTACAGGATAAAATCTCTAGTAAACATGCCATGTTCAGCATGGACTATTTATCAATGCTCTAATGTCAATATCCATGTGTTATACATGTTCCCATAACAACAAGACCCAATCTTTCCAATCATACATTTGGTTCAATTCAATTCAATTCAAACATTCTTTATTGTCATTTGTTGTACAAAACAATTTTGGTCGACCAATTCTGGCGTGCCAGATCTTCCTATGGGTGCCATGGTTTTCATAGATCATTTATAAAAGCTATGATATTGGTGAAAACATTCTGACAATTTTCAATAAAAAATGTTGCCAAATGTTTGTATGTCAGATTTCAACAGAATCCACCCCAGCATGCACTGCAGTAGACCTGCGCAGTGGCACATGTAACTCCCTTATTAGATGCGGTGCTGGTTGACTCGGATATCATAGGTCAGCCATGTGTATTACAGTCTATGGCACTATGCACTATAAAGATGCAATGCTCATATCCGAGAAGAGTAGGGTATATCACCCGTTAGCGTGTTTTCCCTCAGCAATATATGGGTCAGATTTTCAGAAAATGTACAATTGACAGCTCTACACATTATAGAAATTCCCCTAAATTAGGCTGAAAAAATGAAGAATACCGGGTATATCTGAGTATATTTGGTATCGCACTGATTTAAAGTATCAATTCAAGTATCAATTCAATTCTGCAAAATCTGACCCATATATGGTAGTATACTACCCCACGAGTTAGTGGAAGACCAGCATATTGATATGCTTACTTAAACAGAGCGCATATCTAATGATTATGCTAATAAGTAAAGGATCCTGAAGACAGAAGTATATTCAACAAATATGAGAACTGAGGATTTATTTCAATAAGTAAAACATCATACAACAATAGATGGTAGTATACTACAACAGGAGTTAGTGGAAGACCAGCTATAGGAGCTGTACTAAACAGCCTGGTAAAACATCATACAGTAATAGATGGTAGTATAGATCCCCAGGAGTTAGTGGAAGACCAGCTATTTGAGCTGAACTAAACAGCCTGGTAAAACATCATCAATAATTGATGGTAGTATACTACCCCAGGAGATAGTGGAAGACCAGCTATAGTAGCTGAACTAAACAGCCTGGTAAATCATCGTACAATAGATGGTAGTATACTACCCCAGGAGATAGTGGGAGACCAGCTATAGGAGCTGAACTAAACAGCCTGGTAAAACATCATACAACAATATATGGTAGTATACTACCCCAGGAGTTAATGGAAGACCAGCTGTAGGAGCTGAACTAAACAGCCTGGTAAAACACACCATGCAGCAATACATGGTAGTATACTACCCCAGGAAACAAACTATCCCAATCCAAGCCAATGTCGTTGGTCGTATTTAAGGATGCATTCGTCTTTGTGAACGATGAATAGTTGGAAACAAAAGTTGTATTAAATCTGAAACTCCATATTTAAATGGCCCACTGGACTGGATTAAAATACCTTAAACTACATATTCCACTTCAATGGGTTTTTGTTATATTGCGGTGCTATTCTGAATACTAGAATGTTATAGAAATCCACAACATTGGCGACAAAAGGGGAAAAAAGAATTAGTTTTCACAGAATTAAAAAAACATGTCAGCATTGGTAATTTAATCATTGGTTGGGCCGGAGCCAATTTGGAGTCAATTCGGGCGTTACTGGATGACTTATTGAAGGGAGTCAATTAAATATGACGCTCTTGGAACGGTTGAGAAACCACACAAATGACTCTTACAAAAGCGAACCTTATTATGATATCAAATTATAGGTGACTGGATGTACTTTTTATAGTTCTCTGTGACCTAATTTAAGCAAAATGGAGTTTCTATCTGGGTTATTCTCTCACCTGAGGAAGAGCGTCAAAGATTTTCAGAAAATGTACAATTGGCAGCTCTACATATTTAGTCATTTCTGCTAAATTCTGCTAAATTCTGCTAATACAAATTTCGGGTATATCTGAGTATATTTGGTATCGCATTGATTTAAGGTATCAGTTCTGTTATATTAAACTGCATTTTGAAGCTCATTTTTGTCTTAAATGTGGGTTATTTGAGAGGATTGGTGAAGGTGAATTGTACATTTTCTGAATATCTGACCCAAGTATGGATGGAGAAGGATACGTGTTAATTATTCTCTAAATTAATTTAAATCATAACCATTTACAGGAACTCCCTTAATGGGAAGTTAAATGAAAACTTACAACCTATAAGGCTTCCAATTATACTAGATTGTAACACAGGTATACCAGTCACAAGTCGTAAAATTGATATTTTTCAAAGTCTTTTATTCACAAGATGTCTTTGTAGGAATGTTTTCATCTTTAGGATTCTTAACGCTCATCATAGCATGAATACATGTACCAAATCTCAAGACAGTGTACTAAATATATTCATGCATTCCGAAGGTCATCTTATAGAGTATATTGAGCTACTTTACTAGTAATTGGCGGCCCAGAAATATAGCAAACTCTTTTTTTCAAAACTAAAAATATCAAACTTAAAATATAGAAGTACATATTAGATGTCCTAATGTTTACTATCATTGGAATCTGCTTGATCTCATCTTTTCAAATATCGCGGTAACTCAAGATCCAGTTTTTGCAACATGTGACTCATTTTCCTGAAACACATCACAAAAATTGCCATAAAGAAGGGCCACAGCAGGTACAGAAATACAGCCATAAAAGATCAAATAAGAAATAAATTAAGAAAATACATTTATTTTTCATCAATTCCACTGGGACTGCTGCTTTAATAAAACCATTCCCTCTGACTTCCCCGCGAACAAAACCCCAAACCAACCTCACACGGACCCGAGTAGGAAAACCCAATCAGGGATAGGGCTCGCTCGCGTGGGGAAAGATTAATTAGCAAAGATTAAAAGAAAGGCACTGACACCCGTAGAGGGTTGAGCCAACAAAAAATGTACAATTCACCATCACCAATCCTCTCAAAAACCCGGATTTATGACAGAAATGATCTTCGAAATACAGTTCAACATAACAGAACGGATTGTTTTAATCAACACAATACCAAATATACACAGATATTTATGATTATTTGTATGATTAAGCAGAATTTGCTAAATGTGTAGAAATGTCGAGTGTACATTAAAAAGATTTGTGCCAAACTGACAGCCGATGTGGATCAGATCTTCAGAAAATGTACAATTCGCCTTCACCAATTCTCTCAAATAACCCACATTTAAGACAAAAGTGAGCTTCAAAATGCAGTTTAACATAGCAAAACTGATACTTTTAATCAAGGCAATACCCAATATACTCAGATATACCCGGTATTCATCTTTGTTCAGTCTAATTTAGCAAAATTTCCTAAATTTGTAGAGCTGCCAATTGTACATTTTCTAAAAAAACTGACCCATATAGAGGTAGGACTGACAGATGTGGTGTGCATGTTGGCCGCGTGAGGGCGCTGATTGATACCGCCCTGGTTTGCACCTTCTGATTGGCTCTAGGTCATGTTAGCACGCGTGTGATAGTGTTAGCACGCGCGTGATAAATGATTCAAGCATGAGGTAACTATTTATTTATCCCATGATAGCTTTTGTAGCACTTATGAGATCACAAAAGAAATTAATCCAAAGTCACAAAAAATATATTTTTGAAATGCTTGTCAACGTGAAGTCTTTGTAGGAATGGTTTCATTTTTGGGTTGACCCAAATATGGGTCACATTTTCAGAAAATGTACAATTGGCAGCTCTACACATTTAGGAAATCCTCTTAAATTAGGCTAAAAAATTATGAATACCGGGTATATCTGAGTATATATTTGTATCACATTGATTTAAAGTATCAGTTCTGTTATATTAAACTACATTTTGAAGTCTTAAATCCTTCAAATGACTTTTAGATGGGTTTGAAAATGTTTGAAGTGAGCGCCATAAGTGCATTATATGAGATAGTGTTGGTTAGGACTCGAACTGTAGACGTTTGCCTTGTAATAGCACTATTCTTACCCACTATTCCCCCTCCCGACCCCTCAACTCCTATCTCCACCTCTCTCTCCTTCCTCTATCTCTCTCCCTCTCCATAATTCCTCTATCTCTCTACCTCTTCTCCCTCCTTCTGTCCCTCTCTCCCTCTTTCACTCTTTCTCTCTCCTCCCTCTCCCACTTTCTCTCTCCTCTCTCACCTCTCTTTCATCCTTCTCTCTCTCCCCCCTCTTCTTCTCCCTCTCTTTCCCTCTTTCTCTCTTCTCCCTCTCTTCCTCCCTCTTTCTCTCTCCTCCCCTTCCTTCTCCCTTTTTCTCTCTTCTCCCTCTTTCTCTCTTCCCTCCCCCTCCCCCTCCCCCATCCCCCTCCCTCTTTCTCTCTTTCTCTCTTCTCTCTTCTCTCTTCTCTCCCCCGTCTCCCTCTTCTTCCCTCCCCCTCCCCCTCCCCCCTCCCTCTTTCTCTCTTCTCTCCCCCGTCTCCCTCTTCTTCCCTCCCCCTCCCCCATCTATCTACAGTAGTGTATCGCATGTCAGGAGCCAGGTATTACTACAAAGCTGCAGTAAACTAATTATGAGAGGCTCCTGATTAATATACCAGCAACAAGAGCAAGTTGTCTACATTAAATATTTAAGGCCCGCCCCCCGCCCCCCGCCCCCGCTATACGCTATACGCAGATGGCCTGCAGGCGGGCTCTGGGACTTAGCCAAGAGTCATTATGTCAGATGACTTTATAACACTCTCACTTATGGGTCAGATTTTCAGAAAATGTACAATTGGCAGCTCTACATATTTAGTAATTTCTGCTAAAAAAATTGATAAATTCGGGGTATATCTGAGTATAATTGGTATCGCATTGATTTAAAGTATCAGTTCTGCTATGTTAAACTGTATTTTGAAGTTCATTTCTGTCTTAAATCTGGGTTATCTGAAAGGATTGGTGAAGGCGATAGGTCAATATATATAATATTTTATAAATATTCTTTTCAAATGTTTTTATTGGCCATCATATTTAAACATTTACAAGAATATCGCATTACAATTAAATGATTTTCTACTTTTTGTTCCTATAAGGACTTTAGAAAATGTATAATCGACAGCTCTAAATACTAGGTATATCTGGATATATTTGGTATTGCGTTGATTAAAAATAACTGTTCAGTTGTGTTGATCTGTATTTTGAACCTTATTTCTGTCTTAAAAAATGCTTATTTGAGAGCCATGAATTCATAAAAACATGTATGAGAGTGTTACTATTCCTATATCTATCTATACATAAGGGTCAGATTTTCAGAAAATGTACAATTGGTAGCTGTACACGTTTAGTAAATTCTGCTAAATTAGACTGAAAAATGGTCAATACTAAGTAAATTCGAGTATATTCGGCATTGCATTGATTCTAGCAATCTGTTTGGTTAGGTTGAACTGTATTTTGAACTGTATTTTCGTCTTAAATTTGGGTTATTTGAGAAGATTGGTGAAGGCAAATTGATTTCTGAAAATCTGACCCATAACTTGTATTACTCATACTGGTGATAGCATGCGTCCTCCCCCCCCCCCCTCCCCCCCCCCCCCCCCCCCCGCAGGTCCATAATTATATACTGCACGAGTACAATAATATAAATGATTCTGCGTGCAATATACCTATATATGTATGGGTAACGGTGTCAGAAATAGGTTAACTTAGGTTATTTGAGATGATTGGTGAAGGTGAATTGTACATTTTCTGACGACATTGTCCATATGGAGCTACCAATCCTGCAACCTATTGTTATTGACCACGATATATCCACTTAATCCTTTCATGGGTTATTGATTGATTGATTGATTGATTGATATTTTTTTTATTTTCTTTTAAATGTTATTGGCCAGCGGTACATTTTTAATGGGATACAAAAAACGCATAACCGACAAAGGTTGTTGTTGTCGCGCGTTGCCATGGCAAATCTTAAGACAAATTAGTTAGGATATAATACAATATAGACGATATCTGTAGTATGTTAATCTACTTTAAGGGCCTATTTCACTCAGCCGATTCTCATGCGATTCTCACACAATGTAGTGCAAAAGGGTCCTCCGCGGCGCAAAATCGCATGAGAATCGGCTCAGTGGACTGGGCCCTTTAGTTGCGTTATTGATCAAACACTGATCATATCAAGAAGTGCAGCTTCTGACAGTTTCAAGTCTTAAGCCCTGCACACACACAGCCGATTTCCCCCCCGATTGCCTCCCGATTTGGGTCTCCCGATGAATCCTATGGTTTCATTTCATATCCTGGTCTATGTTTTTGAAACAACATCAACCAGGATTTGAAATGAAGTCCTAGGATTCATAAGGAGACCCAAATCGGGAGGCAATCGGGAGACAAATCGGCTGTGTGTGGGCAGGGTTTTATTCCTTAATAAGAATTAATACACTTGGGTCAGATCACCTACAAATGTACAACCGGCAGCTTTACATTTTGTGTAAATTCTATTAAATTAGGCTAAAAAATATAAATACTAGGTACATCTGAGTATATTTGATGTTGTATTGATTTTTTTTCAAAACAGTTCACTTATGTTGAACTGTATTTCAAATTTCATTTTTGTTTTAAATTTGGGTTATTTGAGGGGATTGGTGAAGGGGAATTGTACATTTTCTGACGACTTGTTGCACCCACCCCACCCCATGTTGCACCCACCCCATACAGCCCATGTCAGGAGCTGAGCATGGACCACAGTCATTAGTTGAAGAAAACATTTGATTTGAAAAGTTCTCGAGCCTATTTGAAGGTAAAGGTTTTGTCTTTCCACTTGACTGGTATCATTAAATATGCATATTTGAAGTATATGGAGGGGATAATACCAATTTAACAATATCTGGTGAGTTTCTGGACAAATCCCCTATTGTGTATCCCAGTATGCACTGTAACAAGCATGCGCCGTGGCATATGCAAATCCCCTATTGGGTATCCCAACATGCACTGTAACAAGCATGCGCCGTGGCATATGCAAATCCCCTATTGGGTATCCTAGTATGCACTGTAATAGACATGCACACTGGCATATGCAAATCCCCTATTGGGTATCCCAGCATGCACTGTAACAAACATGCGCCATAGCATATACAAATCCTCTATTGTGTATCCCAGTATGCCCTGTAACAAGCATGCGCCGTGGCATATACAAATCCCCTATGGTGTTCCCAGCATGCACTGTAAAGGACATGCGCAGTGGCACATGCAAATCCCCTATTGAAGCTAAGATGCTCAACTTACTGCAATGCAAATGCGCTATTACAGTGGTACTATTATAGATCATTGACTGTATCGTTTACCATTACCCCCGGGGGCGGCCATACATACCCTGCATGTGCCCCATGCACAGATCACATTAATACACCCTCCCTCCCTCTCTCGTACCCCCTAGCCACCCCACTCCACCCCAGGGGTGAATACAGGTGAGAAGGGTGAAGTAGAGGGGTGTGGGAGGGGGTGCTGGGGTGGGAGGTCGTTTGGGACGTTTTTTCAGCCTGGTTCATTGGTTTCATATCAACCACTGAATTGAAAGTCCCTGGGTTATTGCAACCTAAATGGAAGATTAAAAGGATTAATAACCTCCATTTCAGGTGTGTTGATTAGGATTATGCACCAAACAGTGCACCAGCAGCCCCTCAATGTCGGTCATATTACAATTCTTACTTAAAAATGTGCATTCCTTTACGTTCCCTTGCGTTGGTATGGAATTTCTACAGCAGAAATGACGCGAGCCTGAACTATAGGTACTATCACACTGCACTGTAGGAAATCCCTTCCTTATCAGCTACTTAGCAAGGAAAGGTAACCTAGAAATATAGGAATAATTATATAACATTTGATGAACATTTCTTATGGATACTCTAGGATGAATGATTACGTTAACGTCGCTTGGTTTTATCCTCTATTTTGGTTGTGATTTGTAGAACAAAACTAGGCTAAATAATAATAGATATCAGGTATATCTGGTTATATTTAGTATTATGTTAATTTGGCCAATTTGTTTTATCATGTTGAACTAAATTTTAAACCTTATTTTTATCTTATTAAAATATGGGTTATTTGAAAGGATTGGTGAAGCCCAATTGTACATTTTCTGACGACTTCCCCCAAATGTCGACGTCTCAATGATTTGACCCACATGTACCGAGGCTACCTGTGTTCCCATGACCAACTCCCATTTACCAA
The DNA here is from genome assembly GCA_942159475.1 of Sthenelais limicola. Lineage (NCBI taxonomy): Eukaryota > Metazoa > Annelida > Polychaeta > Phyllodocida > Sigalionidae > Sthenelais > Sthenelais limicola. The sequence continues at coordinate 18,536,888 of OW804098.1, forward strand.
TACCTGCCCTACCTCCCCCTCAAATTCCTCCTCCTCCTCCTCCCCCCTCCACCTCAGAATCGACCTATCCCACCACCCTAAATCCACCCACCCACCCTCCCACCCTCCCCCCATCTATATAATACAGGTATTGACCCGCCCTGGTCCCCACCACATGCGATCAAACCGAAAAGGTCGATTAAATTTTAAACACCTTCCGTCATCGCAATGCATCAATGTCCGACGCTGCCGCTACTCGCACGCGGCGCGGCGGCGCACGCGTTGTTGTTGCTGCCGCTACCGGTGATGACGTCATGGCGACGTATCCAGGCGACCGTGGCTGGGCCGGCTCTCTTTACCTGAGTCCTAGTGGGTGCAGTCGAGCGTGACGGGCTGGAACAAGGTAAGCGGACGGGCAGAGCGCGTGAGGCGGTGGGACAGGTAACTGTGCTCGTAGAGGCAGAGGTAGAGGAGCCTGTATTACAGGGGTGGAACAGATTTTGCCAGGACGAAGTGGTAGCATTAATCTACCGGGCCATATGGCCAAACGCGGTTAGTCCTGGGTTCTGACAAGACCCTACCATCTGTTTCATACAGCCTGGATACTCTTAATCAACTTGGATCTAAATTAATTAACCCATTTGGGAGTTTATCCTCAAAGTGCTTCTACTTTGATGCAGTATATTTATTAGCAGGACATATCAATTTAACTAGCTATACCTTAACGAGGTTTGTAAGGTCTTAATTAAAAGGTATTCGAGGAGGAGGAGAACATTTGAGCTTTTGAACATTATTAAAACAAGCTCCGCTTTCCTGATAAAAGGGGAAACTTTTAGATGAATAATGTATGAATGAATACCGCCAAAGACATTGAATGAGATCTGCGCTTTAGCTTTGATCTGAGACATTGGGGAAATCCCAACCAAGAGGCCAATAACGATAGGTAAGCCATATTACTTTGTACGCCAAATCTTAATTGATTTTTCCTCTATTAATTCATACAATATTTACATGTATGTGCGTATCCATGAAGCTGCGATGCGTTACTAATACTTTAATATACAGTATTTACTCGTAAGTAGCTGTCTCACCCGAATACCTCGCTATTCTAGAGCCAGCCCCTTTACTGTATGTTTCTATTATAGTGACACCTCTCGAAACCATTATGCACAGTTAGGGGCTAGTCCCCTTTACTGTATGTTTCTATTATAATGACACCTCTCGAAACCAGACACCTCAACATTATGAACAGTTAGGGACAATCCCTTTACTGTATATTTCCATTATAGTGACACCCCTCTAATCCAGATACCTCACCATTATGGACAGTTAGGGACAATCCCTTTACTGTATATTTCCATTATAGTGACACCTCTCTAATCCAGACACCTCACCATTATGGACAGTTAGGCCCAGTCCCTATACAGTACATTTCTATTATAGTGACACCTCTCTAATCCAGACACCTCACCATTATGGACAGTTAGGCCCAGTCCCTATACAGTACATTTCTATTATAGTGACACCTCTCTAATCCAGACACCTCACCATTATGGACAGTTAGGGCCAGTCCCTTTACTGTACATTTCTGTTATAGTGACCCCTCTCTAAACCAGACACCTCACCATTATGGACAGTTAGAGCCACTCCTTTACTGTACATTTCTGTTATAGTGACCCCTCTCTAAACCAGTCACCTCACCATTATGCTAGCTGCTCCCTTTACTATGTTTTTTTCAGCAACCCTCGTTAGAGCGAACATTTCGTTACTACATATTTCTCTAAAACTGTGGATACCTTATTCATACGTTTACCTACCAGTCACCTGGATATTTTGAACTATACAGTACTTATTTCTTCTCAAGTAACCCTCGTTTAAGCGAACCCCTCATCAGTGTGAACATTGTAGCTGAGTCCTATGGATGTTCACAATAAAGACATTGTTATCTAGAGGAAATACTTTTATTTGTATTTATTTTTTTATTCAGCAAGTCAAACAACAATATAACCTATTATTGTTCTTTAATCCGAACAACTCAATATTGTAAATACTAGTTTGAGTCCAGCGTCAAATATGTCCCTTTTAAGGAGGAGTTACTGTATCGGGATTATTCCTATTATCATTATAGTGACCACTCGTTTAACTGGATACCTCGTTAGTGTGGGCACTGTATCCCAGTCCCGAAGTGCGTCCATTGTAACGAGGTCTAACTGTAGTGGATGTTTCTGTTACGATGACCCTTCTTTGATCCGAATGATATTGTAGACATTTGAAATACAGGTATTGTCTGCAATAACGACATTTTAACGCGTCAAGATTATTCTAGATTTCTATCATAAAGATCCCTCTCTAATCAGGACACCTCAGTATTGTGAAGAGCTGGTTATAGAGATGTTACTGTATTATGATTCAGGCTAGATCACCATTACAGTGACCGCCGGGTATCCGGATACCTCACTATTACAAACGCTTGTCCTGGGGACTCTGTACTGGAGAATTTGTCTTAGATTTAAAGCTGCACTCTCAGCTAACATCGGTCAAAATCTTTTCTACTTTTTGTTCCATTCTTTTCCAATCCATTTAAAGGCTATTTGACCAAGATATTGGAGGATGTTGTCCAGTTGTTCTAAAACGAGCTCATTTGTATTTGGAGGACCCACCCTAATCCCTTCCTATGGTGACTTCACTTATTATCGCTCACCGGTGGCAGCTTTATCTCGGCTATTGCAGTTCAAATTCTTGCATAGATATATACCAGCAGCAGAATATTGATGAATTCAATCTTATAAGTCATAATTTGAGTAAATATGATAAGATTTGTTTTGTCGTAATAGCTGAGAATGCAACTTTTATTCTCCCATAGATAAGCCTCTCTAAACGGAACACCTCGCTATTACGGACACTAAGGTCCAAGGTTTTTAGCAGTAAAGAAGTTTGTCGATAAGCAGTCTAAAAAGATTGTGGCAATTTTCGATGAAAATATTGCTAAATAATTGTATGTAACATTTGTCAGATCTTTACAAACAATGGTTGGTCGTATCTGGCGTGCCAGCTCTTCCAATAGCAATATTGGAACTGAATCCAGCCCAGCATGCAGTGTAATATACATGCGCAGTGGCACATGCAAGTCCCCTATTGTGTATGTGTGCAATCTAGATCCAAACCCCTCAGATCAGATCCGAGTGAGTGAGTGAGTGAGTGAGTGAGATTGGTTGCTTTACGCCCTTATCACCACATTTAATATGGTTATATCAAGGGTGGGAGAGCTGAGAGGGAGGCAGTTTATGATCATACCCAGGAAATAGAGATTGAAAAGAAGGGAGACAGAGACAGAGGAAAAGAGACAGAAAGGCAGTTTATGATCATACCCAGGAAATAGAGATAGAGAAGAAGGGAGAGAGAGACAGAGAAAAGAGATAGAAAGGCCCTTTAAGGTCTTACCCAGGACCACGGGATCTGATAAGAGTGGTATGTCTGTATGTATAATGGGAATATAATGACATTTTGTGGTCTTAATAGAATTATAATGGCACTTTGCGGTTTGAGGCGAGAGGTTTCCCTCCGATTGAAGGGACTCTCTCAGCTTTGGGCTTAGACTGTGTGTGTGGATTAATGTGTTTGTCACCCACCTCCTCCATGGTGTGTAGGCACGGCTCATGGGGAGCAGATCAATGGGGTTAGCATGGGTGGAGTAGCTCACATTACTACTCTTACTCAAATAGAGCAACTCAGCACAATCTATACAGTAAATTAATGTCACAGAGTAGGCCATTATTGCATGTCCAACAATCGCTGGATGAATGGCTTTCAAAATTCACGCATGTGAGGTGGGCGGAGTAGGATTGTATTCTTGATTGTACTTTAAATGGGAAATCTTGTATGTGATCTCATCTTTTTAAATATAATGGCATCTTAGAATCCATTTTTTGTTTACTTAGTCCTCTTACTCAGATGGAGGGTCCAGGGACCTGTTGTATAAGCTAAGGAAAATTATGTGTGTGAATTCTTACACTTTTCCCCTTATATTACTTTGCATTGTGGGTAAAGGCTAGTCCTACCATCTGGGAATTTCACCTAGGAAGGACCTTTTCCTTCCTACAGCCCAACCAAAGGTCCTTTCCTTTCCATATCTTATACAACAGGCCCCTGCCTTTCCTTAGCTTATACAACAGACCCCTGCCTTTCCTCAGCTTATAGAACAGGCCCCTGCCTTTCCTTAGCTTATACAACAGACCCCTGCCTTTCCTTAGCTTATACAACAGACCCCTGCCTTTCCTTAGCTCATACAACATACCCCTGCCTTTCCTCAGCTTATACAACAGGCTCCTGCCTTTCCTCAGCTTATGCAACAGACCCCTGCCTTTCCTCAGCTTATGCAACAGACCCCTGCCTTTCCTCAGCTTATACAACAGACCCCTGCCTTTCCTCAGCTTATGCAACAGACCCCTGCCTTTCCTCAGCTTATACAACAGGCCTCTGCCTTTTCTCAGCTTATACAACAGGCCCCTGCCTTTCCTCAGCTTATGCAACAGACCCCTGCCTTTCCTCAGCTTATGCAACAGACCCCTGCCTTTCCTTAGCTTATACAACAGGCCCCTGCCTTTCCTCAGCTCATACAACAGGCCCCTGCCTTTCCTCAGCTTATACAACAGGCCCCTGCCTTTCCTTACCTTATACAACAGGCCTATCTATACAATTAGGGATTTGCATGTGTCACTGCGCATGTTACAGTGCATGCTGGGATAGAGTCAGTTCAGGTCTGACATAAAAATATTTAGCAACATTTTTATCGAAAATCGTAAGAATGTTTTCTCTAATATCACAACTTGTGTGAATGAACTATGAAAACTAAATGCATGATGGGATAGATGGGAGCTCGTGTGATATGGAAGACTGTGTATGGAAGATATCTATGAGTTTCTTAGATCATCACAAAGGAATATATTTAACTACTTTACTAACTCTAGTAACTGGTGACTATCCTCCAAAAAAATTGTTAACATATAGAACTTATCAGGTTTCCAAAATGTTTTCTATCATTTGAATTCGCTTGACCTCTTCTTTTTAAATCTCAAAAGTTCATGGGGTTTTTTTTACTTTCAACTTTTTTCCAGACACATCATAATATATATAGGAACTGGTTGATAGTGAAACAGGGAATCCAAAAGTTATCAGAAGGAAAGGAAAGGTGTTTAGTGAGCGGCTATTGATCTTAGCTCATAGACTAGCCCAAATCGATAGCAGTGCCGGAGCTGATTCAATTGATTGATTATCGATTGATTATGCTATAATTGAGCCTCAATCAGCGTACAACGCATGCGCAGAACAGCCTCTTAACTGGGTTTAGGGTAAATAAGAGTAATATGCTAAGAAGTATAACGCGATTGCGTCATTAATTTGTTTGGATTATCTGCACTAGAATGTGTAACAGATGGTACGAGTGTAATGAGAATTCAGCCTGATATCGATGCATGTTCTAATGGTATTAACATGTTATCGTTTATTTAGATACTTAATCATAATCATGTCTGATGTGTTACAGAAAAATGAGTCGTAAGTCACAAAAATGGATTTTGAGATATGATCATAATATTATTTGAAAAGATGAGATGAAGCCGATTCCAATGAATGTAAACATTAGCATGTTTAATAAGTACTTTTATATTTGTGTATGCATGAAAAGAAAGTTAGCGATATTTCTTAATGGTCGATCACGAGTACAGTAGTTAAATATTCGCTTTTGGGTTACCTCAGGGGTGAATATGACTCATGAGATATGGGATTTTATATTTGCATTATACATACTGTATGAATTTTCATAGCACTAGAAATAAGTGATGCACATTTGGAGACATGATCTCCAGGTTTTTCAGTACAGGTTGATAAGATTTTGAAAAGTATTTCTATATTGAGTGAAAACTCTTTTAACCTGGACATTTCTGTATTTCGAAGAGGGTTCCATGGTAAAGCAAGGTTACAGTGCTTTTGAATTAGGGTTGTTGAAGTTTACAAACCCGGCAAACAATGGTGAATAGTCTGACATTCAAGATTTATCATTGCTATTTTTTGAGAAAAAAAACATACATCAATCGTTCATACCATTCCGAAGAAGCTAAAATATTCCCCAAATTTCAGGTTTCTCTCATGAATTCATTTAGGAGCTGGTGTGATACAAGCCTATAGTTTCTCATATAGATCCTGTTGACATATCTACAGCTAACATTTCCAGGAAGCGGTTCTTGAAAATATTGATTATTCATTGTTTATTCAAAGCCATATCGTTGTAAACCAAATGCATCATACATGATGAGACATAGATTCTTAATTCCCAAGCAATGCAATAACAAATGATTTATTTAACTTTTTGCAGGCAGAGAAACGTACACGATGAGGATGGATGACAATTCGAACCGCCACCACACACTTCTTCCCACTTTCAATGACGTCACCAGAATCTGCTGGAGATGCGGTATATTTCTGCGTACACTTGACGCTAGACAGTTGAACGCAGAGATGTACATCATTTCTGACAGAATCAGCTGCGCATGTCCGGTGATATCAAACTCTGCACTTCCGGTTGAGGAGAGAGATGACCCTCAGACCACGTAAGGTTGTTCATAATTCGTTTCTTTAGGAACATTTCTCTTGCCAGGAAAATGATACTAAAGACTGCTTGTGATTACTTACTTATTAAGGAATAACCAGATTTACCTTGTGACCAATAAGTATGTTTTCATGCTTCAATGTTTTTCCATCATGGGACACATCAATATCATTTCTCGAACTTTGCGAGCCATACGCAAACCCTCTATTTTGACATCATCTGGGAGTTAATGCATTTAGCTTTCATAGACCATTTATACAAGCTAAATTGTTGGTAAAAATTCTGCCTACTTTTATAAAGTGTCTCCTTGAATCAATCCCAGCATGCACTGTAACGTAACAAGTATGCAAATCCCCTATTGTGAACAAATTTGTGTAATTTCTGCTGAGTTCGTGAAATGCTATGAAGTGACCTAATGCTGGATATAAACTTAATACATTTTCATGTAATACAAATGTATACCTTATGTATATATGATTCATATAATTGCTGTCATGTGTAGAGATTACACTTTTTAACGGGTCCATACAACTCTACCGTTGGTTAAGACAAATGCAACGTCATAAATAACAGTTACCAGCAATTGGGTGGACAGAATGAAGAATTAGATTTAGGACAAATGGCTGGGCTTGTGAAAAAATACAAAATGTCGATTTTATCTGAGGGTAAAAAAGAGTGCTTTGGCATGTGATGTCTGGGTTATGGACGGGCATCATTAGTATTCTGCCTGGACATGTGCTTGTGGTTGGGGTGGGTAGAGTGGAGGGTGATGGGGGACCGCGGTGGAACAGTAGTGTAACACTCTTCAAATCCAGACTTCCTTGGGGTACTGGGTTCGAATCCCATGAACTGTCTCGAAGACAATCCCCATGAAGGACAATTGAACCTGTATTTTCCACTAAATCCAACCATTTTTGCCAAATGTTCTTTGTTTGGTGTGAAGCAGTGTAGAATGAAATATTTAAATAGTGAATATAATGAAAAGTTCCTCTGCTGTTCTGAGAAAGAGATGGGGTTGAGAGACAGATATAGAGACAGAGACAGAGACAGAAGTTTCCAGATAGTTGACAGTCACAGATTATAACATTGAAATACGTAGTACAGAACAGAACAAATCCCTCTTTTGAAATGGAAACAATTGCTCTTCCGTTATTTCCCTCATGTGACGTCACATTCTCTACCTTTGGCAAAAAGAGCAGAGAACTATACCTGGCCCTTTGACTAACACAAAGGCCGTGTTTAGGACGGTGCGAATCTACCTCCCCAATATTAATGGACATTTGGTCATGCCCGACGATCATGGGACTCAAGCCCACAGTCGGCGGCCGATCAACCACCGGAAGTAGTTCATTACGCATGCCCACAAACGCATAGTAATCGCGCAGAGGTCACAAGGTCATCGCGCATGCGCTACAAGTTACAGTCGTTGTGAGGGTTGGTTGGAAATCAGGGAAAAAAGTGTCAAGGGACGAGAGGGAAAGGTGCGGTGTAAAAATGGTAATAGCTTAGTGGCTTTAGCATATTGGGTGGTTGGTGGGGGGGGGGGGCGGGTTAGGAGGGGGGATATTTACTCTTGAGTGTAAAGCATTGTGGAAAATGTTGTTTTTTGTTGACTAATCATGATTGCTGATCATGGAGGCTGATATAACTGTGCGCATGTGTGGCGGAATGGGTCACTTCCTTCGACGCCATCTTGAATGTGGATTAGTGGGAGGAGATGTGTGTGAATGAAGTACATCACAGCAAAGACATACGAACATATGAAACATGATAGTTTGCAAAACTTGAAATCATATAGTATAAATTTGTATTATTTTATTATTTCATTCCAGCTAAACATTATATCTATTGATACATTATTGACAGTTAGGGCTGAATAATCAGTGCTAATAAGAGAGTCCATATCTCACTGAGTTACAAAATTAGGTAGGGATTTCCCCATTCTATACCTATTGTAAATTGATTTCATTTGTGATGTGTTACAGAAAAATGAATCACAAGTCGCAAATTTTTCAAAGGGTTTTATTCACAAGATCTCTCTGTAGGAATATTCAATTTTTGGATATCTCGCGCTCTGAGTCGTATGAATACATGTACCTAATATCAAAACATTGTAGTAAATATACCCATGCATTTCAGGGAAACGAATCACACTTTTCAAAGTCATTTATTCACAAGATCTCTTTGTTGGAATGCTTCCATTCTTGGTTTATCTAGTCATTGAGGTCGTATGAATACATGTATCAAATATCAAGACCGTGTAATAAATATATCTATGCGTTTCTAAGGTCAACCTATGGGGTGTATTTAGCTAACCTTACCAGTTATTACCATACCCAAATTCCCAGTTCATATACTACTCAAGTGAAAGTAATGTAAGTAGTATAAGGAATCAGGGCTTATAGACAGGCTACAAACCCATACTAAGTCTACGTTCACAGCCTCAGATCAGATATGTCAGTGATTGGACGCCTACTGCGCTAATGGCTTTCCCGGCCATGGAGTAGGCATCATAATGGGATTCTAATTGCATTTTCTGCGGTTTGGAGCGAGAGGGTTTCCTTCAGTTTGAAGACTGTCCCTAACTTAGATGATTTGATATGTATTTGTGCTAAAACTTGCAGACAAATCTTTAAACAACGTTTTGGACAGCTAATCCCCTTTACAGTGTCTCTAAGTGATACAGACTACTCGTTATTCCGGAAATCTCAGACAAACAGAACATAACTGAGTTAAAACCACTTCTATGCCTGAATATACACAACTGAAATATAAAATATACTGGGGAATCCATCAGTACGTGCAATTATCCAACTATCTAACTTCGCAAAATACCTTTCATTTGACCTCTAAAATCTGCAAGTCATTGTAACCATGAATACATGTATAGACAGTTTAATACCTTCCATACTCAGTTTAACAGCCACTACATAAAAAACACTGCACTCCACAAATAAGACGCCATACTGAGATTTGACCCCGGGAACAGCGGTCAATGATATAAAATGACGGCCATTACACGTGATCATATAAGTATTGGCGGCCATTTTAGCCCCAATTACCTGCTAGTGATGTAGATGAGACAATGTATATGACATGGTGGGCTGACATCACGGCAAGTAGACATTGCATCATGCAAGAGTACAGGTTAATTTACATATTTAGCTGGATTTAGCGTGGGGGAATCAGCAGGGGGGGGGCATGTAGAGCTGATAGTGGTTAGGGGGGAGGCAGAGGGGTTCTGTATATATAGTATGTTTGTGTATTGAATATATGTATGCATTATTTTTATGTATTGAATATATCTATGCAATATTTTTTTATGCATGCATTATCTTATGTTTAGCGCTGTTAGTAGCATGAATATATGTATCAAATTTCAAAACTGTGTATTGAAAATATTCATGCATATCTGAGGTTATCCTAAAAACTAATGTTGAAAAGGATTATTGAACCACTTTAATGGTGATTGTCCATCAAAGATTTGTTTTTCATGTTTAATTGTTTTAATATTAGATGACATCATTGCAATCCCCTTGATCTCATCTTTTCAAATATGATGATATCTCAAAATCCATTATTGTGCGACTTATGACGCATTTTTCTGTAACACATCACATATAGTTTATACTTTAAACATGCATGAGACTAGCATAATGAAACCAACGGGAGGGGGGGGGGTGGAGGTTTACAGTGATGATAAGTGAAATTGATATAATGGCAGTACGGTGGGGTGCTTTTAAGGGGTTCCCTGGGGAGAATATATATCATATATCATGTATACAAGAGCAATTGGTGTGTGAAACATGCATTGGTGTGTGGAACAATTATAACACACATGTATAGTAACACACTCTGACCTAGTTAGTTGATAACACACTCTGACCAGACCTAATTAGAAAGGTAACAACGCACAATAGCGTTGATTTGTCCAGAATAAATCATGCCATATTTCCATAAAATCCACCCCAAAGTGCGCTAAAGCGTATACAATTAACAATGTATATATCATGAATAGAGAATGTAGGATGTTCGACTTGGATTTAAGCATCAGTGTTTATCCATAGTTATTAGAATCAGTAGATTGTTTGGAGAGAGAGAGAGAGAGAGAGAGAGTGCGAAAGAGTAGAGAGGGGGAGAGAGGAATTGAGCCCTGCTCTTGACAATGCCCTCTCTGAGAAGAAGAGTGGGGGAGAGAGAGAGAGATAGTACGAACAAAAAGATTCGAGAGAGTAAGAGAGAGAGTGGGAGAGGGAGAGGGGGGAGAGTGGGGGAGAATGTGAGAGAGAAGAGGGAGACATAAATTTGAGAGAGTGGGAGAGAGAGAGAACGTGTGTGAGCGAGAGAGGAGAGGGAGAAAGAGAAGCAGACATGAAGGGGAAATTTCCGACCAAACAAATCCCCTGGCTTGGTACTTGCCCAATCGATAAGCTATCATAACTGTTGTGGCAATATTCAAACCAGTTAAAGCCGAACATTCACTCCCCCTGGACTGCATGTAACAGCACACACCCCTTCCATTCAACCCCTTCCTCCGCCACACAACCAAGGGCTATAATTATGCAATGCCAGCTCTGAAGTCATCACAGTTTGGCAATTCCTGTTTTAGATAAACTCTAAAATACCACGCAATAGAAAGAGAGAGGAGGAGAATGGTCGAGTCAAACGGGAGGAAAAGTGGTTGGGTTTTTTCCCATGCCAATGCTGCCCGACGCTGGGGGTATTTGAGTGCAAGGCTTGGTCCCAAACCGCTCGGCGTGGTGTGGTGTATTGTAACAAGGGTGTAATTTCGTATCGACAAGTTTCCCCCCCATCGCACCGTCCCATGATCGCTTGCTGTTAAAGCATACCTGCGTTTTGTTGCTGGGTCCTATGTAGCTGCTGCTTCTACCTGGCCCAAGAGGCTAAATCACCGCGCCGCAAAATACCAGGCGCGTTTGTAGCATGGGTGGCGCGGCAAAAGCTAGTTCAGCGCTTAACCGGTAGCCGTCAGCACCGGTGCGGGACTGCAGTTCCAATGCACGGACCACGTGATCCTCGCGAGGCTTTGTCCCGTGAGACTTGAGCACGAGACTTAATGACTGGAATCAGGATTGGTGCCAAAAAGCAAATTGTGAATAACTCCTGGAAAACGTTTGCTCGCTTACTAGGGAAAAAAAGAGATAAAAAGATGGAAGTTTGAAAGACAAACTGTGACGTTGTGGGGTGGATTATGAACGCATGCTATTCAACACGGCTCCAAGCAAACTTCCTCCTCTCTCTTGTGACTTCTTGTTTACCTTTGATTTATTTCCCTTCCGTTTATTGCTCATTCCTTCCCTATTTCTTTCGTCCTCTCGCATCTCCCTTTCTCCAACTTTCTATGTAGGCCTCTCTCTGTCCCTCTCTCTCTCTATGGTCTCTATCACTCTCTCTCTCTCTCCTGCTCCCTCTCTATCCTCTCTCTCTGCTCTCTTTCTCTTTCTTTCCCTCTCGCTCTCGCTCTCTCTCTCTCTCTCTTACTGCCCTCTTTTTATTTTAATCATCCTCTATTCCTACCTCTTCTTCCACTCACTTTTCCCCTACTTTCCCCCAATGATCTCATTTTCACCTCCCTATATTTTCCCTGCTCTCTCTGACTTGCTTTCCACTCTTTCTCCCTCTCCCTCTCACTTTTCCCCCAACCCCTTCCCGCCTCCCTCCCTCCCTCCCTCCCCCTTCCCACACAACACAGGTGTATCAGAATTTCTCCACAGGTAAAACTGGGTCCAGGGATGCAGAACTGGAAACCAAGCCCCCGCCACATTTTGAGGTCAATAGAATAATTGCCCCTTTTTGTATTATTCATTATTATTTCTCAGCTCCCATGTTTCAATGCACTGAGGGAATTGAGACCGTTTGCAATGAATCAACCCAAGCTATAAATAGTGTTTACGTCAGAGGTCAAAATTTTAATAGACTGCAATTCATTTGCGGATTATTAATATTTTCTTTTTATTGTGTTGTGACAATAATCAAATGACATAACTCTAAGAGGATGTTGATATCAAGTCATAGTAATTGGCGAGAATTAAATGAAATCCTTTCCAAAAGGTATGGAATGGAAAATGTATTCCCTTGAAACTTTATATGGGTTCAATACATGAAAATCGTGCCGTTAGGTCAGAAGATTTTGTATTAAAAAGTGTCTTCTGTAGTTTTGGATAAAACTTATGATATCCCAAATCCTCCAAAACATGGTAAATATTCGGAGATTTGTAACCTTTTCTGTGGAACACATTTTAGTGGCCTCACCCATTAGGTTACAGTGAATATACGGATCGTCAGAACACGTACAATAGGCCGTTCTACATCCTCAGTAAATTCTGCTAAAACTGGCTGATGAAAATGATACATACTAGGTATATTGGTAGTTTTGGTTCATTCATTAAAAAGTCTGCTTGGTTATTTTGAACTTCATTTTTGTCTTAAATGTGGGTTATTTGAGAAGTTTGGCGAAGGTGAATATACATTTTCGCACGCACTAACCCATATTAAAGGCCAATACAAATATTTAAAAAAAAATATGTATTCATGCTGGGGTTTGACCAACCCAGGAGGGATGGAAGGATATCTCAAAATTTTTATTTTTTGCGACTTGCGTCTCATTTTAGTATTTGCCTGTAACATATCACAGATGGACAGATTGACAGATGGACAGGTGGACAGATGGGTGGCTGGATGATAGCTAGGTTAAACAGTGGATGGTGTGCTAGTGGTAGCGATCTCCCCCTCTCCTCCTCTCCTACCTTAATTAGCATGTAAATATTTCATTGTGTTGCTGCTGTAGGCTGAGTATGCTCACCAGCATGCTACCCGGCCATTACACCATGGCTCCAGCAGTGAGCTACTCTCCACCCGCCCCTAGAGCTGCTCCCCGAGCAGTCCACCCTTCAAACCTTGAAGGTCGTTACTTATACAGCAGGCATTAGGAGAGGTTCATATATATGGGATGGGTGGATTTATATTGATGATGTGGGGATTTACATTGATGATTTAAATTGATGATTTATGGGGATTTACATTGATGGTTTGTGGGGATTTATATTGATGATTTATGGGGATTTATATTGATGATTTGTGGGGATTTACATTGATGATTTATGGGGATTTACATTGATAATTTATGGGGATTTATATTGATGATTTATGGGGATTTACATTGATGATTTGTGAGGATTTACATTGATGATTTACATTGATGATTTATGGGGATTTATATTGATGATTTATGGGGATTTATATTGATGATTTTTGGGGATTTACATTGATGATTTATGGGGATTTACATTGATGATTTACATTGATTTGTGAGGATTTCTCTTACTGTTTTCTGGAGATTTCTTTTGCTGTTATATGGGGATTTCTTTTAATGATTTATAAGGATTTCCATTGATGATTTGTGGATATCTTTTGTTGATTCATGGATATTCCCATTGAATTGATGTTTCATGTGGATTATCATTGATAATTTATGGGGATTTCAATCTAGTAAGTACATCTATATTTTTATATTATTTGAAAGTTTAGTGATGTTTCTGGATGGTCAATCACTAGTAAAGTAGTGAGATATACTCCTAAGAATTACCTCAGAAACGTATGGACATATTAGATAGACATTATGTACATGTATTCTAGCGACTAACAGTGCTAAACACTCCACAAATTACAGCATTCCCCTCAAAGACTTCCTTCGTAAAAAAACCCATTAAAAATATCATTGATCTTTGATAACGGGCAAATAAGCCCGAAACGTCGGACCCCAATAAACCCAAACAGAATACTTCTCCTGTCCCCTCCGTTTTGGGGCTAAACTTCATTACTTAAAAGTATCATTTCTTCAGACTCATTTTCCTGTGACACTTCACATTTAATAGAATAACCACGAAGCATCACAAGCGTCATGCACCTTTCCACACAAAAAAAGCGATAGAAAATCAAGCAGAAACCTCTGAGTGGAAAGCCATGAAGCTATAACCACGATAATTAGATAATTACCATCAAAGCCTGGAGCAGCAAACACAAACACTGCCCTAAATCTGACCCATGATTGTTTCTCTCAGTGATTCAAGGCTAATCATTGCATTACTTCCAGTGCCTAGGTAACTCAGGCGCGGGGCGATTACACATTTGGCGTAAAGCAGAGGGAGCTTGTGCACCTGAATATTAATTCTGATTTCATTCGGTGTTCAGTCGACTGTGACGCCCTGTATTTCAATGACAAAGACTCTCTAGCCTCTTGGATTCATTTATTCGGGGGGAAATTAAGTGTGTATAAACCAGGGAGGGCGATAATAAGGGATTTTGCTGGATGTGTCACTGCGCATGCCTGTGACAGTGTATGCTGGGATGGATTCAGTTCAAGTCTGATATATGCATGTTTAGCATTATTTTTATCGAGAATTGCAAAGATCTTTTCACCAATATCATAGCTTGTGTAAATGATCTATAAAAGTCAAATGCATCATGGGAAAATGGGGACTTGTGTTATGGAAACATGTATAAAACATGCATATTAATGACATCCCAGTTAAATCACATGATTTCTATAGCTTATACACTCTCCTACAACTCAAATTCCATACGAAATTCCATGCGAATCAAGATTCAAGATGGCGGCTGTGCAAACCCCCTATTAAGCATTTCTAAACCAAGGGGGCGGCGAATAATTGCTCCATTACTTTCCCCTCCATACAATTACAGAAAGCGTTTATCAGTCCCTAGTAAAAAGAACCGATGATTTCTGTGACAATTATTGGCTGCTGTGTTGTGGTGCTTATTGTATTTGCGGATAGTGTTAAATATCTCAGGTGCAAGCCCATGTATGCAAGGTGCGTGAGTTTGTTTACACTCAAGTACGTTTACACCCAGAGATACTATTATCCTTATCTCTGACTGATAAGAGCACTTGGGAAATGCTAAAGGCATTACTTCCCACAAAGAGAATCGATCCATTTTGTGAAAATTACCAAAGTTCTTTTTTGGTGCTGATTGAACTATTATTTAATTCTCCTTTCTCAGGTGTAATCACAAATGGATAATGTGTACTTAAATATCAAGTACTTCATTTGTACTTGACCGCTCCAGAGATATAATTATCATTATTATTGCCGAATAATAAGTGCACTTGGGGAAAAAAAATCATTGATTTTTCTTACATTATCGCTCACTGGGCGATGATTCTCTGCGACAATTCTTCAATAATTTCCACATCGCCGACGGCGGCGATATTTACATTTTCCCCTAAAGGAGCCAGACTCTCATCTACCCCTGGTCATGTGACCCACCCCGAGGCTTCCCATTGGCTGTTGTCGATCAGCAAACTTTTCATGGAATCTCTATCGATTTATTGGCGTTCCGGTTGCCCGTGTGGACGTTCCGTGACTTAGTAATTGCAGCAAGTGGTAACCATTCCTCCTGCTAGCTGCAGAGTTCGTAGTTTACAGTCGATCGGTTTCCTAAAGCCAATTGAACGATCTGTGTTTTGTGTCCTGTGTGCTGGCGGCGTGGTTCTGAAATGGCGGCAAATTCCCCCCATTGGTTGTGTGCGGGGTGGTTTGCTCCTTATTACTACCTTTATTACCACTAACTGCCCCTACTGCAATATCAAGGTAGAATGTGCCAAATGGTTTGGGTTAAAGATAAATGTACAATTCAACCATTTTTTCGAAATTTTACAGGTATTTTCTCTATGAATTATTTTTTTAGCAGTGTTTGTGGTGTGGGTATATATGTTGGAATATTATTATATACGATAAGAAAATTGTTTTTTTAATACAAATTTTAGGGAGTGAAACTATACTATTATGATTAATTTAGCATATTTCCCTCCATTGAATCAAATGAATTGGACCGTCTTTTTCCTCAGTTCTACCATATTTACCCAATCTATGGCCTAGTAATTATGTGGGACAGATCATCAGAAAAATATACAATCACCAGCTCTACATTTAGTCAATTCTGCTGAATCAGGCTGAAAATGAAAAATACTAGGTGCATAAAATGCTGGGATGGATTCTGATAAAATCTGACATACAAATATTTGGCAATATTTTATCTAAAATTGCAAGAATGTTTTCACCCATATCATAGCTTGTATGAATCATCTATGAAAACCAAACGCACAATGGGAAAGATGGAGGCTTGTGTTGTAGAAACATGTGTAACACACGGATATTGACATTAAACCAATGATAAATAATCCATGCTGAACATGACATGTTTTCTATGAATTTTACACTGTACCCTTAGTCCCATAATTCCATGCGAATCAAGATTCAAAATGGCGGCTATGCAACTCCCCTATTAAATTTAAAAGTGTATCGTACTTAGCTTTTAGGTACTTTATGATGATTTAAAAGCATCATATTGCTAGGGGCATATCATAAATAGTGAATGGAAATTAGTAATTGAATATTTATTGGAATCGACTCCAATAAATATTCCATTTGTAGCACCTTGTTTCATTCTCTCTATATAATTCCATTCGCGTGTAGCAGCAATGAAATGAGGTTTTAAATCTTTGATGATTCAATGCACCTGTATGATATGCCTTATACTATACCCAGCTAGCCATATGTTGTAATTAAACCCTTAGATTATGGCGTTGTGCAGGGAGGGGAGGGAGAGAGGAGAGGGGAGAAAGAGGGAGATAGGCGAGAGGGAGAGTGGGGACACAAAGTGTGAGAGAGAATTAAGAGAGAGTGGGGAGAGAGAGAAGAGAGGAGAGAAAGAATGGTGAAAGTAGAGAACGGACAGACACGAGAGACAGAAGAAAGAGGCGAGTGATAGAGAAGAGGGAGGAGACAGACAGGAGAACGAGAGAGAGAGAGAGGGGAGAGAGAGGAGGGGAGAGAGAGGGAGAGAGAGAGGAGAGAGAGAGGAGAGAGGGGAGAGAGAGAGGGAGAGAGGGAGAGAGAGAGGAGAGAGAGAGAGAGAGAGGGAGAGAGAGAGAGGGAGAGAGAGAGAGGGGAGAGAGAGAGAGAGGAGAGAGGAGACAGAGGGGAGAGAGAGAGGGACAAAGAGAGCAAACGGTTATACCCAGAACGTCTCAAGCATGCTGGTGTGATACCGACTAGCGATATGTTTTAATTAAGCGTATAGACGCTAGTTAATGTTTCATATGGCCACATTGTCCTGTTCCGTCTTGGCCTTATATCGCCCCGCATATGGCCGCATCGCATGCTCTGGCCACATTCAGGGCGGGGAGGGGGGCGGGTGGAGGAGAAATTGATCTACCCTTAATTAAAGCTGCATTCTCAGCTATCACAACAGACAAAATCTTACCAAATTTACCCATATCATGACTTATAGGACTGTGTGTTCTACTGCTGTTTTGTATTTGTATAAAAAAAATTAGGTTGAATCAGCAGAAAGAAAACGGTGAGCGATAATAAGTGAAGTCATCGCAGGGAATCTTTAGTTTTTGAGCGATGTTGACTGAGAGTGCAACTTTAACGTTCTTCTTTATCAGGAACGGGGGTGGGAAATAAAAGCAGGGGGCGGAGAAATTGATTTAGCCTTTATTCCATTTTCCTCTTGGTCGGCCACCGTCTTTTTATTGCCTTTATCTAAGACACAAAACAAAATTGAGGAGGAAAACAGTTTTTATGTTGTTCCCTTTTTATAAGACATCATTAAATACGTGACGAAATAAAATGTAATAAAATGTAAGACAAAACAAATGAGACGTGATACTTGTGTCACTATAGCAACTCCGATAGGGGGATTTGCATGTGCCACTGCGCATGTCTGTCACAGTGCATGCTGGGATAGGTCTAGTTCATATAATAAAAATACAAATATTCAAAGAAAGTTTAATTAGAAACTTGCAGAACATTTGTATCAATATTAGACTTTTGAGGGTTGATTTCTGAACCACGCATGAATTATGGAAACGATGACTTAAACCACTAGTGGATTACGGGGAATTAGTCATGGCAACCGTTTTTAATCAGATTCACTGGTTCACATATATGACTGGTTCATTTTTGATTAAATGATAAAGTTAACTAACTCGTTGGTTTCACTCACTGTTGCTGCACAACTCGAGTGATAATCTTCACCTCCATTAATCAACCCGTATCTGTGAAAGTCACAACCTTTTTGTTCATGTACCGTCAAAAAGACAAATAAATAGTTCCCTAATCTAATCTAATGTAACCTATGACACATGGATATTTAGAGATAGGGGCTTTGGAGATTACACAATTAAACTCATGCCAAATATAGTTTGTTTTCCCTCTTAAAACTCGATTCCTAAAATCCATAGAGAACTCGCATCATGAATAACACTTTTTAGGAGACATAGCCACAGCGAACAGATCTAAAATAAATATAAATCCGGTTTTCAATCAAACATTGAACACTGGCAGACAGACGGACGCAGATTAATTACTGGAAACCCAATGGCTTCGATCTGTATCGAATTTTTACTTTTAAAAAATCACAGAGTAACAGCAAAAACGAGCGAATGGGAGAGAGAGAGAGAGGGAGAATGGGAGCGAAAGCTGGGGGGAAAAGAGTCTGCTAGCTGTGATGTAATTTTCCGCTGCGTCCCGCTTGGGGTCGCCACTGACTGCCACTGCCCGGATGTTCGCGCATGGCCTGCTGGGAAATGAATGGGAGGGGTTGGCTCATTAGTATTCAGCCTAGGTACAGCGTTCTGATCCGGTTGGGTGGAACGGGGGTGGTGGTAGGGAGGGTGGTGGTGATGGTTGGGTGGTGGTGGTGTAGGGGGGGGGGGATGGAGGAGGCGTAGACCTACCTGCACAGGTATGGTGAAGGGGTCCTGGGCCGGCTAGAGAGCCTGGGAACTGAACGGGAGCAGGATTAGGCAGTCTGTGTGTTTTGTACAAGTTACTGGAGACGGTGGGGTTGGGGAGAGGGGAGAAGAGAGGAAGAGAGAGGGAGAGGGAGAGAGGGGGATATGAGAAGAGGGGAGGAGAGAGGGGAGGAGATTGATGGAGAGTAAGGAGGGAGAGGGAGAAAGGGGAAGAGGAGAGAGGAATAGTGATGGAGAGTGAGGAGGGAGAGAGAAAAGAGAGATGGGTAGAGAGGAGATAAGGAGAGAGAGGAAAGAGAGAGAGGAGGGGATAAGAGGAGAGAAAGAGAGAACAGAGAGCAGAAGTGAGATGGAGGTAGAGACAGACAGAGAGAGGACAGACAGAGAGGAACGAGAGAGAGAGGATAGACAAGGACAGAAAGAGAGAGAGGAGAACCAGAGGGCAGACAGAACGAATACATACCAGTACATTAAAATAGCGTTAGATGCTGCTATTGACTACAGAAAAACGAGGGAGGATATAAAAGTGCGAGACTAACGAGGGAAAGCAGATTAAGGGATCACTACAGAGAAACTATTTATATATGTTCACGCATGCGCGTCTGGGCTATTGCTGGCACCCCACCTATAGGCATCCCCAGGAGGAAAAGGGGGGGTGGATTAGGACGCTTACAGGAGTAGAGGGGTAGAGGGCCGGTGATTGGGCTATAGCGCTTGGGGTGGGGGTGAAATAAGGGGGGGTTAAAGCTTAGGGGAGGGGGTATATTGGCAAGGCTTACCCTTGGCTCTGGATATTGGCTATTGCTGAATACCAGCCCTGCAGTTAAGCTATGGTTGGGTGGTGGTGGTAGGATAGAGGGGTAGGGGGTAAAATGGGAGATTTGGGGGTGAAATGATGGGGGTGGAGCATAGGATAAAATCACCCCATCCATACCTGGGAATTACCCCCTAATTCCAACTTTAATAACACCCCTCCCTAAAGACCAAACCCCACCTGGGTGGGTGAACACCCCCACCCCCCGCCCACCCTCCACCCTCCACCCCCTCCCGGCCATAATCAGCCCTCCCCCAGCGTCCAACACGCACATCGGCCCGATCAATAACACAATGCAATCCAACTTTGCCTAATCATCGGACCTGATCTGCAGTTTTAATCATTTTTACCCGGGCCGGCCCCGCTCGCAGGTAGGAGAAGGCAGTGGTGGTGGCGGCGGTGGTGGCGGTGGTGGTGGTGGTGGTGGTGGAGGAGGAGGACTATCTGGAAGCTGGGAATAGGTGAAAGGTGGTGCTAGAACAGGAGGAGATACAGGAGGAGGAACAGGAGATGGTCAGGAGCAGGAGCATAATGTACAGGAGGAGGTACAGGAGGAGGAACAGGAGGAGGTACAGGAGGAGGTACAGGAGGAGGAACAGGAGGAGGTACAGGAGGAGGTACAGGAGGAGGAACAGGAGGAGGAACAGGAGGAGGTACAGGAGGAGGTACAGGAGGAGGTACAGAAGGAGGAGAAGGATCGGCAATGGCTCTGCTATAAGAAGGCTGCATGTATACAAGGCAGTGAGTTGGTGAGTAAGTGTGAGTGAGTGAAGTCTATATACTGAGTGAGTGAGTGGGTGAGTGAGTGAGTGAGCTAGAGAGTCAATGGGTGAGTGTAAGTGTGTGAGTGAGAGGATAGTGAGTGAGTGAGAGGGAGTAAGAGAGTGACTTAGTGGCTGCGTTATTGAGATGTTGAGAGTGAAAAGGTGTGTTCATGTATGTTTGGGAATTTGTTTGTGAGCAGAAAGAGAAAGAGAAAGAGAAATGGTAGAAACAAGATTGGCTGAACATGTGTGAATGTATAACAGGCTGTGTAGCAGTATGAGTGTGTGAGAGAGAGTGAGTGATACTGTGAGTGAGAGGCAGAGAGAGAGGGAGAGTTTGAGAGTGAGTGTGTGAGATAATGTGTGAGTGTTTCACTGAGTAAATGTGGCAATGGGTGAGAGAGTGAGAGTGAGAGAGTGGGTGAGAATGGGTTAGAGTGAGAGAGTGAGTGATACTGTAAGTGAGAGGCAGAGAGAGGGAGAATTTGAGAGTGTGTGTGAGAATGTGTGAGTATTTCACTGAGTAAATGTGCAAGTGGGTGAGAGAAAGTGGGTGAGAGAATGAGTGGATGAGAGAGAGAGAGTGGGTGAGAGAGTGGGAGAGAAAGAGTGGATGAGAATGTGGGAGAGTGAGAGAGAGAGTGTGTGAGTGTTTTACTGTGTAAATGTGTAATTCTGTAAGAGGGAAAGAGTGTAAGAGAGAGAGGGAGAGAGTGTAAAAGAGTATGTGTAATACTATGAGAGAGAGGGTGTGTGTAACTGTGTGTGTGTAAATCTGTAGGTGTGTAGGGGTGTGTGTGCAGGTATAACGCACGTGCACGCATGACTGCACGCATGTAACATGTCGTGGCTTAAAGCCAGGAGCCGCAGCGTGCGTGAGTTAGTCAGCCTGCGTGTGTGGACAGGGAGAGTGTGTGTGTGTGGCTCCATGGAACTGTGAAGGTAGGTACTGGGACGATATTAGAGAGTTACTGTTGAAGGTAGGTACTGGGACGATATTATAGAGTTACTGTTGGAGGTGCGTACTGGGACGATATTAGAGAGTTACTGTTAGAGGTGGGTGGTGAGATAGAGTTAGTGATAGGCTGACAGGAATAGTGTGTGAGGGAAAGACTGACGGTTAGAGGAGAGGGAGAGGAGAGAGAGGAGGAAAAGAGAGATGCGAGAGGGCCAGAGAGAGAAGAGAGGAGAGAGAGGGAGTGACACCACGAGAGGAAAGAGAGAGGTAGAGATGAGAGAGAGGAGAACTTACAGAGGGAGATAGAGAAGGGGAAAGAGAGGGAGGGAGAGGAAAAAACTAGCAGAGCGAGATATAAGGGAGGGAGGGAAACTATAGCAGAGTGAGATAGAGGAGAAAGAGAGTGGGCGAAAGTGTTTGGAGAGAGATAGAACTAGAGAGAGAGATGGCAGAGAGAGGAGAGAGAGGAGAGAAAGGAGAGACATACAGAGAGAGTTAATAGAAGCCCAGGAGATACAAATATAGCGAAGGTGGCCTCCACCTCTAGTACCAACATCCACCGCTCTCACTCATACCTGGACATGTAGGGGGAGCCACTGATATACACCCAATCTGACATTATTTATGCATTACTACCTCGGGTTGTTTCCCACCTAACCTGCCTTCATTCTACTGAACCCACTGGACGATTTACTGCAGTATACTACCACTAATACCACCTCAACACCTACACTATACTTCTGTGTTACATGGATGCGGGTACTTTGACTTCATTTAACATCATCTATTTAGCTTATACTCACACCATCTGCTACTACTATTGCTACTACTGATTGATTATTGAACTGATTGATTGTTTGATTGATTGAAGGCTAACTATAACAACCTTGACTTGACCTCTACATACTCATGGTGGTAATTTAACTTCATCTCTTAAGCTTATACTTACATGAGACTTCTGCTACTACTACTACTGATTGCTGATTGATCATTGATTGATTGATTGTTTGAAGGCTAACTATAACAACCTTGACTTGACCTCTACACTCACTCAACCTACTCACGCCGATACTTTACTAATACAATACCGTGTTTCTTGACTAAAAGTATTGAAGGCTTTAAGTATATTAAAGTTAAAGTCTTCACTACTTTTAGTTTAGAAACGCAAAGCGGACTACGTCATCAACGAGAGCAACGCCCACGTGACAAGCAATGCCAACTGGTTTCCATGGAAACGTAAACGGAACAACCGTAAGGAACCTAAAACATTTCCACTGGATTCAGAGCCTCGGATTGATTTTGGCGGGAAAATGATTCAGACCAGACGACTTTTGGAAGGAAGCCTTTTCGTAGTACACAGAATGGAGTTTAGTTTCGTAACTTACACAAAATGGAGTTTGGTTTCAAAATGGCTGTTAGTAATGCAAGCTGGTATATATAAAGAGTCAGGTCGTCAGAAAATGTACAATCTGCAGCTCTACACATTTAGTAAACTCTTCTAATTCAGACTGAAGCATGAAAAATACTAGGTAAATCTGAGTACATGTACATTTAATACTCAGTTCATTAAGCAATTCCATTTGGCTCTTTCGAATCGTTTTTTAAACTTTAGCTCCGTCTTAAATGTAGGTTATTTGAGAGGATTTATGAAGGCGAATTATACATTTTCCCATACCATGACCTACATAGTAGTTTGGGGATGAATTGGTGGTGTTCCATCGATATCCGTCATTTATTCATAGTTTGAATTATCAATTATGGATTACATCCAGTTAATAGTCGAATCGGATGGGTGCATGGCACATCTGTCGTATATAAATGGTGGTGTAATGGCAGGTTAATGGTTAGGGTGGTGTGCGTAGCCATTGTGTACAAGACTCATGCAATTCTAATAGGATGCTCTGCAGGCCTCCAACCATGCAATGTTTGTGGTAATGAGCACCAAAATTATTTGAAAATTCAGATCGAAATTGAATTCTAAGTTGGTTTATTTTGCTAAATACCATATGATGACAATACGGTTGTAAGTTAGTTTATCGAATTCTAACTTAGTTTATTTTGCTAAATACCACATATGGTTCTAAATTAGTTTATCGGATTCTAAGTTAGTTTATTTTGCTAAATACAATATGATGACAATATGATTACTCATTAAAACAGGTTTAGATTGTTCAGCATTTCTAAATAATACTCCGTTTCAGCAATTTTATATTTCACTGAAATGGGATTCAAAGTTGGTTCATTTACATTAAAACAAGTTTAGATTCTAAATACATACTCCATTTCAGTAATTTGATATTTCAAAATTGAGACTATTTGCTTTATTTACATTAGGATAAGTTTAGATCTTTCAAATATTCTCTATTTCACCGAAAGAATTCTATATATGTGATGTGTTTCAGGAAAATAAGTCATAAGTCGCAAAAACAATATTTTTCAAAGTGTTTATTTTACAAGATGACTTCATTGGAATGCTCTGATTTTTGGAGGGTTTATCACTTATATGTACATCAATTCATGCATCAAATTTCAGGACGATGTATGTAATAATTATATCCGTTCGTTTTAAAGGTCCTTATATGGTCTATATTTAGTTACTTTACTGTTTACTACCCCCCAGAAATATTGCAAATCGTTTTTTCCAAAATAAAAAAATCAAACTTGAAATCTAGAAATACTTATTGGATTTTTAGACTGTTTACTATCATTAGAATCTGCTTGATCTCATCGTTTCAAATATGGTGATATCTCAAAATCCATTTTTTGCGACTTATGACTCATTTTCCTAAAACACATCACATATTGGAGATATTAATGTGAGATGTGTGTAAGGGGATGTGTATAGAGTGCTGTACAGGTGAGATGTGTGTAAGGGGATGTGTATAGAGTGCTGTACAGGTGAGATGTGTGTAAGGGGATGTGTATAGAGTGCTGTACAGGTGAGATGTGTGTAAGGGGGTGTATTGTAAGGTGTATAGAGTGCTGTACAGGTGAGATGTGTGTAAGGGGATGTATTGTAAGGTGTATAGAGTGCTGTACAGGTGAGATGTGTGTAAGGGGATGTATTGTAAGGTGTATAGAGTGCTGTACAGGTGATGTATCGTAATGTGTATAGAGTGCTGTACAGGTGATGTATCATAATGTGTATAGAGTGCTGTACAGGTGATGTATCATAATGTGTATAGAGTGCTGTACAGGTGATGTATCGTAATGTGTATAGAGTGCTGTACAGGTGATGTATCATAATGTGTATAGAGTGCTGTACAGGTGATGTATCATAATGTGTATAGAGTGCTGTACAGGTGATGTATCATAATGTGTATAGAGTGCTGTACAGGTGATGTATTGTAATGTGTATAGAGTGCTGTACAGGTGATGTATTGTGTATAGAGTGCTGTACAGGTGAGTTTAACCCACCTGCTATACCTGAGTGTACGCTGATATATGGGTCAGATCTTCAGAAAATGTACAATTCACCTTCACCAAGCCTCTCAAATAATCTACTTTTAAGACAAAAACGAGCTTCAAAATGCTGTTTGACATAACAGAACTGATCCTTTAAATCAATGCGATACCAAATATACTCAGATATACCCAAAACATATAATTTTTTTAACAAAATTTAGGCGAAATTACTGAATGTGTACAGTTGCTAATTGTACATTTTCTGAAAATCTGACCCTTATGTATGATATTGTTTGTGGGTAGGGAAGGAGGGCAACGCAAAATTAAACTTTATTACTTACTAAACATTATTTTAACTGGGTTTTTAAGCAAAATCTTTATTCGTGGAGTGCATATACAAAGCACTCTTATTTTTTATGAGTGGTTTTCCTTCTATTCTGAGAAATAGTTTAAATACAATTTCTAGTAACTGTTACAGTTGTAACACAAAGAAATATTAGATTAAATAAGTATGCTACAACGTGGTGTAACATAACATTGAATTTGGTTTTGTTACATTGAAAGAAGTGCTACGTTTTCCGGCAATATATATATATATGTTCAATATTTGAAATTATTCTTGAAATTCTCTCAAATGAGAACAAATGAAATAGACTTTATCAAAATGGAGTTGGTGTTTCAAAGCACTCCTCAAGTAACCAACAACTTCAAACTCAGAGCAAATAATTATTATCATTGACAGTCATTCTCCGTGCATGCATGTTCTGACCTGTATGTTATCTCTTTATCCTATGTACCGTACACTATAATATAACGGTTGATAAGTATAATACATTACAGCCTACCTTATTATGGAACTGCCAATTTATATTAGAACCGCAGTCCAAGTTTGGGTGCATCATATTGTATCATTTATTTGTTAGATTCATCCAATGCCCTGGTGCTTATTGTACTGATTCTATTGGTACTCACCGTATCAATACACCCTGGGAGGTATGCTATATAGAGACAGAATGGAACGACGCAAGCGGAAAATTATCGGATGAGATTATATACCAGCGCAGAGTTCCATACACTATTTATTACATGCCCTGCAAAGGAAAATGTTGAAATATATTGTGCAAATAGTATAGGTCCAAACCGTCAGATCAGATGAGAATGGTATGTCAGTGATTGGACGCCTACTTCGCTAATCAGTTTCCTGGCCAAACAGTCTAGGTCCAAACACTCAGATCAGATGAGAATGGTATGTCAGTGACTGGACGCCTACTTCTACTATAATGGGATTATAATGACATCTTGTGGTCTTAATGGAATTATAATCGCACTTTGTGGTTTGAGCCCAGAGGCTTTCCCTTCGTTTGAAGGGACTCAGTCATCTTTGGGCCTAGATTGCAAACTGGTGTAAACGTTACAAAGAGTTTCTAAGTCAAATAATGTATGATTTCTTCGCCTCGGGTATTAGCAACAATCAGAGCTCACTACCAGGCCCCAAATGACTGGTAAAACTTAGATTTTTGATTGATGTTACCTGAGGCGAGCCTTTTAAATCTATTTCCTTCATACAACTCCAATCTAAGCAGATTCTAGGATGATTTGACTTGACTTCAAGGGGACATTGCACAATGTCGGGTTAACCGAAAGTTCAGCTACAGAGAATTAGAATATTAGGTTGGAATTCTGCAGGGAAGTTGCACAAAGTTCAGTTTAACCAAAAATTCCGTTAAACCGTTTTCAGGTTAAGTGGAACATAGTGTATTTATACATATATGGGTCACATTTCCAGAAAATGTACAATTGGCTGCTCTACACATTTAGGAAATTCTGCTAAATTAGGCTGGAAAATGATAAATACCGGGAATATCTGAGTATATTTGGTATCACATTGATTTAAAGTATCAGTTCTGTTGTGTTAAACTGCATTTTAAAGATCATTTTTGTCTTAAATGTGGGTTATTTGAGAGGATTGGTAAAGGTGAATTGTACATTTTCTGAAAATCTGACCCATATATTGCGAGGCTGACCTTATAATATTGGGTGAATGGTCTGAAGCCATTTCCTCTGATCTACCTCCCAGAAACTCAAGTTTGCATGTTCAGGCCTTCGTGATTTAGTTTCTAATTTGAATGCTTCAGTGGCTATAACCACCTTAGGCAGACTGAAAGGATTAATAACCTCCATGCCTGCTGGTGCACTGCATCGCCTCGGGATTATACACCAAACAGTGCACCAGCAGCCCCTCAATACCAGTCATTAATCCTATATAACAGTGCACCAGCAGCCCCTCAATATCGGTCATCAATCCTTTACTAGCGAGGCGGAGGTTGTAGCATTGTATGGATGGGCAGATGCCAGCCTCTCTAATCTACCTCTGTTCCCCTACAGGCCTCCGTGTGTGGGTGGAGGAGCATCTGTCCCTACTGACCTGAATTACACATGATGTATCTGGTTAATTATTCACACACTCACTCACACACCTGCCATGCTGCAACCCTCACAGCAATCTAATAACTCCCCCCCCCCTCCCCCTCCCACTTTACCCCCTCCCTCCTCTCCCCCTAAATATTAATGCTGCACTCTCAGTTAATTAACAAATAACGATTTTTTACTTCTTGTTTCATTCTTTTCCAACCTATCTAAAAATCATTTGACCAGAATTTTTGAGGATTTTGTCTGGTTGTTTTTCTAGTCCACTTAATATTTTGGGGGCCCAGCATAAGTCATAATGAGAGTAAATGTAGTAAGAATGTTGATGTTCTAATAGCTGAGAATGCAGCTTCAATCTATGCATGAGTGGAGGCTTGAATCAAAATCCCTTAAACATGTTCTAAAATTGTAAAAATGAACGAGGCAAAATGTGCTCCTAACCTAAAAGATAATTAGGATATTCCTTGTAAGTTCCAATCTATTTTTCTAAAACTGAACACTAAAGATTTGCATAAAATCTTAGAAATATGTTGGCGACCGAATGAGTTTTCATAATTTTCAATTTCATTTGAATTTAGCAAGGATCTTGGGGTTTAACTGTTTGGATTGTGATTTTTTTTTTCAAACGTGGAACAAATTGAACATATTGAACAATGCTTTTATATAAACAACCTTGTGTTATACTTTACATTATAAAACACGAATGCATTATTCCCATATAAAATATGCATTTGGGTCACAGGTAAAATTTGCATAGATAAAATAGTGAACATATTGGCGACTATCATGTGTAAGTCAGGTGGTTGATGAAACTATGGCCTCATTACGCATGCGCAGACTGTAACTGACATGCACGGCAGCTCATGCACGCCCTCTGTCGTGCATATTTAATGATTTAACCCTTCTCATGCAAGTCATCATACCTCTGTTTCACTTATTATCGCCCTACTGCTTTCTCGTCTTTCTCTTCATGCATCGCCAGTTTCTCCTCTCTCCATTCCTCTCTCTCCTCTTTCTCTCTCCCTCTCTGTCCTTTCTCTCTCTAGCTCTCTCAATTTATCTCTGTCTCTCTCCTCTCTCTTTTTTCTCAACGTCTCTGTCCCTCCCTCTTGCTCTCCTCCATCTCTCTCTTCTCTCTCTCTCCTCGCTCTACCTACCTCTCTGTCTTTCTCTCCTCTGTCTCTCTCCCTCTCCCGCTCTTTCTCACCCTTTCTCTCCTCCATCTCTCTCCTCACTCTCTCTCTCTCCTCACTCTCACTGTCTCTCGCTCTCTCTCCTCTTTCTCCACCTGCTCTCCCCCATCTCCCCTTCTTTACCTCCTCTCTCTCTCTTCTCTCTCTTCTCTCTCTTCCTATTTATCTTCTCTCTCTCCCTATCTCTCCCTCTCTCTCACTGCCTCTCTATGTCACTCTCTCTCTCTACCCCCCCCCCCCCCCCTCACCTAGTGTCACATGACCTGACTGCAGCGCTACCTGTGGTCATACCTTTAGTTGTCTTGTTCACCATTCCACCGCTAGGGACCGCTTGGTGTGATTGATTCGGGCCAGATGGCGCGCCGGTAGCCGAGAGGTCAGATCAAAGTGCCCGGATGTCACGCAGGGTCACGCGATTTCTCGTGCTGAGCGGCCATCTTGACGAGATTACGGCGGGGGGAGAGATGATTTAATTTAAGTGGTGTGTGTTAGTGCGGAGAGGGGGTGATAGGGGGAGTTATATGATACCAGAAAGCTACATTAGGCTGCTGCAATACCGTTATTTATATTGTTTTACAGCTTTTAATGATAACGGGTTGCCATGACTACATTAAATTCAAAAGGAGCGTTACCCATTTGCTGACAATTCACATGACTTTTGTAGAACACAAAATGTTATTCTTTCGGGAAGAGAGTCTGGTATAAGGTATGTGTAATTCATGTAAAGTCCTTGAAATCATTGGAAAATGTTCTTGTGATTGACCTTGTGATTGACCATAATGTTGTATTTATGAAGTACGTTCTCTAAGGTAAGTGGTTTAATCATATTATTTCAACCTTGAGTGCTTTAATGTAATTGTATTGTATGAACTGTTTATTGGAAATAAAAACCAAAACAAATATAATTGATGTTTTCGTTGTTTATCAGTCTTGCTTGTGGTTTTGAATCGAGAAACAAAAGAGGCCCCAGACTCAAACTGAACCTTGAGAAATAATATATATATATTCTGTCATTAAATTAATGGAATTTAAGAGGACTTTCTAAAACCAAATGAATGAAGCTCGTCAGATAACATTTAGTTCAATATAATTATGAATCATAAAAGATATCGGTTAATTTCACGAATTTCACAATATAAATATTTAGTTTATAATGCAGATTTAATTAGGATATATGGGTCAGGGCATCAGAAAATGTACGATTCGCCTTCGCCATTTCTCTAAAAAAAACTAATCTAAGCCAGTACAGTTCAACGTAAACAACGAGATTCTTAAAAAAAGACAACACGATACCAAATATACTCAGATATATATCTAGTATTACTTATTCTTCAGTCAAATTTAGTAGAATGTATTAGGGTCAAATCTTCTGAAAATGCACAATTGACCTTCCCTACACCTCTTAAAGAGATAAACCACAGTTCAACTGGGAAAAAACTGAAAATAGCATCTTGTTTAAACTTTGCATCATGAACGAACTAGGTTATGTTAATTCAAAAAGCCAATAAAAACAATATGTCACCGGGTTAGTTTTCAATTCAGGGAGCCCTGAAATTTAGGGTTGTTCACTATAGAAGTCTATGAGAAAAGGCCAATTGTTTTCGTTTTTTCAGTATAAAAAAAGAACTGAAAATAACTTTTCCCTAAAGATCTCTATAGACATAGCTAACATATTGCTTTACCCTTTCAAGCAATAAAAAAGGGGAGTCACCGACTTTTAAAAAAAGTTATTCAACTGAATCTGCATCCTGATGAGTTAAAAACAGGGATATTGAAGATTTTCAATGCTAAATAATATCTTTCAAAATATGTTGATACCCTGTTCTTTCTTGCATGAGGGTAAACCTATTTAGTGGCTATGTTCAGAAGACATTTCAACTGATAAATGTTACTTGTCTGTCTGAAATCTTAGAAAAACTGAGAAAATATCCATTTTCCCCAAATACTTCAATACTAAACTTTGGTGGTCTCTTGAATGAAAAAAAAATATGCTGAGGTCCATTTCTTTTGCTTTTTGTTATCCCCCAACCACCCTCTTTCTCAAGACTAAGTTTGAAAAAATGATTGTCACTCCTTATTTTTCATGCATTAGTTCCTTGAACTCCCGCCTGCAGCAGTGCATATGACTGTGGTTTATCTCTTTAAATAATCCAAATCTAAGAGAAAAATTACGTTCAAAATGCAGTTTAAAACTAAGACATACTTTTAAGCAACACAATGCCAACGATACTTGGATATGCATTGCATTTGAAATATTCCACTCTAATTTCCCAGAAGTTACCAAATTTGTACAGCTGACGATTGGACATTTTCTGAAAATCTGACCCAGTAAGTGTGTGGAACTGCCGATTGTATATTTTCTGACGCCTTGGGTGAAATATAGTTCCAACCTTAATCACCGGAATCTATAGAATAGAATAGAATAATCTTTTATTTGTCTAAGTGGTATATGAGATATAGACAAACAGGTCTACAGGCATCTGGGAAGGTCCCAGCTCTTCCAGCCGTTACCTTTATTAAAGAATAGATATACATAGGCATCTAGAATGGCAAGAATGATAAAAAGTATTTAGACTAGGACCACTTATGAATGGTGTGGTTACATTCGGTTAATATTATAACCTTGGGCTCACATATTGGCCAGGTTAGGGAACAGAATAGAATAGAATAGAATAGAGAATAAATATAAAATATATACAAAATCAATAGAGACAAGTGAGCTGACGATTGACCAAGCTTTTAATATTTAATGCTAAATAACTAAGTGTCCACTTCATGTAATTACAATCTATGTTTCTTCTGTACAATGGCCATGACATCGCAACAAATCGGGATAATTAGAAATCTTAATTTCCTCAAGACTCAAGGCAAAATCTACACCATTCACCGTTTGCATAAATTTGTGAACTTAGATGAGAACTAATATCGTTTAAAAATTAAAATCAATTCGAATTTGATCATTAATTCTTGATCATCAATTTATATTATTTTTATTTTGCAACAGTATTACAATGGGCCATTATTATTCTCAATATTGAGTTTAATACAGACTTTTATTTGTATTTCATGGAAAAGAACCAAATCTAAAAATTCAACCCGGAGATAAACAATCTACGATACAAGTATGACAGAGTGGATCCGTCGTTTGGGGTTTTTTTTTTTTTTTAAAAAAAAGCTTTTATTCAATCTGTCAACAAAATTTCGTCTTCCTTCGGGGTCGATACCACTACAGATACATCGTACCCTCTCTGTTCTTGAGCAAAATTTAGGCGTTAAAACAATGCTTGAACATTTAAAAGTTTGGTCATGCAAAATTCGTTGTGTTTTCTTATTATATAAAAGGGACCGTGAGTGCGTTGTATGATGAATGGATCCGTCGTTGATGAACAGGAGGAAAGATGGCGGCGGCCATATTGGATTTTGTGCATAACAACCACCAGGGGCTACCTCCAATTAGATTAGATATTTTTTCTATTTAGGAAAAAAAGGCTTTTGAAAACCACAAATGCCCATACCCTAATTAACCTTCATTATTATAACCTTTGCAAATATTCCCTTAATTAATAAATGTTGGGAGAGGCTACTATCTAAAATATACATTTTTTAAAACCTATTTTAATTTGGTGGTTAATAACAATTTGAAGCACGTTAGGGGTGTTTTTCGTTGTGCCCTGCAAAATATGTCTATACACATGCATCAAAAAGTGTTGGAAAGTAAGTTTGAATGCATAAAAATGCACGTTTCTTTCTTAAATTGTAGCATATATGTGTGTCAGGGAAATGAGTCAAAAGTGGCACATTGATTTTTTTTAATGTGGTTTATTCCCAAGATCACGTTGTTGGAATGTTCTCATGTTTGGAGTATCTACCGCTTTAACTTGTATGAATACATACGCCAAATTTCAAGACAGTGTGTCAAATATATATATATGGGTGAAATTGCCAGAAAATGTACAATTCACCTTCACCAATCCTCTCAAATAACTTAAATTTTAGATAAAAATAAAGTTTAAATTACACTTCAACTTAATCAAACAGATTGCTAGAATCAATGCAATGCCGAACATATTCGAATTTACCCAGTGTTGACCAAATTGCAGTCTAATTAAGCAGAATTTACTTAATATGTACAGCTGCCAATTGTACATTTTCTGGAAATCTGACCCATATATGCGTTTCTAAGATCGTTTTATAGAGAATATTTAGCTACTTTGTTGGTAATGGTCCACACATATTTTGCAAACATTTCTTTTTCAAAAACAATAAAATGAAATTTAAAATGTCAAAATACTGATTAAATGTCCTACTGTTTACCATCATTAAAACCGCCTCAATCTCATCTTTTCAATTAAGATAATGTCTCAAAATCCATCTTTTGCTACTTGTGACTCATTTCTCTTTAACACATCACATTTGTACTAACGTGTTAAATAAGTTAAACAAAAATAAAATTAATAAAATAAAAACCTTTATCACTTAAAATGTATTGTAAATGTAGGAAGGTCAGAGAATATAGATTACACAATTACACAAATCGCATCGCCACCTAGTGTTACGAGATGGTGAAAATATTGTATTGCCCTTAAACTGAAATTTTAAAAAACTGAAATATATATTAAAAAAAACAAAAAAAAACAAACTAATTCTTCATGTAGTTAACACATTTAATAAAGTCCAAAATCCTCCATCTTGAGCTCGCCGAGTTTTAGATATTTCATCTCGAAATTTAAACAACTACAAATATTCATGCTTTTACATTATATTCCCTCTCTGCTACAATACCCCCTTCTCAACAAATCCCGCCCCCCCCCCAACCCTCCACTACCCCCTCTCGGCCTATACAGGTATTGCATGAGGTCTAAGCAGATTATGTTATGCATATTTAATGGCGGTAGTTGGCGGCAGGGGGAGTGGTAGTCATGCAACCAGTGAATAGACACACCCACTTAGCTCCAGTCGGGAAATGTACAACTAGCCCTCACCCGTCCTCTCAAATAAACCACGTTTTAGACAAAACATGAGATTCAAAGCATAGTTTAACATTGATTACTGAATTAATATAACACTATTTATACTCAGATATAAATGATATCTATCCTTTTCCTACATAATTTTGCTGAATTTAGTAAATGTGTAGAGCTGCCAATTGTACATTTTCTGAAGGTCTGATCCATATAGTCATTCCTCTACAGTATGGGTCATGCTCTCAGAAAGTGTACTCTTCATTATTACGCATCTCAAAAAGTGTTAATATAGAGACAGACAGACAGAGAGGAAGACAGAGTGGCACAGTGAGGAGGAAGACAGAGAAGGAGACAGAGAAGGAGACAGAGAGGGAGACAGAGAGGGAGACAGAGAGGGAGACAGAGAGGGAGACAGAGAAGGAGACAGAGAAGGAGACAGAGAGGGAGACAGAAAAGGAGACAGAGAAGGAGACAGAGAGGGAGACAGAGAGGGAGACAGAGAGGGAGACAGAGAGGGAGACAGAGAAGGAGACAGAGAAGGAGACAGAGAGGAAGACAGAGAGGGAGACAGAAAAGGAGACAGAGAAGGAGACAGAGAGGGAGACAGAGAGGGAGACAGAGAGGGAGACAGAAAAGGAGACAGAGAAGGAGACAGAGAGGGAGACAGAGAGGGAGACAGAGAGAGAGACAGAGAGGGAGACAGAGAGGGAGACAGAGAAGGAGACAGAGAGGAAGACAGAGAGGGAGACAGAGAGGCACAGTGAGGAGGGAGACAGAGAGGGAGACAGAGAGGGAGACAGAGAAGGAGACAGAGAAGGAGACAGAGAGGGAGACAGAGAGGGAGACAGAGAAGGAGACAGAGAGGAAGACAGAGAGGGAGACAGAGAGGGAGACAGAGAGGCACAGTGAGGAGGAAGACAGAGAAGGAGACAGAGAAGGAGACAGAGAGGAAGACAGAGAGGAAGACAGAGGGGCACAGTGAGGAGGAAGACAGAGAGGGAGACAGAGAAGGAGACAAGAGAAGGAGACAGAGAGGGAGACAGAGAGGGAGACAGAGAGGGAGAGTGAGGAGGAAGACAGAGAGGGAGACAGAGAGGGAGACAGAGAAGGAGACAAGAGAAGGAGACAGAGAGGGAGACAGAGAAGGAGACAGAGAAGGAGACAGAGAGGAAGACAGAGAGGGAGACAGAGAGGGAGACAGAGAGGAAGACAGAGAAGGAGACAGAGAAGGAGACAAGAGAAGGAGACAGAGAGGGAGAGTGAGGAGGAGACAGAGAGGAAGACAGAGAGGGAGACAGAGAGGGAGACAGAGAGGGAGACAGAGAGGGAGACAGAGAGGGAGACAGAGAAGGAGACAAGAGAAGGAGACAGAGAGGGAGACAGAGAAGGAGACAGAGAGGGAGACAGAGAGGGAGACAGAGAGGGAGAGTGAGGAGGAAGACAGAGAGGGAGACAGAGAGGGAGACAGAGAAGGAGACAAGAGAAGGAGACAGAGAGGGAGACAGAGAAGGAGACAGAGAGGGAGACAGAGAGGGAGACAGAGAGGGAGACAGAGAGGAAGACAGAGAGGGAGAGTGAGGAGGAAGACAGAGAAGGAGACAGAGAGGGAGACAGAGAAGGAGACAAGAGAAGGAGACAGAGAGGGAGACAGAGAGGGAGACAGAGAGGGAGAGTGAGGAGGAAGACAGAGAAGGAGACAGAGAAGGAGACAAGAGAAGGAGACAGAGAGGGAGACAGAGAAGGAGACAGAGAGGGAGACAGAGAGGGAGACAGAGAGGGAGACAGAGAGGGAGACAGAGAGGAAGACAGAGAGGGAGACAGAGAGGGAGACAGAGAAGGAGACAGAGAGGGAGACAGAGAGGAAGACAGAGAGGGAGACAGAGAGGGAGACAGAGAAGGAGACAAGAGAAGGAGACAGAGAGGGAGACAGAGAAGGAGACAGAGAGGGAGACAGAGAGGGAGACAGAGAGGGAGACAGAGAGGGAGACAGAGAGGGAGACAGAGAAGGAGACAGAGAGGGAGACAGAGAGGGAGACAGAGAGGGAGACAGAGAAGGAGACAGAGAAGGAGACAGAGAGGAAGACAGAGAGGGAGACAGAGAGGGAGACAGAGAAGGAGACAGAGAAGGAGACAGAGAGGGAGACAGAGAAGGAGACAGGAGAGCGATGGAGGAAAGAGTGTTTTATCATATTTTACACAGTAATGACCATTATTATTTTTTATCATAAATTAACTATTAACTTTAATGACTCTAGTTACCCTATGAAATTAATTAATGGCAGTATTATGCAAGTGTACTAAAGAGGATCAGGTAACAGCAGAGTTCAGACAGAAATGTATGTTAACAAATCAACTCGTGTTAAACATTTTGACAATAAATTCTTCAGTCGGATCCCGGGATCTAAAGCCTTTGGTCTCTATTTCCTCCTATAGAGATGAAGAGAGAGGGGAGAGACAAAGACAGAGAGAGAGAGAATATTTATTTCCCACTCTACCATTGAACCCACCAGTAAGGAAAACCCAACCTATCGGGGTCAGGTCGTCAGCAAAATATATAATATCGCCAGCTCTACACTTTTAGTAAATCCTGTCAAATTAGCCTGAAAATTGATAAACACTCTGAGGTGTATCTGAGTATATTTTGTGATTTGTGCAGAAAACGAGTCCTATAACTTAATTATTATACTATAACTTAATTATCAATGTTGTCACTCTAATTAAAAATGAAAACCTCTATAGATAAAGTTAAATCAACGATTGTCTTGAGTAAATTTATCAATATTGTTGCGATTGTTTTCTTTGGATAATTTTTCTCGGGCCACCTATGAGGCTCGGGCTTGTTGTGCAGGCCAAGATCATCGACACACGTATTGATCTGACATGGGTCAGATTTTCAGAAAATGTACAATTCAACTTTGCCAATCTTCTCAAATAACCCAAATTTCAAACAAAAATAAAGTTCAAAAGAGCAGAACTTAACCAAACAGATTACCAGAATCAATGCAATGCCAAATACATTCAAATTTAATTACCTAGTAGTGGCCAAATTGTAGCCTAATATAGCAGAATTTACTAAATGTTTACAGCTGCCAATTTTACATTTTCTGAAAATCTGACCCATACTCTGTCCAATAAGTAGTTAACACGGCCTAAACAAACTTCTTTAAGAGAGAAAACTGGGGGATTTTTGACTAGACGAGATGTGACCGACCCACCCTCTGTGGGCGGATAAGCCTACATCAACAATTGATGACGTCACCCAACCCATCAGCGTCCACTCCCCATATATACACAACCCATACTTCTGGCCTTATTTTTAATGTTTTCCCCTGAAAGTGGTGACCTGTAATTCATCTGAGAAAAACTTGACTTAGTTAGCTACCCTTTTGTCTGGAAAAACTACTGCATTCATGGTCCCGCAATGCTATTTTGAAAACATTCATGCACCCTCTACCTGTCACTCAGTCCCCCCATGTTTACATAACTTCAACAACGACTCACTCTAGTCCATGCATGCATGTGGTAAGTAGGCTCATGCTTCCCTCCCTGCTTCCACAGTAGCGGCGACGGCGGTACTGTGGGGAGCAGGTATTACACAATAAGAATAGGAATAGGAAGAGAGAGTGGAGGAAGCAGGGCGGGGTGGTGGGCAGTCATTAAAAGTGAGAAAAACAACAACTATAAGAACAAAAACAGAAAATAAAATAATATCCTCTAGGCCTCTAGCGGGCTAAATTTCTGGAGTCCTGTGCCCCTGAATCGCCGTTTGCGACTGACCATGGCAAAATATACAGCTGCATTGTACAGCGCTGTCTATGTTCCATGTCTTTCCCCTTCCATGGAAGGAAGAGTTGGTTATACTGGCCCTGTTTTGCCATGGTTAATTGCAAAGAGCGGCTTGGGGGAAAAAGGTTGACAGGAACATGTCATAAATAGAAGTCAAAAATCCCCCACTTTTCCCTCTTCTTAAAGAACGCTGTCGACTACTTATTGGACAGAGTATAGCTGCTACTGTTAGAGCTACCTGCACTACAGCGAATAGTCTCATGTCTATTTCTCCTCAGACAAGGGCTGCCTCTTGTGTGTTGAATTGCTATATGTGATGTGTTTCAGGATATTGAGTCATAAGTTGCAAAATATGGATTCTGAGATATCACCATATTTGAAAAGAGGAGATCAAGCTGATTCCAATGATACTAAACACTAGGAACCTAATTTTTAGTTTGATATTTCTATGTTTGAAAAAAAAGTTTGCAATGTTTCTGGATGGGTAATTACCAGTAAAGTAACTAAATATACCCCATATGAAGGTCTTCAAAACGCAAGGATATATTTGATACAATGTCCTGAAATTTGTTACATGGACTTATATGACTATAACTGCTAAACCCTCTAAAAATCAGAACATTTCAATAAAGAAATCTTGTGAATAAATTACTTTGAAAAATATCAATTTTGCGACTTATGACTATTTTCCTGAAACACATCACATATGTAATCTTCCACAGTACAACACATCTCACTCCTTGTGTGTCAGATATGCTATTTCAGAACAACCACTCGATGCATTCCACCTGATTATAATTTTTATAAAAGAAAATAAAATAAAACATGATATGAGGAACAAAAAGGATCCATTTATTTTTTAAAAACTGAAGGCATGTGATAGGTATAATATTAGAATATTATTTACAAGAACAATTTTTATATTATATTCACATTGTGAGTGTATTAACTGCTTCTGACGAATAAAAATCTTAAACATATATTATAGTTTATATGGACAAAACTTTGTATATCCTATTTGGTATATGGGAAGTTATATAATCACTCCCAACACATTCATTTATTCATCTATTCACCCCCAACCCCATCTCATTACTTCGTTATATAGCTCTTCCCACTATATATTTGATATATTTTTCTATGACAATTTTCTATAAAAAAATTTTCTAAATATATATTTAATCACAGCTAGTAGTGAGAACAATGTACATTTACAAAATGTCTTGCTAAATAAGAATATTAAAACATACATAGAGCCTCTCATTTGAGGCCATCTCGAAAAAATTCTTAAAAAAATAGATACAATAGACAGCTGGCCTTTACCGAATCACAGGAGGGCGTTACCCAGACACAGGAGGCCGTTACCCAGACACAGGGGGCGTTACCCAGACACAGGGGGGCGTTACCCAGACACAGGGGGCGTTACCCAGACACAGGGGGCGTTACCCAGACACAGGAGGGCGTTACCCAGACACAGGGGAGCGTTACCCAGACACAGGGGGGCGTTACCCAGACACAGGGGGCGTTACCCAGACACAGGAGGGCGTTACCCAGACACAGGGGGGCGTTACCCAGACACAGGGGGGCGTTACCCAGACACAGGGGGGCGTTACCCAGACACAGGGGGGGCGTTACCCAGACACAGGGGGGGCGTTACCCAGACACAGGGGGCGTTACCCAGACACAGGAGGGCGTTACCCAGACACAGGGGGGCGTTACCCAGACACAGGGGGGGGCGTTACCCAGACACAGGGGGGCGTTACCCAGACACAGGAGGGCGTTACCCAGACACAGGAGGGCGTTACCCAGACACAGGGGGGCATTACCCAGACACAGGAGGGCGTTACCCAGACACAGGGGGGGCATTACCCAGACACAGGTTACCCAGACACAGGGGGGGCGTTACCCAGACACAGGGGGGGCGTTACCCAGACACAGGGGGGCGTTACCCAGACACAGGTTACCCAGACACAGGTTACCCAGACACAGGGGAGCGTTACCCAGACACAGGTTACCCAGACACAGGGGAGCGTTACCCAGACACAGGTTACCCAGACACATGGGGGCGTTACCCAGACACAGGGGGGCATTACCCAGACACAGGTTACCCAGACACAGGTTACCTAGACACAGGGGGGCATTACCCAGACACAGGTTACCCAGACACAGGTTACCCAGACACAGGAGGGCGTTACCCAGACACAGGGGGGCGTTACCCAGACACAGGGGGGGCGTTACCCAGACACAGGGGGGCGTTACCCAGACACAGGTTACCCAGACACAGGGGGGCGTTACCCAGACACAGGGAGGCATTACCCAGACACAGGTTACCCAGACACAGGGGGGCGTTACCTAGACACAGGGGGGCGTTACCCAGACACAGGTTACCCAGACACAGGGGGCGTTACCCAGACACAGGGGGGCGTTACCCAGACACAGGGGGGCGTTACCCAGACACAGGGGGGCGTTACCCAGACACAGGTTACCCAGACACAGGGGGGGCGTTACCCAGACACAGGGGGGCGTTACCCAGACACAGGGGGGGCGTTACCCAGACACAGGGGGGCGTTACCCAGACACAGGGGGGCGTTACCCAGACACAGGGGGGCGTTACCCAGACACAGGGGGGCGTTACCCAGACACAGGGGGGCGTTACCCAGACACAGGGGGGCGTTACCCAGACACAGGGGGGCGTTACCCAGACACAGGAGGGCGTTACCCAGACACAGGGGGGCGTTACCCAAACACAGGAGGGCGTTACCCAGACACAGGGGGGAGCATTACCCAGACACAGGAGGGCGTTACCCAGACACAGGGGGGCGTTACCCAGACACAGGGGGGCGTTACCCAGACACAGGAGGGCGTCACCCAGACACAGGAGGGCGTTACCCAGACACAGGGGGGGGGGGGGCATTACCCAGACACAGGAGGGCGTTACCCAGACACAGGAGGACCAGTGGGAGTGTCCTTCTGACAGCTGGCCCGCCAGGAGGACATGTGAGAGGTGAGTATGTAGCCCACACCAGAGCCCAGGATGGTGGAGGAGATGAGCCAGATGTTGAAGCTCATCTGTATCAGCATCAGAGTCACTCCGAGCGCCTCCTTCAGCATGTGGTGCAGGCTGTAGAGCATGGACACCAGCACAGACACACACCTGCAAGACAAGGTATTAAATTGTACAGGCATTTGATAGGGCATAGGGCCTGCACGTGGGTCATGAGAAAGGCTGCAAAAGGAGCATATGGGAATATGGGATCTGTACAATTAGCTATGTCACTATGGGGATTAAATCATCATTTAGGATGGTCAAAATTTTTAATTTAGAACTAAATCTTAAACTTAAACATTTCAAATGTATTCTAGGCATATGTACATATTATCTGATATGAGCTATTAGTTGCAGACAGGGCAAAGTAAGTAGTTGTCGAAGTAGATCTATAGGCCTACTGCGGTGATATGATCCATATAAAATAAATAGAAGGCCAATCTACGATAGAAATCCGTAAAAACAGCAAGTTTTTGTGTATCCACTGGATCATTTTTCCTCCCTTATCAGTTTTAAGTTGGTGGTGGGTTGAATTTGCCCTGACGGAGTCTAAAGGTATTAAATCGGTCATGACCTACTTAGAATGGGGCTTGTACAGTCTGTTGTGCCCCATCATTGCTACCGCTCCAACCCCTTCCCATCAGATAGACCCCACACTACCAACCCACACTCCTCTCCATCTATAGAAATAGCTCAACATCTATTCAATATTTCAACTTTTAAATCATACAGTTATAATATAATTATAACTCGATGCTCAATCAAAATTATTACAACTCCATTCCAGATTCCATTATTTGTCCATCTAGGTGTAGCAATCAGTAATAAGAACACTTAAATCTCCATCTTATTGAGAACATCAGAACATCAGAATCCAGGACTACATCAGATATAATATCAATTTGCGTTATTGAGAGGATTGGTGAAGGTGAATTGTACATTTGTGATGTGTTACAGGGAAATGAGTCACAAGTCGCAAATATTTTTTGATAATTATGAGATACCATCATATCTGAAAAGATCAGATCAAGCCAATTCCGATTATGGTAAACACTAGGACACCTAATAAATATTTTTATATTTAAAGTTTGATGTTTTC
Organism: Sthenelais limicola; assembly: GCA_942159475.1. NCBI lineage: Eukaryota > Metazoa > Annelida > Polychaeta > Phyllodocida > Sigalionidae > Sthenelais > Sthenelais limicola. The sequence goes on from OW804098.1 coordinate 18,578,729, forward strand.
ATTTTTGAAAAAAAAAGGTTTGCACTATTTCTGGGTGGACATAGTAAAGTAGCTAAATATACTCTATAAGATGGCCGTGCAAATACAGGGATATATTTGACACAATGTCCTGAAATTTGGTAAATGTATTCAAGCTACAAACAGCATTAGGCACCCCAAAAATGAAAATATTCCCACAAAGTTATCTTACGAATAAAACACTTTGAAAAATATCAATTTAGCCACTTGTGACACATTCACATTTACACTTTAACAGATTAGGCCTACCTGTTAGGTTTGCACTGAATCCGCTCCTGTTCCTGCTCACAAGGTGGCGCCTGGATGGCTCCATACGACAGAGGCACGACCGTGGCGCCATCTGGGTTGTTGTTGTAGAGTCGCGCCAGGTACACCAGGTGGCGTATGTGTAGCTGTGACTGGGAGAAGCATAAACAGGCGTTCATCACCGCCAGGAAGAACACAACGGCACAGGAGATGGCCAGCTCTGAATGATGAATACTGATTTGAATCAACGGTGGGATAAGATTGAACACCAAGCATTATATATTAATCAGCGAGAGAGAGAGAGACAGAGACAGAGACAGAGAGAGACAGAGAGAGACAGAGAGAGACAGAGAGAGACAGAGAGACAGACAGAGAGAGACGAGAGGGAGAATTGCAGGAGAATTGAAAAGGGGGCAGACAGAGAAAGAGAGCGGGGCAGACAAAGATGGACTGACAGACAGACAGAGAAAGAGAGGCGGACAGACGAACATAAAGAGGAGATAGAGAAAGTCAGAGGGAGGGAGAGGAAGAGGGAGATAGAGAGAGAGGGAAGAAGAGGTGGATGGGGAGGGACAGGATAAGACAGAGAGATGAAGAGAGAGAGGGGATGATAGAGAAACAAACAAACAGTCAGAGATAGAGGAAGAGAAGGAGGGAGGGAGAGCGAGGGAGAGACTAGAAGGAAAAGAGAGAGATGGAGAGATAGGAAGGAAGAGAGAGGGAGGGAGAGAGAGGGACGGAGGGAGAGAGAGCGAAGGAAGAGAGAAAGGAAGGAAGAGAGAAAGGAAGGAAGAGAGAGAGGAAGAGAGAGAGGGAGAGACAGAGACAGAGAGGGAGATACAAGGAGGGAGGGAGTGGCCGGGAGAGAGTGACAGGAAGGAATTAAAGAGAGAGTGAGGGAGAAAGAGAGAGGAAGAGAGAGGGAGGAAGAGAGAGGGAGGAAGAGAGAGAGGGGGAGAGAGGGAGAGAGAGGGAGGAGGAAGAGAAAAAGGAAGAGAGAGAAAGGAAGAGAGAGAAAGGAAGAGAGAGAAAGGAAGAGAGAGAAAGGAAGAGAGAGAAAGGAAGAGAGAGAAAGGAAGAGAGAGAAAGGAAGAGAGAGAGAGAGGAAGGATGAGAGAGAGGGGGAAAGAGAGAAGGGGAGAGAGAAAGGAAGAGAGAGAAAGGAAGAGAGAGGCAGAGGAATAGAGGGAGGAAGACGGAGAGGGAGGGAGAGGGAGAGAGGGAGGGAGAGAAAGGAAAAGAGAGAGGGAGAGGGAGAGAGAGGGAAGGAAGAGTGAGAGAGGAAGAGAGAGAGAGAGAGAGAGAGAGAGGAAGAGAGAGAGGAAGAGAGAGAGGAAGAGAAAGAGCAGACAAAGGAACAAGTCATAAGCTGCAGGCAGCAGGTATGTATACAGTATATCTGAAGGCAAAAAAGGCATGGATGTGTTAACTCTCCTGCCAAAAGCGAATTATCACACCTTTCCCCCGGGAATCCTTAATATCGACAATATAAACACACATTCAATACATTTCAAAAAATGTTTACCTGGTCACACACTACACTCTAAGAAGAAAGGGTTCTAACAAGAACCCTTAAGGGTTCTTCAGCTTGTCGACATGGCAGAACCCCTAAGGGTTCTACTTAGAACCCTTTTTTGAGGGTTCTAAGTAGAACCCCCGTTTCGGGAATAGGCAGGGTTCTACATAGAACCCTCGATTTGAAGAACCATGGGGTTCTATCTAGAACCCAAAAGAACCCTTTTTTCTTAGAGTGTATGCGTACACATGGGCTATATCTCAGTCAAGCGTGAAGTCTAAATGATATTTGTCTAATTGATAATTTCGTGGGTATCCCCAGGCCACAATTATTAATGTTTGAAGTAAATAATGATTATTTACACTTGGAGAAACGTATGACTAGATAAACAAATAGCAAGAAATACTTAAATTACTGTCAATGTTTGTTTGAGTGGCACAACTGTATGCTTGTCATATTGACAAACACACTGTACAATATTTGCCTGATGTAAGTAAACACTGTGGCTTTGTCTTGGGCGGAGGTTGAAGGCCACCCATTCAGAGGTAGAGATTGAGAATTTGCATGTCTCACTGCGCATGTCTACTGCAGTGCATGCTGGGATGGAATCTGTTGAAATCTGACATACAAATATTTGGCAACATTTTTATTATAATTGCAAAAATGTTTTCACCAATATCAGAGATTGTAAAAATGATCCATGAAAACCAAATGCATGCTGGGAAAGATTGGGACTAGTGTTATGGAAACATGTATAACACATTAATATTGACATTAGGGCACAAATAAATATTCCATGCTGAACATAGCATGTTTTCTATTGATTCTAGACTGTACCATCAGTCCCATAATTCCATGCGAATCAACAATCAAAATGGCGGCTATACGAATCCCCAATTGAATGGGGACCAATAGGGGATTTGCATAGCCACCATTTTGAATCTTTGTTCGCATGGAATTATGGAACTAATGGTACAGTGTTAAATCTATAGAAAAGATGCCATGTTCTGCATGGACTATTTATCAACGCTCTAATGTCAATATCCATGTGTTATACATGTTTCCAGCTACAAGTACCCATATTTCCCATCATGCATTTCCCATATTTTCATAGATGATTTATACACGCTGCGATATTCGTAAAAACATTCTTGCAATTTTCGATAAAACATGCACTTGCCTAGAACCGAAGAGGTTTGCCAGAAGTCGAAAAGTATCACTAAGTTCAATGAAGGGCTGAATACCATTTGCTGAAAGATAGAGATACATGTGATGTACATATGTGAGGCGTTACAGACAAATAAATCACGTCGCAAAAAAAGAAATGAATTTTTTTTTCAAATGTGTTGACACGGAACCATTGCTCTGAATATTTTTATTCTTGTGGTGTTTAGTACGGTTTAGTGCGGTTAATAGCATGTACCATATTTGCGATATGTTCCAGGAAAATGAGTCACAAGTCACAAAATTGATATTTTACAAAGTTTCTTTTTCACAAGATATCTTTATTCAAATGTTCTGATTTTTAGAGATTGTAGCACTTATATTCATATAAATCCATGTGACAAATTTCGGGACATTGTGATAAATATCTCTATGCGTTTTGAAGGCCTTCTTATGGAGTATATTTAATTACTTTACTGGTAATTACCAATCCAGAAACATTGCAAACTTTATTTTCAAAAATAGAAATATCAAATTTAAAATATAGAACTACTTATTAGGTGTCCTAGTGTGTATACTATCATTGGAATCACCCTGATCTCCTCTTTTCGAATAATGGTAATATCTCAAAATCCATATTTTGCGACTTTTGACTCATTTTCCTAAAACGGATCACATTTAAGGCTGTGTACTGATTATATCTATGGAGTATATGTAGCTATTTTTCCAGTGATTGTCCATCAAGAACCATTAAGAAATATCGCTAACTTTGTTCACACATACAAATGTGTGAACAAAAATTATATTTTTCATTGAGTTTATTTTACAAGATCACTTTATTGGAATGTTCTGATTTTTGGCGAGTTTATCACTTATGGTTGTATCAATCCATGTATCGAATTTTAGGACATTATATATAATATATCTTTTCGTTCTAAAGGTCCACATATGGAGTATATTCAGTTACTATACTGGTTATTGCCTAACAGAAATATTACAAACTTTATTTTCAAAAATAAAAATATCAAACTTAAAATATAGAAATATACTTATTAGGTGTCCTAGTGTTTACTATCATTAGAATCGGCTTGATCTCCTCTTTTCAGATATGATGATATCTCAAAATTCATATTTTGCGACTTATGACTCACTTTCCTAAAACGGATCACAAATATATGTACCAAATCTGTGTATTGAATATTGCTAAGCATATCCGAGGCTATGTGTACAGTGTACATTAAGTTACTTTACTAGTAATTGTCCACCCAAATGTATTGCAAACGTTGCCTTCAAATATAAGTCAAAGTTAAAATATAGAAATACTGATTAGACATTATAATGTTTGTCATCATTGGAATCCTCTTGATCTCATCTCTTCAGATATGATGATATCTCAAAACCTATTTCTTATTTCATATTTATAATACAGCCTGATATAACATTATGGGTGTTTGTTTCGAATTACCATATGTGTGACATGTTACTGAAAAATTAATTAATTAATTAATTAAAAGTCATAATTCGCAAAAATGGATAAAGGAAAAGGACAAAAAGATGATCTTAAAACATACTAATTCTCTCCTAATTCAAGAAAAGGTTTATTTTTTAAATATTTAATTCAATTTTTTAAATATTTAATTCAATAACTTACCATAATGTATTCTCCACTTGCTGAGTGCAGACTGTGTTGGTTCACTGATGCACCGCTAGGGGCCGGGGTGTGACCATGTGAATTGTTCTCAATCTCTGAAAGGAATACGATATGTGAGAATTAACCTTCACCAATCCTCACAAATTACCAACATTGAAGAGAAAAATGACGTTCAAAATACCGTTTAACACAAAGGAACAGATATATATGTTTAATCAACACAATGCTCAAGATACTCAGATATAACTAAAGCTAGCATTTATATATTTTTTTTAGGTAGCATTTATCGTTTCCCAGCTCAATTTAGCAGAAGTTACTAAATGTGTAGGGCTCCGAGGTGTATTCCGACGACCTGACTCATAAAACGAAAAATATAATAAAATCAGATGAAATAAAATCTAAATACTAATCAAATTGGATACAATAAAAAGCTAACCTGTCTGAGGTCCTGTGGATGCATCCATGTTCTGCCTGCCGCCGCTGGGTGCGCTGTCTGCCATGTGTTGGGGCCCATGCTGCTAATATTATAGAAAATAAAATCCAAATTATTATATTCGTTTGTAAAAGTTCAAGTAAAAACAACCCTTTCGTAGGAGGCTGCGTCCTAGAAATTAATGATTTGGTCAAATGATAAATTGGGGCTGGTGCATATATTTGTATTTGTATTTAAAGAACTTTATTCAGACAAAAGCATTGTGTAACAGATATATTATTCTCAGAGTTTGCTGTATGTGTATATGTGTAACAACTAATTCGATCGTGTACTTTTTAAGTTTACAAAGTTAAAATCATATAATGCGTGCATAATGTAGGCCTATATATGTCTTTGTGGTCTATGCCCACTTGCACTTATTTATTTAATCAGTTGGGCGTTCTTGTGTTTTGTTCTCTAATTCCTGATATGCTGTCCGAGTTCTTGCCCACGTTAACATACTGAAGCTCTATGACCCTTAAAGATAGTTTTGATGGTCAATTATATTAAACGATTTGTCTACTTTTCGTTGTTGATGTACAGACCTGTAGTCTGTCTCATTATCTGTTATCAGGTCGCTGTCTGATGCAGCATATTCATACTTGGGTCAGATTTTCAGAAAAAGTACAATTCACCTTCATCAATCCTCTCAAATAATCTACATTTAAGACAAAAATGGGCTTCAAAATGCTGTTTAACATAACAGAACTGATACTTTAAATCAATGCGATACCAAATATACTCAGATACCCAAAATTTATCATATTTTTAGCAGAATTTAGCAGAAATTACTAAATAGGTATAACTGCCAATTGTACATTTTCTGAAAATCTGACCCACTTATAACTACTATCAACATCTCTATCACTTACTAATGAGGCAATCCACGTTGCTCTTATCAGCAACTCTCACTGTTTCTCAAATTAAAGAAGCCTACTTTTGCCAAGGGCGCAATGTAAATAAAAGGTATTATATATTAACAAATAAGGCTTAAATATATATCATAGAATTAGACTCACAGTGAACATTCACAAGACAATTAATTATGTGGGGTTATTTTAGGGGAGAGAGTAGGAGAGAGGGAGAGAGGGAGAGAGAGAGGGGGAGAGAGAGGAGGAGAGAGAGAGGGAGCGGAGGGAGAGAGAGGGGGAGTGAGAGGGGGAGAGAGAGGGACAGAGAGGGACAGAGAGAGAGGGAGAGGGGGAGAGGAGGGAGAGGGGGAGAGGAGGGAGAGAGAGAGGGAGAGAGAGGGAAAGAGAGAGGGGGAGAGAAGGAGAGAGGGAGAGGGAGGGAGAGAGGGAGAGAGGGGAGAGGGAGGGACAGAGAGAGAGGGAGAGAGGGAGAGGGGAGAGGAGGAAGAGAGAGAGGGGGAGAGGAGGGAGAGAGAGAGGGAGAGAGAGGGAAAGAGAGAGGGGGAGAGAGGGAAGAGAGGGAGAGAGGGGAGAGGGAGGGAGAGAGAGAGAGGGAGAGAGGGAGAGAGAGGGAGAGAGAGGGAGAGAGAAAGAGGGAGAAAGAGAGGGAGAGAGAGGGAGAGAGAGGGAGAGAGAGGGAGAGAGAGGGGGAGAGAGGAGGAGAGGAGGGAAAGGTAGAGAAAGGTAGAGAAAGGGAGAGAAAGGTAGAGAAAGGGAGAGAAAGGGAGAGAAAGGGAGAGAAAAGGAGAGAAAAAGAGAGAAGAACTCAACTCACCTGTGAGTGCGTTGAAGAAGGCAGCTGACAATAAGCAATATGTAGTAGCAGCACTATAAGTACACACACACTTCTTACACACACAGCCATCTTGTCCCTTAGTATCACTCTCTCCTGCTATATTATTAATCATGAATATTATTTAGCTCTTCTTGAACTGACAACTCCATGACTGAAGGCTGTTGGTTACTGTTCAACCAGTGTATTCTGTGTATTCACTACACAGCGAGTGCCATGTGTATGTAGTCCATAAGGCTAGTGTGGTGTGTGTGTGATCAAATGGATATGACACCAAAACCACTATAGAGTAAAGAAGTAAGAAGGGCTTGTGCAAATGTTTCCCATTTTTGTACTGGGTGAAAGAAACTTGTGGCGGGGGTGGGGGTGGGGGGAGGGACCATCTTTTTTTGCACGAACTACATGTAGGGGGGGTCATGAAACTTTGCAAAACTTTCAATGGGGGGGGGGGGGGAGGGGACAACAAATTGTGATGTGTTCCAGTAAAATGAGTCACAAAGTAGCAAAATTTATATTTGTCTAAGTGTTTTTTTCACAAGATCTCTTTATTGAAATGTTCTGATTTTTAGAGGGTTTAGCACTTATGGTCATATGAATCCAGGTAACAAATTTCGGGACATTAAATATATCTATGCGTTTTGAAGGCCTTTGTATGGAGTATATGTAATAACTTTACTGATAATTACCCATCCAAAAACATTGCAAACATTTTTTTTTCAAAAATAAAAATATCAAACTTAAATTTCTTGAAATACTTATTAGGTGCCCTAGTGTTTACTATCATTGGAATAAGCTTGATCTCCTCTTTTCAAATATAGTGATATCTCAAAATCCATATTTTGCGACTTATGACTCATTTTCCTAAAACGGATCACATTTATGCACAAGACTTTAAGGGGGGCTTATACAATTTTGCAGAAAAAATCTTTCACAAATTCTCCATCCCCCCCACCTAGTGGTTAATTATGCACAGTCCCTAAGGGGTGTGAGGAGCTAAGAAGGAGCGGGGCAAGGCCAGAGAGGGGAATGGAATTTATTATGGAAATGAATTTTTACTTAGACAAAAAACACTATGGGGACCACCACCCTACCTTTGTACATATGGTGACCACTGGGCAGTATCACACAACCACACTCTAAGGAGAAAGGGTTCTAACAAGAACCCTTAAGGGTTCTTCAGCTTGTCGACATGGCAGAACCCCTAAGGGTTCTACTTAGAACCCTTTTTTGAGGGTTCTAAGTAGAACCCCCGTTTCGGGAATAGGCAGGGTTCTACATAGAACCCTCGATTTGAAGAACCCTTTGAAGAACCCTCTGGCCAAAATAGGTAGGGTTTTACATAGAACCCTGATTTGGCATCCCTAAAATTGCTTGTAATTTACAATGTTAATTCTGAATAAAGTATTGAATTCATTATTCCCTGTTGAATCTAGACTGGTCCTTATGACAGCAGATTTGTGCTCAGTGCTAAGGCAGCATGTTTCTCCACAGAAGCATTTTGCCCAAGAGCATTCAAGGAGAGACTGCATATTATATGCAGTCCCTTTGCTTGACTTTTTTCCTCATCCATTTCCATCACTTAAACTTACCCTTAATATAATCCTCTCCTGCAGCTGACATAGGTATCCATTGCAACTTGGTGTTTGACAATCTTGGTACTTCAGTAGTACTCATAGTAATAATATTAGAATTATAAGGGTGCTTTCTTCACAACATTTTTCAACATCAAGCAGATAAGTTATACAAATAAAGTATTGATTTCATTGCTTTCAATATTCCCAAGTTTATAAAGTGTAATATCTATAAGGTATAAATGCCTCATATAAGTATTACTAGTGGGACTTTTGTTCTAATAGAAATTGTAAATAACATGTAGTAACCTGTGAGGGCACCTAGTGAAAGCCAAGTTCCACGGTATTGCCACCTGGTGAGAACAGTCGGATTGCCGATAACGTCGCCAATAATGCCAATAGAAAAAATTGGAGGCCAGATTTGAAAAGAGGGGAAAAAACTGGACTAGGTCAATATCTCACAAAATTTCTATGGGCCACCAGAAAAAAGTCAACTTTTTCAGAATTTGTGCCATAGAGATGTACCTAAAAAGAAAAAGGGGGTTCTATGTAGAACCGCTTTGAGTTAAAGAACCCTTCAAGTGCACGAAGAACCCTTAAATCGCTGAAGAACCCCTATGGTTCTAGATGGAACCCCCGGTGGTCCCGAAGAACCCTTTTAGGTGTCGAAGAACCCTAGGGTTCTTGGTAGAACCATGGGGTTCTATCTAGAACCCAAAAGAACCCTTTTTTCTTAGAGTGCAGGCGCTACCTAGGGGCTTGGGGTCAGACGGTCCTGCATACCTTTAAGGGGGCTTATATACAATCTAAGGAGAAGAGAGGGGGTGAAATAAAGGACAGCTGAGAGGGGACATAAGGGGACACGTCAACATTTTTGTGCAAACCTGCCAACTCCACCTAAGCAACTTTAAAGCTACACTCTCAACTAACATCAGTCAAAAACTGAACATTTTTTACTTCTTGTTTCATTCTTGTCCAAACCATCTAAAAGTCATTGGACCAAAGTTTTGGAAGATTTTGTCTGGTGGTTTTTACTACAGGGTTTTTAAAACGTCCTTATTTGTATTTGGAGGACCCACCGGAATCCTTTCTTACAATGACTTCACTTATTATCGCTCACCAGAGGCAGAGGTTTTCTTCCAGTGATTAGTCTTCAAATTATTGTATAAAGCTTTATACAACAGCAGAATATTCCTATATTATACAGTCCTATATAATCATGATATGAGTGAATTTGGTAAGATTTGTTTTGTCGTTATAGCAGAGAATACAGCTTTAACATGGGATAATTGGTTAGGTAGATTTAGTTCAGCCAAACAGTGATGATCTTTTCAGTTGACCATTCTGAATCATTTATAAAAGCTATGATATTGGTGAAAACATTCTTGCAATTTTCACTGGACGGAGCGCAACTCAGTTGTGGCCACCAAAGGTGCTGCAGGTACCAATCAAAGCCTGCAGGTGTCGCATCAGTCTCTCTATTTCAGAGAAAGGATACATGCTCAAAACGGCACCCAAACACCTTTTTACCTTGAAATCATATATTTGCCCCATTTCCATTGCCACAGAACGCCTTCTCAACATCTCTAGATTGATGTTTTACTAGCACAAATAAAGGAGTGATAAACGTTTTTCCTTCCTCTGCCATGCGTTGGCCCCTCTCATATATCTAGCAAAGTTCAGCCTCTCTGCTCCACCCAAGGCTCATAGCTCAGCGGTAAGAGCACTAGCATTAAGAGCAGAGGTCTGCAAGTTCGGGCCTTGGCCGGGGCTTACAGCTTTATTTTATTCATCCTCTACTTGTTGGGCTGTGTAGAGCTGTCACTCTACACGGCGATGGCGGGTGGGTTTGCACTGGGTGGGGCCAGGGAAGGCTGACGATTTTGAAAAACAAAATATCCATAATAATGTTTCATCGTGTGCCAACAATAATAAGAAAAACAGCCTAAAACTATCTAAATTATATTCGCAAGGCACCTACCAGCAGCAGCCACTCATACTAGATACTGGGGGCAAGTAAAAAACCTCGCCAAGAGGACTGGTTTTATACCCAGTCAAAATAAAGTTATTAAAAAAGGAAGTTTGTGTCCCATTGGTTTTGCTGCATGGTTTCATAGACGTCCACATTATATATTTCGGTAACCCGCCAAAATCCTTTCCTGCGGCGTTTTCACTTATTATTGCTAATTGTTTTCTCTCAGCCGATTCGACTCCAAACTGTTGTGAAAAAAATATTGATAAATTCAGACTTATAATATTATGTCAAACAGTGAATAAATAAGTTGTTGTTTGTCGCAATAGCTGAGAATGCAGCTTTTAACCAGCCCCACCCCAGCCCCAACGCCTAAAGAAACAATAACATCTACTGCTGGCTATGTACCCATATGGGTAGAGTCGTCATGGGGTGTATAATCTGACCTTCAAATCATTTTAAAACTTTTCAAAAATTTGCAAAATTAAACTGAAGTATTTGGAATATAATACTATATATTCTGAATAATACCCGATGTGACACCACTTTCCAATACAGAGAACAATATTTTGAATTTCATTTATAATCTTTGTTTTTTTTTCTGTTTGTACAGTTGTACATATATATGTTGATGCCCTGATCCATATGGGTCAGATTTTTTTAAAATGTACAATTAGAAGCTCTACACATTTAGGGAAATTTGCTAAATTAGGCTGAAAGTTATGAATAGTATATCTGAGTATATGTGATCCGTTTTAGGAAAATGAGTCATAAGTCGCAAAATATGGATTTTTAGATATCACCATATTTGAAAAGAGGAGATCAAGCTGATTCTAATGATAGTAAACACTAGGACACCTAATATGTATTTTTATATTTTATGTTTGATATTTTTATTTTTGAAATAATAGTTTGCAATGTTTCTGGATGGGTAATTACCAGTAAAGTAACTAAATATACTCCATACAAAGGCCTTCAAAACGCATAGATATATTTAATATAATTTCCTGAAATTTGTTACATGTATTCATATGACTATAAGCGCTAAACCTTCTAAAGATCAGAACATTTCAATAAAGAGATCTTGTGAAAAAAACACTTTGAAAAATATCAATTTTGCGACTTGTGACTCATTTCCCCAAAACACATCACATATTTGGTGTCACATTGACTTATAGTATCAGTTTTGCTATGTTAAACTGCATTTTGAACCTCATTTCCGTCTTAAATGTGTGTTATTTGAGAAGATGGGTGAAGGTGAATTGTACATTTTCTGAAAATCTGACCCATATGTGTGTCAGTACAGTGGACCGTCTCCACGCTATGTCTACAGTGGCAGTGATAAAACACACAGAGGGACGTGAGTCCACACAGGGAGGATACGCCATCACAACATCTTGTCCCATATATGTGATGTGTTCCAAGAAAATGAGTGACAAGTCGAAAAAATTGATATTTTTCAAATTGTTTATTTCACAAGATGTCTTCATTGAAATATTCTGATTTTTAGAGGGTTTAGCACTTATTGCCATATGAATCCACGTAACAAATTTCGGGACTTTGTATTAAATATATCTTTGCGTTTTGAAGGCCTTTATTTGGAGTATATTTAGTTGCTTTACTGGTAATTACCCATCCAGAAACTTTTTTTTTAAAAATAAAAGTATCAAACTTAAAATATAGAAACACTCATTAGGAGTCCTAATGTTTACTATCATTGGAATCAACTTGATCTCTTTTCAAATATTATGGTGATATCTCGAAATCCATATTTTGCGACTTGACTCATTTTCCTAAAACGGATCACATATATGTGTATATATGATTTGTCACAGAAAAATAAATCACCAGTTGCAAAAATGACATTTTTTTTAAGTTTTTTTCACAAGAACTTTTTGTTGGATTTTTTTCATTTTTGGGGTCTTCGGCCCCCTTAGTCGGATAGTGGCGATGTGGGGTGGCAATATATGGGACAGATTTTCAGAAAATGTACAATTCACCTTCACCAATCCTCTCAAATAACCCACATTTAAGACAAAAGTAAAATGAGCTTCAAAATGCAGTTTAACATAACAGAACTGATACTTTAAATCAGTGCGATACCAAATATACTCAGATATACCAACAATTTTTCAAATTTGAAAATTTTAGCAGAAATTAATATAAATGTAGAGTTGCTAATTGTACATTTTGTGAAAATCTTACCCATATTGATAAATACAACTACATCCAAGAACAAGTCATCTCTACTGTCTACACTAAAACTATGTAAAAATTAAGAAATAATAAAAATAATTATTTGTTATAGGTGTTACAAACCAAGGTAAATCATGGCGAGGTGTCCCCCCTGCCTTCTGCTTGTTGTTTTGGTTTCAATCATAAAGTCAAATATACACTTCTTTTCTACTGATGTAATCCCCTTGCATTGAGGTGCAACTAAAGGAATAAAACAAATGTTTCAAGTATGGAAACTACAAATATATGATGCTTTAAATGTGTTGTCAACAGATGGTTGGTCGGCCCAGTGAGTGGCCATGGGTTGTAATAGCCCTGTGAGTGGCCATGGGGTGTAATAGCCCTGTGAGTGGCCATGGGTTGTATTAGCCCTGTGAGTGGCCATGGGTTGTATTAGCCCTGTGAGTGGCCATGGGTTGTAATAGCCCTGTGAGTGGCCATGGGTTGTAATAGCCCAGTGAGTGGCCATGGGTTGTAATAGCCCTGTGAGTGGCCATGGGTTGTATTAGCCCAGTGAGTGGCCATGGGGTGTAATAGCCCTGTGAGTGGCCATGGGTTGTATTAGCCCTGTGAGTGACCACGGGTTGTATTAGCCCTGTGAGTGGCCATGGGTTGTAATAGCCCTGTGAGTGGCCATGGGTTGTAATAGCCCTGTGAGTGGCCATGGGATGTAATAGCCCTGTGAGTGGCCATGGGGTGTAATAGCCCTGTGAGTGGCCATGGGATGTATTAGCCCTGTGAGTGGCCATGGGGTGTAATAGTCCTGTGAGTGGCCATGGGTTGTAATAGCCCTGTGAGTGGCCATGGGTTGTAATAGCCCTGTGAGTGGCCATGGTGTGTAATAGCCCTGTGAGTGGCCATGGGTTGTAATAGCCCTGTGAGTGGCCATGGGTTGTAATAGCCCTGTGAGTGGCCATGGGTTGTAATAGCCCTGTGAGTGGCCATGGGTTGTAATAGCCCTGTGAGTGGCCATGGGTTGTAATAGCCCTGTGAGTGGCCATGGGTTGTAATAGCCCTGTGAGTGGCCATGGGTTGTAATAGCCCTGTGAGTGGCCATGGGTTGTAATAGCCCTGTGAGTGGCCATGGGGTGTAATAGCCCTGTGAGTGGCCATGGGGTGTAATAGCCCTGTGAGTGGCCATGGGGTGTAATAGCCCTGTGAGTGGCCATGGGTTGTATTAGCCCTGTGAGTGGCCATGGGTTGTAATAGCCCTGTGAGTGGCCATGGTGTGTATTAGCCCAGTGAGTGGCCATGGGTTGTATTAGCCCTGTGAGTGACCATGGGCTGTATTAGCCCTGTGAGTGGCCATGGGCTGTATTAGCCCTGTGAGTGGCCATGGGTTAAATTGACGACATGAAGGAGACAAGACTGTTGTTGCCGCCTTGTGCCTGCTTTGTTGTCAAGCATTTTTATAATATCAAAATATATTGAAGTCATGTTATGTCCTTATTGTTTGCAGAAAACAGTTCAGAAGCTACTTTGGGAATAAATTGTATTTTGTTTTCCAAATAATTTAATTTCACTAAATATCTAGTAGCCAGTATTGTTTGTCTTTTCATCTGATAAGCTCAAAGATTAATCTTAGATAGTACACAGTTGCGCTAGGTAGTGTAATGACCTGACCCCTAGTGTTATTAGATTGAACTATGGTTATCTATCAGACTTTAGTTGGCTCACACACCACAAGGTGGGGTACAGGCGCAGATTCAGGATTTTTCTGTTTTATAATACCTTTAATAATATATACCGTCCCACTCTAGATACGTTGTTTCATATAAAAATATATATGATATCTAAGACTGTTGACTTAGTTAAAGCTGCATTCTCAGCTATTACAACAAACCAAATCTTGTAAACCAAATTTACTCATAATATGACTTATAGGACTGGATTTATCAATATTCTGCTGCTGTTATATGTTTATACAAGAGTTACTCATATTATGACTTATAGGACTGAATTTATCAATATTCTGCTGCTATTACGGTATATGTTTATACAAGAGTTACTCATATTATGACTTATAGGACTGGATTTATCAATATTCTGCTGCTGTTATATGTTTTTGCTTGAATTCAAAGCCGAATCAGCTGAGGAAAATCAGCTGCCAGTGACCAATAATAAGGGAAGTCGTCAAAGGAGGACGTTTTAGAAGCCCTTTAGCGAAAAAAACTGGACAAAATCTTCCAAAATTGTGGTCAGGTGACTTTTAGATGGGTTGGAAAGGAGTGGAACAAAATGTAGAAAATGTTCAGTTCTTTAGATGAGAGAGCAGCTTTAACTTCACTAAGCACAACGGTTCATCAACCTTTCTCCCCTACTAATCAGTTGCCCATGCACCCCACTCCCTACCTTTCTATCTTTAACAACTGCCCCTGGCAGAAGAACATGGAAAATGGTATATGTATGTTAGTTCTCATGAGCCTTGTAGGTCTTCTAACATGAACTGATTGTATGAATATACATATGAAAAAATATGGGTCAGATTTTCCCAATATGTACAATTGCCAGCTCTACACATTTAGGAAATTCTGCTAAATTAGGCTGAAAAATGATGAGTACTGGGTATATCTGGGTATATTCAGTGTCCAATAATTTATAGTATCAGTTCTGCTATGTTAAACTGCATATTGAGCCTTGAATTTGGGTTATTTGAGAGAATTAATGAAGGCGAATTGTACATTTTCAGAAAATCTGACCTATATATGAAAAATATATATGAAAAAAAATGAAGAGTGGGATTTCCCATGACACAAAATATATCCCAGCCGTATTAATCTAAGCAGTTCATACTAATCGTGTCTGACATAGTAACCCATATGTGCACCAAACCATAGGTCGAAGCTTCACAATGCAACACCGATACAAAGTAACATTTTTATTCATTTCTGAAAAACATTGCTCAGGAAAACACGACTCTTAGGATCCATTTCAAAATGGGATATTTTGGATTTGACTACCATGTATATTTGGAATACCCTTACTGTTGTATTCCTTGGAAGTCATTCTTTGTTCTTCAGACTTTATTGTTTATCTATGCTTCATCAGTCTTCCAGGTGGGGGCTACTAAACCTGGTAAGTATCAAACGTAAAGCAATAGGAAAAGATAACTTTTGACCGAATGTACAGATACAATGGTTTAAATGCTCATACAATTTCACGAGTTTCAATCTTTTGACTTTGAGATCCATTAAATACAAACTTGATCATACTACTGTGTCGTTCAGGGGTACCTTCAGCTTTTTGTTATCACACATGTGTGCTATGGTAACATGTAACATGGTAACATGTGACCCAAATGACACAATTTGATTGGTTTATGATGTTGCGCTCATAGCGGCTGCTGTGTAGCGCTCTCAGCTCTCCCGCCCTTGATATAACCTTTCCATGCGTGGATAAGGGCGCAAAATCTCACTCACTCATTGGCTTGCAAGTTTTCAAACATTGTTCTGATAATTTGGCAAGAAATATAGTAATAATAAGGTAAATATAACAAATAAGTTAACATCGATTGACATTAAAATTTATACGTGGGTTTATCTGATGCACTGATGAGCGATAATAGCTGACAACGCTGCAAAAAAAAATTTCAGTGAGCCATTTAAATATAATTGTGTACGTTTGGACTCAATAACCCCCAGATGGGTAGGGAAAAAATGGAACATATAGTAGAAAATTTTGGATTTGTGGGGGCGGGGGCTATTGACACATCATGGTGTCATTGAGCCAGGACTGAGTAGAAGTGGTATACCATCACTCCACCTATACACTAACCTAACTTACTAACTGATTATAATAAAAGATTCTCCACTACACACTGGAGTCTCACGACGAATACAAGTGTCTTCAGTGTCTCTCTCTTTATGAAGGATTAATACCAATTATTAGAGTCTCTCTTTCCTGAGATTCCATCTACATCCTAATCTGATACTATTTTAAAACACATTAATTTGTTATTGTTAATTTGATGTTAAGTGAAAAAGCTTGAATACAGATACTTATTTGGTTTGGTAATGTGTTCATTCAAATCTTGATAAGGATACTTAAGTTAGCAATATGGAGGCTAAGTATAAGCTAAGCTGCGTACTGCTATTCGTTATGCTGTAGACTATATCTACAGCATAACAAATAACAGTACACCACTTCCAGTCATTGCAGTAAGCCAGTCATTGACAGGAGCTGGGATATAACATTCTATGTTCATGTGTCTTAAAAGTGGTAAAGGCAGCCATTTTGTTTTTTCATTTTTGTGTACTTTCCCATGCTCCGATTTTGTACAACTTTTGATATGTTGTTCAGTACATCTGAAGTAACTAAAAACAATCATCAAACGCTTTGTTGCAATTTGCTCAGGGTTAATTGCTATATTGACTCTACTATATTGTTTACAAAACTTGTTTACTGCTACAAAACTGTAAGAAGGTAGAGAAGGCTTGCAAACCTCACATGTTGCTGGAGATTTTATTTTTTTAATTCTGATTCCATCAATACCAACAGTTACATCGTTCAGCATCTGGTTTGCAGCCTCTACCTTGGCAGGTCTTCCTGGTAACCTTTGGGAGATATGTCTTCCCACAAGAAATCAAGATTGATAAATAAAACCGTTTAAATATAAATACAAATAATGCAGAAATAATTATTCTCTGTTCCTTCATCACTCCAAGAGATCGGAAGATTTCTGATGACAAGGTAGCAATCTGTAGCACCAGAAAAATTATATCACCAGTAACTTTAAACCTCTAACGGGGTGATGTATAGAGTGATTATTTATGCTAGCAATGCTAAGTCTATGGAGTTTGCTCACAACACGCACTGCCATAATGACACCTATGCACCCTATAGGGCCTGTAAGTGTCATGGCTGCCAACCACCTCCATGAACAGAAGTACATAACGCCCATAGAGAGCATTGCAACCATAATATGCTCTCCCTTCATCGCCCAAACAAAGGTTTAAAGTATTTGGTGGTCATAATTGGACAGTTACTGACAGGTACTGTAAATCAATATCCAGTGGTCAAAATTATTCCGATCTATTGTGGTGATTAGAAAACAATAAAAACTTTTGCTTCCAATGCTAAGCCTATGGGCGTATCGCACTTCTGTTTCCGAAACTCAGACAAGTGCATGCCAACCCTATAGTTTATGGCAGGGTAATTATAGAGCGAGGATTTCTCTCTGATGTCAAGGTGTGGAAGAAGGCATTCCATCAGTTCCTGTGAATCAGTTCACATGCCCATAAAAACAGCTGGGCCATGGCTTCGCCTCGCCCCCCTCGACCCAATTTGAGGGGACATTCCTCCTGTCTTAGATTTAATCCTCTCCCCTCTAAGCCAGGTCATAATAGCACATATGAAGTAGGCGACATTTAATGGCACTTAAAATGATATAATGACACTTAGTTTAGCAAAGGACCTCGCCTTTCCCCCCACCCCTTCCATCTCCCCCCTTCCCCCTTCCCTATAAAGAAAAGGAGCGCTAAACTATAACACTTACACACCCATGACACTTACTACCCAACAAAACCAATTTATTTCCAGAAATATGTGACGTAAAGTTAGGAGGCATATCATACAGACGGTTCAGCTGTGACCAGACTCATGAGTACCTTGCTCCTGGACCTTTCCTGGACTGTAAGAATATAAGTAACCTTGACCTGACCTTCAGAGGTCATATTGGAGGTCAGTCCATAGATATAGAGGAGGCCAGGCTGTACTCCTTCTTAGACAGACGCCCATGTGAGGACCATCTGTTTGTTTGTGTCGATGGTAAGTTCATGTTACAAATATTAAATAACAATAAGTCAAAACTTATATACTAGAATGCCCCCCTCATACTGCTTATGTAAACAAAATAACCGAGTGAAGTTCTTTGCAAAACAGAATGAAATAAGTCTATTCGACTTATTATTACATACGTATGTGATTTTGAGGGTGCTATTCAGGGGTGCTATTTGAAAAGTCAAATAGCACCTATGGGGCCATCCACAAATGACGTCATGCTTTTTTTGGCCATTTTTGACCCCCCTCCCCCCCCCATGTCATGTTTCGTCACACTGTGCCAGACTCCCCCCTTAAAACTGATAAAAAATGACGTCATGTTTGCAGCACCCCCCCCCCCCCCCAGCCCAACTCCCCCTTTTAAAAAAGGTTATCATTAATTAGGTATAACATCATAATTAAATATCCAGACCCCATTATTAGAACTATGATCCACAACATTGAAATCTCTGTATTAAAAAACCCCTGAAGTCCCAGAATGTGAATAGGCTACTTTACAAATTCATTTAGTACCACGGCAACTATGGTGACCTCAATCCTAGCTCAGAGTCAAGGCAGGCACTTTTCCAGGGCCCTGATACTTTCACTATAGGTGTCAAATTTTGCCAACATATACCAGCAATAAATTTAGCTTTGTGTCCAAAAAATAAGGCAAGATTATCAACCACTATGTTAAGGTTAGTTTTCTGCCTGCCAATGGACATGGGTCTAATGAGTTGCACATGTGCAGAGAGGTTTGGCAGTGGTATAATACCCAAACGCATTAAGCCTGATTTGCATATTGTGCACAGTTATGGAGGCTATAGTTTAGGATGTAGTAATGGAACATATCACATAAAAGGCTTTTACACAAGATCAAGTCTGTGTAGTCCCACAGGGGTCAGTTCCATGACCACTTCTCTTCATAATATAAATGGTCAGTTCTCACAAATCGGGTACACAGAGGGTATTTTTGGCTAAAATTTTAAATGCATTGAAACTACTTGCCATTTACAGATATCATTGTACATATAATGAAGGGTTCATAACAAAAATTGGGCACACTCATTTTAAAAACTGCATTTTCTAACGTTGCCACCCCAATGCTTTTGGATAGAAATATTGTAGAGGTAATGAGGGTTATTTTTTAAATTTCAATATTTTTGTTTATTATCGTATCATTAATATAAGCTTCAACGTTTCAAGCTATAGAATAAGATCAAAATTGATTTTATTTTGAATTTTTCTATTTCAAGGCACTTTATTTGAAAATCATCTTAACTCTTTGACACCCGAAGTTTAAGGGCATGGCCTTGTTCTAATCCTTGTCAAATATTCTTGATTTCTCAAAATCAATATTTTGGTATTCTTGTAGCAAAATAACATTATTCTCATTATATCCAATTTCATTATCTCAACTGAAATTGTTCTCTTCCAATGTTTTATGTTGCCAGCCCATTAGTGCATCCGGGCCAACCCCAGCTTAAATCAGTCCAAAAATAACAGAAAAAATGTTAGGTTGAAATTAAAATATAAATATAGCCAATAGATAGGAGCATTATTTCAGACACATGTTATAATAATTTGATGTTTTGTACAATGCTGAGTAAACTCTATTTGACAAAATTATTTTTTCCTCTGCATAAAAGTGGGTTATGTGGGTGGATTTCTGCCCATAGGGTGGCCATTTTGTGTTTTAGCTATATAAAAGTATATGTCCCATGAAAGGTCTATCTAAGCTGCATCGATTAGTTTAAAATGTATTCATATATAATTAACTGGTTTCCATGTGGGGTTCAGAACCCTGAGTACATGGTTAATATCAATACTCTGAAGAACCTTCAAAGGTGAGTGACAAAGTCCTTAGATATGTATAAGGAACGACTTGCCTACCCTTCACTTTAAAAGATTAAGAGGTGACGTGTACACACTACTGGACTTGGTTGTAACAGGACATAATGTCAACTGCCTCAAGAACGATCTTGAGGACATGGAAATACCGTCCTTGGCATTGGGACTGGTCGGGCAATGGGTGTGGTACCAGTCATTGTATTGCTACCTCTGTGTAAAATGCATGGGTCTATATCAGGAAAAAATTGCATGACCTCCAACACCAATGGTGCGTAAAGATGAATGGCTGGAATCCATATTAGCAGACATTTCCTATACCAACAGACATGCTGCTAGAGATTTTGTTATATATTATTTATTTAATAAAGGCAGTGTAACTCAAGTTACATGACACCAGTTCCTATTGATTTTTCTTTTTTTTTTTAATTCAGTTTAAGGCCAATACATTATTTAAATTATTATAGAAAAAACGCAATATTCCTCAGGGATGTTTTCACACAGTGCCATTGTTGAAGTTTGATTTGCAAGATCTGGATATATCTAGATATAGAGGCCAGAGAAGCATGTCCAGTAGCCTGTTATTCTAAGGTGTATTTCAAATGAATTTTACTTAGAGCACAAGTTTCCCCGTTATGGTAGTCTTTTTATCAAAAATATAAAAACATGATGTCATACATGAGGTGACCCCCCCTCCCCCCATTGTCATACCTTGTCATAAAAACTCAACCCCCCCCTCCCCCCTAGGGCATGACGTCATTTGTGGATGGCCCCTATGTGCTATTTGAAAAGTCAAATAGCACCTATGTGCTATTTGAGCAGGGCATGAACATGTGACCCATAGGACGCAATTTCATTGGTTTGCCGACGTTGAGCACTTGGTGACGTTGCGCTCTGCTGTGTAGCGCTGCCTTGCAAGTTTCGAAAGTTTTCAAGCAAAGTTCCAATAATTTGGCAAGAAATACAGTAATTATAAGGTAAATATAACAGATGAATCGACAAATCAGTATGTAATAAATATCAAATGGCCCTCTGTATGGTTTTGAATCGATGTCAACGTCTGGTCAAATTGCACTCCACCCCTTCGGGAAGGAGTGCGATTTGACCCTCCGTCTCGATCGATTCAAAACATACATCGGACCATTTGATATAAGTATTAAATCCCAAAATATTCCACAGTTTAACACTCCATTTAAGGTGTCACAGTGTCTCACAAGGTCGCGAAATCTTGAAATGAACATGCAAGGAACATAATAAGCAAGTCTCCTAATTGCTGCTAGAAAGAAAGTGGGTGGGGTGGGCTCTTGTTAACTTGCCACAAATGCTACCCATTCTCTCAAGGGAAAGAAATAGAAAATCTAAGATCATTTATTCCAGAAGGCAATCTGCAAAGATTCTGCCCTGACTCCAAGCCTGGCGGTAGATATCTCTCTACCGGAAGCTGTGGATACATAACACCATGCAGAGACCCTCATACAGACCTCGGTAGATGTGCATCTTCTACTTGCAGCATGCAGCTATCAACGGATGATGATAACGTCATCTATACATATGTGTACAGTGGTAATGTTTATGTCAACCTCAAAGCACTTGGTGCTACAGAGAAGAACAACTGGGATAGCTTTGTCTACTTCCTGTGGCCATACATAAAAGATGATGATACGCCTCTTATTGGATACCAAGGTATAGTTTATGGCAGGGTTTATGGCAGGGTATTGGCTTCTCAAATAATTTAATCAAAGACCAACATGAAGTTGATAATAAAGTTGAATATAAACAAGCAGGTGTCTTGAATTGCATACAAAAAGTACCTAGTACCTAGTGTTTATCATTTATCAGCATAATTAAGCAGGATTTAGTAAATGTGTAGATCTGCCAATTGTACATTTTCTGGCGCTTGAGAATTTAAAGCCATGTCTCATTCAAGATTATGTTGTTTCATATCAACTGTGAGCATGATAGACTTTTTAAAATATTCGTTTCCAGTATTCAAGTCATCTGAGAGACCAGATTTGGATTGTTGGTTTCCTAGTGACTGTACCATGACGGTAGGAGCTGGAGAATGCAATAAAGCTTGCACTACAGTGAAACCTACTAATTCACTAGTAACACAACAATTGCCTATACTAGTAACAACATTCACACCAACAACAACTGAATACAACCAGACTACTGGTGATCATACTGACAATGGTAAGGGGGCTATCATTATTTACCTCATGGGGGGGTATAAGAATTATGGGGGGGTCACAGAAACATGGCACCCTCTGATGGGGGGGGGTCACAAAAACATGGGACCCTTGGATGGGGAGGGGGGGGGGGGTCACAAAAACATGGGACCCTTGGATGGGGAGGGGGGGGGTCACAAAAATGTGTATGATTGACAGCCAAAATTCTTATACCGCCCTATGAGGTAAATAATGATAGCCCCCTAAGGAGTGCCTCTTTTGAAAAGATGTATTATTGGTTTTACTTATTGATCAATGCAATTTTGACTGGAATGTAGTTGTTTTTAGTTTTGCTAGGGGCAAAAATGAGGCTACAGGCCATAGTCCACTAAATTAATTCCCACGCAATTTTACACCACAGAGGACCCTTTCTCACTGAATTCCTTGAGAATCACATGAGAATCAGCTTAGTGGATAAGGACCTTATGTTACCTGTTGCTTTTGAATGACAGACTGCATCAATAATGTATCTCTATAATTGTTTAAATGATTTGATGTAACATTAATAACCACTTATGGAACCGAGTTCGGAGCAGGCAGGAAATGTAGAATGACTCCGGAAAACGAGTTCTACATTTCCCTTGCCCGCATAGAAAGAGTACCATAACTTTATTAGTATATGTGCCCTCTTCTTCCTTTAGACGAGACGTCATGAAACAAGTCCTTTCAATATAGCACTAGTTCTATATCAGTTCACAGATATGGAACTCCTTGTTATAGAATGCACATATACTAATGTCTTTTATTTGTGATGTGTCAAAAATATTGTGTCTAAAGTTTGTCTAAAGCCAAAATGATTTTACTTCCCACAAGAAGTTGCGGGAAAATGTTTTGGTGTTGAGTGCTTTTAGTCATTTCAAGAGTATATCTTTGTCATTTGATTCAATTCTTATTCCACATGAAGAAACAGCCTGCTCCTCATTTGCATGTCTTTACACAGTTACAGTTGGTGTAGCGGCTGGTGCAGCAGTGGGGGCCTTCGTCCTGGGAGGAATCATGATAGGTGCCATCATTGTATTGGTGTACAAGAGGTAATATATAGATCTATACAGGGTCAAGGATCTGGTGGGGTCATGCCACAAAAACCAGTTGAAATATTTCTAGAAAGTGGAGAAACAGTCAAGGGGAGTTCTGGGAGGTAAACATTGGTAGTTCTCCACCAGTGGTACGACCTGACTATCTTGAAGACTTGATGGTTCTTAATCCTAGAATACTAGTCGATTGTGTGTCATATAAACAGTCATTTGTACTAATTTACATTGGAATCTATTTCCATGATTGAGTTATATAAAAACTGTTATTTTGTATGTTGTGGGGATTTTGATCGTTGACAATGTTTGAAGTGGGGAGGTAAAGAGGGATCGGCTTATCTTATAAATCAGTAATATCAAAAGCGACTGGACACTGACATTGAACTTTTAAAAACTTTTAATTAGAAAAGTTGGTAAGGTTCACATGAACACTTATAAGATTAACTATTAACATTGTGTGAGTTCTTTTCACACTACATGAGCCTTAGACTTCCATTGCATTGATTGGGGTTAATAATGTAAATTGTACTCCACTCTGGTAAATTACTAAGCATCGCGATATCTAGTTAAATCAATTAGCTAATATTAAGTATAAGGATCCACCTGGAAGAACTCTTCTGAAATGATGTAATGTGATGATTCAGAATAAAAATACGATATATATATATTATCTATTATATAAGCAATTGCCGCTAGCCTTGCAAAGGCCCCTTGTGTAAATAAAAACAACAGAAATAAACATGACAATACTTAACCTGGGCTTCCTGTCATATGTCTGCAATCCACACCCAGTTTCAACAAAGGTTGGTAGGTCATATTCTAAAATTTGAGAATTTCTTGAACAATTTTCGGTTACAATTATGGAATTTTGGAAAATCTGATCAAATGTTGCCACCTTGTGGGATAGAAGTATTAGGTTAAAGTCAGCCAGAACTGGCTGTTTGCTCCCCTATACAGCTGCATTGGGTGCAGTGACCATATACTACACCAGGGATGTGGGACAGTGCTTTATGTACTTTTACTTACACCCCAATAGGTCAAACTTGTGCACCACAGCTTGTATTAATAATTTGGTTCTGTATTACTGCAATTTTTCATGTAATTTGAGGCAAAGATTCATATTTAATTCTTTTCCTGTGTATTTGCAGAAAGAAGAGGAAAAGCCAAGAAGCTGACAATGCGACTAACAATGCTATTGAGTATGCTACTAAGAATGCTGCTGAGAATGCTGCTGAAGGCCCAATCTACTACAATACTGCAGACTACAGATCATCCAAACAGGAACAAACTACACAACATGGACCAGACAATCTTTACACAGAACTTCCCTGAATAGGCAACAACTAGTGACTGATGAATGTATACAAATATTGTATTTTTATTGCGATTTAAAACAGTTTACATTCAATCAGAATAGGATGTGATCACCTGCCGAAGCAGTTCTTCCTGAAGGATCCTAACTAAACATAAATTATTATATAATGGTTTCATATAGACTCATATACCTTTACACGAAATTTCAAATTCAGTCACTGTTGTTAGAGGTGGAAATAAATGGTGCAAACGGTCCTTACACACTGGACTCAGGGGAAGAGGGAAGGGGGAAAGCCCAGATGCTTTGGTCATTTAAGTGTCATTATATATATATAAAGATTTTTATTCAAGTTGATCAGTACAGTTACATGAAATGGACAGGAGCCTCTGCGAACAGATCTTCCAGATCTGGCCTAGCTTGGAGGGGATCGAGAGCATTAAAGCTAAAACAGGAGGAACTTTCCCCTAAATTGGGTCGAGGGAGGCGAGCTGATGAGTTATGAGGGTTTTAACTGATAAACAGGGACTAATGGTATTCCTTCTTCCACACATCAACATCAGAGAGAAATCATAGTTGTTTAATTATCCTGTCATAAATTATAGATGTTATGAGGCTAGATGTGATTGCTCCTCCCCCTCATTGGCATGTGAGCCTACCAGGGCATACTCAGGCCTACCAGCCGTGAGCTATAGTATTACATGTGATGAGTCACAAAATTGATATTTGTCAAAGTGTTTTATTCAGAAGATCTTTTTGTGGAAATTTTCTTTATGTATATAGAATTTTTATTCTGGTAATAAAATGTACAGAATACGGCTCAGGCCTCTACATGTAGGTCTTCCAGCCAGTCCAGAAATGATGAGAAAATGATACTTATTCATGTGACATCAGAATTAGATCATACACTACAATAACTATACAGTTTACATTCAGATCATTTAAGCTGCGCGTTATCTTACAGCATTGGGTTATTTTCATGAAAATGTATAGAAACCAGTAGAAAATTACAGTAATTCAATTCAAGTCCTAACAGCATTTTTAGCATACTTGTGTATAGGTGCATATTGATTAGTTAACATGCCGATATAACATGTTGATATATATAATTATAGAAATTATTATACATATGTAGTGAAACTGCTGAAAAATGTTCTTGCCTAGATGGGGAACTGAACCCAGGACCTTTGTATTTATGTTCCAATGCTCTACCAACTGAGCTATCCAGGGGGGTACAATTTCAGCTGGTTACAACCAGATCCTACCACCCAGTACACGACTTATATATAATTTGCTGAGTTTGTTACTTATTTTAAGTTACTTATTTACAAGAACTGCTCACAATGTTTCCATTATTGGGGTGTTAGTAGCATGAATATGTACTAAATTTGAAGTCTGTGGATTGATATATCTATGCGTATCTGAGCTTATCCTTAGGAGTATATTTAACTACTTTACTATAGTGATTGACCATAAAGAATTAGTGCTAGCTTTCTGTCATAGAAGTGTACCTATTAGATGTGTATTATTGTTTACCATCATTGGAATTCGCCTGATCTCATCTTTTTAAATGTAAGATCTCAAAATCCATTTTTTCCGACTTGTGACTCATTTTCTGGTGTGATCAGGTGTGATTCCATGGTCACATGACCTAATTGATTGAAAGAATGGCGCTCCACACAGTGTAACCTACCTGTAGATTACAAATGGTGACGTCATGTTAACCTGCTTCAACCTAAACGAGATAGGCCGAGAGGAAGTTTTGATGACAGGGTCTCCTTGCTAGTGGTCAAAAGATATTCAAGCCTTTTTCAGCAATTTTTCAGAACACTAATGACAGTACTAGAGAGTGGTAGTTATTGTATATAGGCCAATGATATAAACTTATCAAGTCTTATATCCAATTTTATATCAATCCAAGCGTTTTAACTGTTACTCAAGCATATGGGTGGAGATGGGTGGGAAATAACAATTGAAGACAGACATTTTGATGCAGTCATTTTATTCTAAAATTACTTTCATTCAAAAAATGCTACACAATCTAGGCATGCATAGGATATGATAATAATATTACACTTAAACCAATGTACATCATCAGACGGAGCCTGCCATTTCTACATATTATTCACATTCACATTTTTTATTTATTTCTTTTCCCCATGATTTCATCATTCATGAATCTTCAGAATAATATTATTCTTTATTTAATAATATTATTCCTTATTTAAATAAGATATAATTTGCAGTGACATTAAGATCACCCAGATAATGAGTAGAATACATAGGTATAGCTTGAGGCTGATAACTGGGTCCATATATCATGGAGAAGTAGATTACTCCTGTGTGTATAGACGAGTCAATGTGTATAATAACATGTGGAAATATGTCTGTATTTGTATGCAGAATAATATATATGTTTACTTGTATCTCTACTGTATCATACATGTATGTATGTATGTATGTATGTATACATGTATGAACATGTTTGTATGTATGTATGTATGTATGTGTATGCATGTATGTATGAATGCATGCATGTATACATTGTATGTATGTATGTATGTCAGGGCTGTAACAATCACTTAAAGAAGTAGTTGCAACCACTTTTCAAAATATAGTTGTCCTCGCAGAATATTTGCTACATAAGCAAAACATTGTGTCTTATACGCTATTTCAGAACATCACCACTCTTGATGATACATACATTTACACTCCTTGTGTGTCTGAGAACAGCCAAAGGGTCTAAATATTCATGCTCCTTTAACCAATTTGTAGAACCTTATGTATAATGTATGTTAGAATGTATGTATTTTATAATGTATGTATGTATGTGCATATGTATGTACATGATACCTGTGAAGGTATGATACATATGTGAGTGTTATGGCGTATGTGTCTACGCATGCATGCCCATACGTCACACCCTCGGCACCTACGACCCCAACTGCAGTTACCAGCATTGTTGTTGTTGTTGGCACTGATGATTTTCTTTGAAATCTTGCTTAAAAATACTTTATATAATAAACTGAATCGATAGATCTCTTCCTTTTAGGTATGACACCGTTGTGATGGGTTCAAATAATGTACCAGGGTTGAAGTTTACTTATATTTTGTACTTGGAATAACACACTGTATGACCCCAACTGTTTTCCACTATGACCGTAACTGTATAATGCAGTTACGGGTATACCACTCAATGTTTTTCACCTAGATTACACTGTATTATAAGCCAGATACATGTATCTGATAACACTCAAACCTAAATGCAACTATAGTAAACACCCACAGAACATGACAGCTACTGAATACGGCTTTTGTTAGGTAAAAACCAACATTGTTTGTTCTAATGGGAGCCCACCTTCCACCATTTTGAATGCTGGTAACTGCAGTTTAGGTCGTAGGTGACGAGGGTGTGATACGTGCAGGTGACTCAGTGGTTTACACGTCACACTTGCCACAGTGCTTCACTATTTACAATGTCTGGAACACGTGTGACACACGAGTATCTGCCCACTACAGACCTCTTACACTAGTGTCGCTATGTGCTCCTGCTCCACCTCCTCATATATTAGTCAATATGACCAGACCACAACTTCACTTGTGTACAAACATATTTGGGCAGGAATCAGGAATGATTCCTACAGAACACTTTGTTGTCTACTACATGTATACATGTCTATGGTACATTAGGGGATTTGCAAGGACTCTTATCAAGAATTTTAATTTGGCAGGAGTCAATGGAGCAGCTTTTGAATCAATAAATAACCACAATAATTTGACTAAACAAAATAGACCCCTCGCCCCTTGGAATATATATAACCCTCTTTTCTAAGAAGCGAGGGACGTATTTCCTTAAAGCTGCACCCTCAGATAATAGCGATCAATATTTTCTACTTTTTGTTCCATTCTTTTTCCCAACCCATCAGAAAATCATCAAAAACCATTTAACAAAATTTTGTTTTCGCAGAAGGGCAAGGTATAAAAGTCAACATTTTTATTTTGGTGGCCCACCAAAATCCTTTGCAGCAGTGGTTTCACTTATTATCACTCACCGGCAGCCATTTTCATTCGGCCATTTGACTTCAAATTGCTGTATAAACATATAACAGCAGCACAATAGTGATAACATCAGTCCTATATATATATATATATATTAGTCTAAGAAGAAGTAAATATTTTGCTGAGAATGCAGCTTTAATTAACTAAGAGAACTCACTTCCTGTAGTAAAGACTTAAAGAGCGGCACCCGCAAATCCCCTATTGTACTTGACAAAGGGTGAAAGCTACGAGAAAGATGTGTAGAATAGATGAGCCAATTCATTCACATTATTACAAAATCCATGGGTGGCAAAATCATCCCGATGAATTACATTGTTATTATACATGTAAAAACCACCTCCCCGACGAACCCGTTATCACATACCTTCCTTCCATATTCTCAGCACAGTTATACACAAACTGGCATATCTCAAGGAATCGTTTGTTAAGTTTAAAAAACTTTACATGAAAAGGAGTAACTCTTTACTTATGTCATATCAATGATTACTTTCAACATATAAAATCGGATATATAAATTCATAAATATTAAATTTAATTGAATACATTACATGCAGATCAAGTTAGATGAAACTGTTGGGGATTCTGAATTAACATATGATTCCCTCTTTAAATCTCAGAGGTGAAAGATATAGCTTACATCCCCAAACATGCAAGTCATATTGACCAATGTCTGTCTATGTGATGTATTACAGGAAAATGAGTCACAAGTGGCAAAAATAAATTTTGAGATATCATCATATTTGAAAAGATGAGAGCAAGCGGATTCCAATGATAGTAAACAATAGGACAGCCAAGGAGTATTTCTATATTTTAAGTTTGATATTTTCATATTTGAAAAGAAGGTTTGCAGGGATTTCCAGGTGGATAATTACTAGTAAACTAGCTAAACATACTCCATGAGATGACATTAGAAATACGTTGATATATTTAATACACTGTCTTGAAATGTGGTACATCAATTTATACCAATTTAAGTGCTAGGTATCCTAAGGATGAGAATATTCCTACAAAACATCTTGTGGGAAAAAACATTTGAAAAATATTTGTTTGCGACTTGTGACTCATTTTCTTGTCACATACCACAGAAAGTAAATGTATTACTCCAGGAAACGGTCATCAGTGCCACGACTGGAACAGGGAAAGCTCGAAGGCAATATTATCCTCTATACACCCCGATTGCAGTTTTTACTGTCTTCTTAAAATCTAATTTTCAATAAATATTGAAGCAAAAAATTGTCATTTATTTATAAAACATATCAAATAATCATGCCTGGAACAATACTCCAATAACAGGGATGCAGGTATAAACAGCGAAGAAAGGACATAATATGTGGCCTCTTCTTTCCAACAATTCATTTTATAATTTGCCTTAACAGAACTCATTGTAATACATTTGATTTTGATTCTTACCAGACTGAGGTGAAATCACCTTGTAAATGCTAAAAATAGACCATTTTCTCATAATTCTCCTGGAAAATGAATTATTGCGACAATACTTGCTATTCATTGTGTTAAGTTCTGTATTTTTGTAATGGATACACTATTGAGCGTTGAGTAGAAGTGTTTACTGTCACCAATACACAGGGAACTGCTGCTATAGTCTAGCCCAGGATAAGTTAGAAGGGACGGGCAGGGAAGGCCAGATGTTTTGGTAATTAACCGTGCCACCGTCCACCCCCCTGATACGGCTCACTGCTTCTGCGGTTAGTAAAGAATTTGGAGGGACAGGCTGATATGACCTTGCTGCTTTAACCCCTTCTTTTGTCTTCCTATAACATACTTAAGCTTGGAATATTGTGGAGGAGAGGGTTAATGACAAGACGAGGTGTTCCCCACACAGAGTCCCTCAACCAAGCACAAGTCATGACTCAGCTGCTGTTTTACCAGGTCACAGATTAATAGTAATTAATGGCACTCCTTCTTAAACACATCGCCATCAAAGAACTATCCCCACCAAATAATTATTCTGGGCAAAACTATAGTCCAAGTGTATATCAGGCAATCCAGCACTTTTTAAACAGGGATGGTGGGTTCCAATAAAGTTTAAAACAAATTAGAGAATTAAAGTTACATAACTCAACATTGTTCAATAATCTGTTTTTGTCTTCTACCAGGACTAGATCAGTTTATACAAAGTTTGGTTGTACAAGAATCGTCAAGAAGATCATACTTTTTATTTTAATTTGCTAAGAATGCAGTTTTGATAGGGGATTTGCATGTCCCACTGCGGTCTATTACAGTGCATGCTGGGATAGGTTCAATCCAAATCTGACATACAAATATTTAACAACATTTTTACAGAAGGTTGCAAGGATTTTTTCAACAATTTCATAGGTTGTTTAATCTATAAAAACCAAATGCATGATGGGAAAAATGAAGTCTTGTTTTATGGAAACATGTAGAACACATTAATTCACTGCTGAATGTTCCAAGCTGAACATAACATATTGCTTATAGCTTCAACACTGACATACAACTCCCATAATTCCATGCGAATTAGGATTCAAGATGGCGGACATGAAAATCCCCTATACTCAGAATATGACCACTCTGCTTAGCTACACAGTCGCTCATCATAATCGTATCGTTAAAAGATTGCATAAAAATGTTACTCACTAGAAGAAAAAATAACTCTTACGATAAGACCTTTGAGCAGATATAATAATTGTTTAATAATGAATAGGATAGCGATGAAGATAACTATCGTTATCATAACTTCACGACGACCAACAGTGCCAAGTTTAAGATAATCCTGGATGCCTGCCTGGCCAAATCAAAATGGCGGCAGGACCGTTTGATATGTTCATATACTATTATCACATCATACAATGGTTCCACATCAACATGTCCACCACAACTATTTGGTTGTCTTGATGCTCTTTGGTAATCAGGAAAGCTAAGATTTTTAAAGGAATACAATAGTCCAGCGATGATAAATACTCATAAGTAGTATTATAACTACAATTATTATTTAAAAGAAAAATTAGTTATAGGGAGAAAAAAGCCACCAATATATATGTATAATCCAGCATATTAGACAAGGACAATTTAGCAAGATTTAATAAATGAGCTGAGTTTTGATTAGGGAATGTTTGGGTATTGATTTAAAGCTAGGTAATCTTTCTAATATAAATTGAATATAACAAAATCCTATCAAAATTTGGACTGGGGATGTTCCACATCATAGTTCCTCTAGTTGTATGCCCTCGGCAAGAGTCAAGAGTCATGCTAACTGCTGGTTAGTGAGGTGACAGGGTTGTTTGCAAGGTCACTTAAGTCTCTCTCAAGCCGCACTTTCAAAGCCATTGCCTTAAAGTTGCACTCTCAGTTAACGTCGGTAAAATACAAAATATTTTCTTCATTTTGTATATTTTCTTCCATTCTGTATCCATCTAAGTTGTTTGACCCACGATTTTGGAGGATTGTATCGAGTTGTTTTTGTTACAGGGCTTCTAAACCATCCTTATTGTTATTAGGAGGGCTCACTGGAATCCTTTTATGCGATGACTTCACTTATTATCGCTCACCGGCGGCAGTTTTAGCTAGTTTTCTCTCGGTGATTAGATTTAGAATTCTTGTATAAACATTTAAGCAGCAGAATATTGATAAATCCAGTCCTATAAGCCATTATACGAGTAACTCTTGTATAAACATATACCAGCAGCAGAATATTGATAAATTCAGTCCTATAAGTCATAATGAGTCGATTTGGGCAAATTTTGTTTGTAGCAATATAGCTGAGAATGCAACTTTAAATCTTATGGGACCAAACCAAGTACCCTCTCAAGCTGCTCTTTTCCAAGCCAATGCTTTAACTACCAGTGGAGCTAGATCATAAACATTTTGGCTTCTAGGTTTTAAAATACTTCACTTGCAGATACCAGATATAGACAGACATCAAACTATAACATTGCTTTACATTATACTGAAATAGTCTTCATAAATAATTGTGTACAATTTAGTTAAATAACCCTGAATAGGTAGACCAAGGAAAAAGAAATTAAAACCAATGTAGAAATGTCAATAATTACATGGACTTGGTGAATTAATTCCATAAGGGGTTCAAGGTTGTCCTTTCCCAAGTTACAGGGAAAATATGTACAAAATGCAATTCTAGTAATTTCATTCACACAGTTATTATGACCAGTGATAAATATTCTTAGGAATTCTTGGCAAGTATTATATTCAAAAGACGCAACAAAATGTCATTCAAAAGCAGAACTCAAATGAGACAGGTCCATTCGAGAGGCAGGCATCAAAATATTAAACAGTCGACACTTACAAATAAACAATAAATTATGGAACGTTGATGCATATCTGTGTTACCAATTAGGAAAAAGTTGTGCCTCAATGATCCAATGGAAAGGTACCATGGCCATAGCCAGTGTTTCAATGTTGGCAACAAGAGGGGAAATAGATGACAAAAGATGAATTTGAGGAAAATTACGTTATGCAGTGTTTTAAGTAAAATCATTTGCTGTTGACTGAATGGTACCTTTCACTTGGGCGAGAGACAGCTGGCTGAGAGCATGTAACTTCACAATTCCTAATAAATAATGGCCATGAGGTATTATTGCAACGGTACACCAAACGGTATATATACCACGGTCGATGTTGGATGACAGTTCTGTATGTGCTTAGTAATGGTAGGCTTTGACATTTTGTTTGGCAGTGGGCAGTATGGACACGACCAGTGTATTTGTACCTCGGGCTCGTGTCCCAGAATGTGGTCGTGTATGGCATCAGCGTCTTCTGCCTCGTAAGTACAGTAGGGGCATGGGATGTGGCTGGGCAGACTGGCCGCCCTGAGGGAGGAGGCTGAGGCGGGGGCTGAGAATGCTCCTCCCACCTGCTGCTGTGGTGGTGGTCTCTGCATGAAGGATGCTGCGGCTGCGGCCGCGGTGGCTGCACTCATGTGCGGCCTCATCTGATGGCGGCCGGGGGGTGCAGAAGTTCTGCGCAGGTGAGCTTGCTGGAATGCAGCAGCAGCCATTCCCAGACTACCGTGTGGTGGTCCCTGGAAGCCTGCTCTGATGCCAGCATAGCTTGACTGTGCAGCAGGTCTGGGTGTGGGGCGGTTCTTGGACTGGAACTGGCGCCACTTGTTAATGCCGACGGGCACGTTGAGCGGACTGCTCTGCATGACAGCATACCCGGCGGCAGGGTTGGGGGCTGAGCCTGAGACAAGGGCTGCTGCAGTAGCCGTTACAGTAGCTGCTGCTGCCGTAGCAGCAGCTGTTGGCTTCAACTTCTTACTCTTGAGGAGAGGCTTGAGGTTGAAGACACTGTACGCCTTCCTGGCGGCCTCCTCATCAGCAAACCGACCCTCAATTAGCTTCTGCTTGACCTGCTCAATCTTGGCTGCCTTCTTGAGCAGCATCTGCTGCTGCTGTTGCAGCTTCAAGGAGTCGACCCCACGCTTGGTCATCATCTCCAGGGATGACAAGGCACTCTGGGGCTCACACAACTGCTGCTGGCTGGCTGCGGGTGAGCTCAGCAAGCTGCTGCTGCTGCTCTTGCTGCTGCTGGTTATGCTAGCCTGACTAGAGTGGAATGTTATCAATGGCGGTGGCTGCGGCGGTGGAGGCTGGGTTGTCTTAGTCTGTGATGTCTGGGGCTCAATGCGAATAAGCGGGGGCATAGTCTTGGAGACCGGTCTGTGCGGAGTCGTTTTCATACCACGACTGACCTGCTGCATACCTGAGGTAGCAGCACGGTTGGCTGACAAGACACCAGAGTTGGGAGACGGTGTGTTGTTGGGTGATTTTGAGACGACGCTGCTACTACTGGCCTTCCCCACAGGCCTCTCTCTGCTGGAGGCTTTGTAGTGAGAGTGAGCAGGCTGTGGTTTTCTGCTGGCTGGAGAGCTCTCCCTAGACTGGGAGCCCTTAGCCTTGGCTGTGTATGGAGCACTCATGAGAGGTTCATTGAGAGGTCTGGATCTGAAGCACACTGCAGCAGTGGGGCTGGGTTCTATTACTATAGGAGGCACTGTGTATTTCTTAGTTTGGTGAGCAGGTGGAGGAGTTCTAGATGCCACACTCTCTACCTTCTTCTCCACAGACTTCTGCTTCAGGCTATTGGGAGATAACACACCAGGAGAAACAGACATAATCTCTTTTTTCCTAGGTTTCGACAGATCCTGAACTTGGGTAAGATCGTGAGGCAAGCCTCTTGAAGAGGACCGAGAGGCTGGTGAAACAGATAGGTCTGTCGGTTGGTCAATATCCAGCGGCGCAGATTTCAATATTTGTAAATTAAGAGGTTGATCTGACTGTGGCATGGAAATAACAGAACTATGTGTCTCGGTTATTATTACATCATCGTCTTTACCAGTTTCTGTATAAGTCCGGGACACAGAATAATCCTCACATTCCATCTTCAAGTCAGCATCATCACTAACACTATCCTTGTGGGGTTTGGTGGATGGACTATTAGAAGTCTGAGTGTTGGGTCTGCCTGCTGGGCCTAGTCTGTTTATACCCGCGGGTATGGACGAGGAGGGTGCTCTCACTAAGGTGGGTTTAATCTCACCCACCGGTCGCTGCTTCCTTGTGTGTTCAGTACCACTACCACCAGTACCAACTCCACCACCAGAGTGTGTGCTGGTGTCCTCATGGTCGTCATGGTGATGGTAGATGACCCTGGAGGGCACTGGTGGCTTTTTGGTGGACACCATATCATCAGTGCTGCAGCTCTTCTCACTAGTCTTGGGTTCACTAACCTCAGCGTGGTCTACAGGCTCTGTCTTTATATTGACGGAGGCATAATTTTGATTGGTGGACTTGAGATCAACACTGGCTGGAGCCGTGGGGCTGAAGCGGTGCAGTTTAGCTATGGGAGGTTTGGGGACAGGCTCTGCAGAGAGGATGTCCAAGTCTCCGTCATCGTCGTCGTCATCTATCACAATGGGAGTTTCATTCAGATTATCCTGGTTGGATTGCAGACTCCCATGAACACCGACTACCCTGGTGAAATATTGTTCTTCGTCGGTTATGGTTATTTGGATATCGTCGGTCTCGCCTTCATGTGCGCGGGCGATATGCCTCAGCATATTAGATTTGTGCCTTGAACATCCAAACGGACAGTATGGACATGCATACCAGTACCGCATTTGATGTGTCTCTGAGATATGGTTAATAACATCGTCCAAATCATCAAATATTTTAACACAGAATTTACACGAGTAGCACTCTGTCAATTGAGGAGGTTGCATGTTTGCTGAGTCATCAATATCAGCAGTTTCAGCCTCCAACAAGTCGTCCTCACCTACTTGCTGGTCTACCGCCCTGCCACCAGTGGTCACCTTGGAACCCTCACTACAGGCTTCCTCTTCAGGTGAAGGGTCTGTTTCCATGGGAACAGGGTCACATGAGGAGTTGTCTCCAGCGAGTACTTCTCCACCAATGGCAGTACTGATGCAGTCTTCACTTTGGCCTGCCAGACTCACCACGTTCAGTATCATGAGTGGTGGTGGTGACTCCACGGGGGCTTCCTCTGGGGCAGGTTCAGCAATAGCGGCTGTCTCTGGCTCCTCACTTTCTCCGGGAACTGTTTCTACTTGAGGCTTCTCAGGCACTTCACTATCCTCCTCCTTAAATTTAGAAAAGGAAACGATTACTTTTAAATTCCATTTGAGAGGTGCGATAAAGTGGGTCCGATAAAAATGATTTTATTGTAGATATACAAAAAATTCGAATTAGTTTTTCTATTTGCTTTTAGATACATGTACTCATGAGGATTCAAAATCAAAAACAATAACTTCTTTCTTATCTTCTTTGCTAAAGGCATATAATAGATAGTGAATGGAACTCTTTGCTTAGGACATAAAATAAATAGTGAATGGAACTCTTTGCTAAGGGCATATAATAAATAGTGAATGGAACTCTTTGCTAAGGGCATATAATAGATAGTGAATGGAACTCTTTCCTAAGGGCATGTGGGTCAAATTTTCAGAAAATGTACAATTCAACTACGCCAATCTTCTCAAATAAACCAAATTTCAAATGAAAATACTGTTCAAAATACAGTTCAACCTAACCAAACAGATCAATGCAATGCCAAATATACTCGAATTTACCTAGTTTTGACCAAATTGCAGCCTCATTTAGCAGAATTTACTAAATGTGTAGAGCTGCCAATTATACAATGTTTACATTTTCTGAAAATCTGACCCATATAATAAATAGTGAATGGAACTCTTTGCTAAGGGCATATAATAGATAGTGAATGGAACTCTTTGCTAAGGGCATATAATAGATAGTGAATGGAACTCTTTGCTAAGGGCATATAATAAATAGTGAATGGAACTCTTTCCTAAGGGCATATAATAAATAGTGAATGGAACTCTTTCCTAAGGGCATATAATAAATAGTGAATGGAACTTTGCTAAGGGCATATAATAGAGTGAATAGGACTCTTTGCTAAGGGCATAAACAAGTGAATAGAATTTTTTTCTGATGTTTAAACAATATTACTACAAAATTTGTTTAATCAATTTTATTATATATAACACAACATTCCAGTTGCTTGGGACCTATTTGCTTAATAATTAGAGGGAATGCAAATAATGGTTGTTCTGAAAGCATTATCAAAAACACTTGGAGACACATATTGCAGAGACGGCGTCTCCACAAATAAGATCTGTGTGTAGCGGACGTCTAAACAAGTTAAGTTGTGATATAAAATACAACTTACATGAGTATCATCGGGAATCACTGGAATTTCCTGAATGGGCTCTTCTTCACAGATCTCTGCTGACATCTCGGGCTCGGGCTCGACCGTCTCATCACCAGCCACTGCATCAGTGGTAGCAGGAGCTCCTCCTAGAGCACCTCCTGCAGTAGACAGTAGCTTTATATAGCAACAGTTCAAGCAGGACAAGAAGCAGTCAAATACCCAGTTCTTCAACAAACAGGCCTTTCAGTGACATTTCTTTCAAAAAGAAGTTAACAAAGTTTTTTTTCCATGGGTTTTGATAGAAAAAAGTTCTTTTTCAGGTAAAACCATTGATTATAAAATTCAGAGTCATATACTCAAGATTTATACCTAGTATTTATACCTAGTATTTATCACTTTTCAGCTCAATTTAACAGAATATACTCAATGTGTAGGGCCGCGGATTGTACATTTTCTGACATAAGTAAGTAAATAAGTAAGTAAAGATTGCTTACTAGGCGTGCAAAGGTCCAGCAGGAGCGCGCCCTCACTCTCGCTCTCACTAATAGCCTTGACGGGAGTGACAGGGGCCGGTGTGCTGGACAAGTTGTTGTTGCTTCCTGCAACAATACTGGTTGTGCTTGTTGTTGCCCCTTGGGGAGATATTGCTGCAGTAGGAGTAACCACAACAGCAGAGGAATGTGTGCTACTTCTAGGAATGATCTGTTGTTGGGGTGGAGAGATGGTTGGCACCTTGAGAATCACTCTGGTGCTAGGTCCCAATTGTTTTTTAAAGTTGTTGGATGATTTTCCAGCAGTGGCTCCTGTTGTGGTTTTGTTTGGGGTGTGGAACGCGGAGGCAGTGTATGACCCTGCCGGGGATATTTGAGTCTTGGGGCTGTGAGCAGGTGGCGGTGTACCATTTGTTGGTGTTTTACAAACTGTGGTTGGATAAACAGGAGAAGGCAAAATCACTGGAGTAGCACTTGCAAGATTCACTGCGGCTGGAGTGGGTGATGGAGAAAGCACAGACTGGAGAGCGGGTGTAGCAGTCGGAGAACCAGACATGGAACTTACAGACGTGGAACCAGACGCTTGGATTAAAGTCATTTGAGCTGGGGAAGCCTGAGGACTCTGGTTAGCTTTACCAGCTTCAGGGGGAGATGTGGAAGATGAGGAGGAAGAAGATGAAGTTGATTCTGTTGCGCCCAGTAATGTCACTCCATCAGGACCAATTATAACATGTAACGGAGACATGCCCTCTCTGGAGTTGGGCCGCGACTGTACGCTAACTTTCTTATTCACATCATAGAAATCAGCTTCCACTTTAAGAGCTACTGTGTTGTTGGGATGATGTTTGACATAATGTTTTTGCACTGCAGTGGCATTAGAGAAGTAAGTGTGTTCACACAAGGGACATTGGTATGATTGTTCTCCCCGGTGGTATTGTGAAATGTGTTTTTGCATGCCTTCGAGGCAGTTACTTGCATGCGTGCAATGTCTGCACTGGTAGTATGGCTTGCTGGGGTCCACATTATCCAGCAGAGGGATTCTAGGTCTGCGGGGAATCTTAATCTTGGACCCTTGACCAGCTTCTTTACCATTGGCAGCAGCCGCCGCAGCCTTAGCTAAGGGGCTGCTGGAGGTGCAGCTGCTGGAGGAAGAGGACGGGGTGGATGCTCCGGTCTGTGGAGCGGCCGCCTGTGGAGTTTGTGGAGCAAGAATCTGTGATGGAGGAGCAGGAGATCCTGGAGATGGACTGACTTTGGCTACTACATTGACCACAGGGCCGGTGGACACAGGTCTAGAAGTGGTTACTACTAACTGCATAGCAGCTGAAGTGTCTGCTTCTGAGCTGGTCTTGCTAGAGGTGCTGCTTTGTGTTGCTGAAGTCAAAGGCTGTGGTGAATTAGAAGAAGAGGATGATGGAGAAGAAGTAGCGACTACAGATATACCGGCCGAGGTAGTCTTAGCGGCTACTCCCAGCTTGTTTGTAGCTGCAGCTGCTTGAGCATTCAGTACTGCTGGGTTGAGGAGTGAAACTATTTTGCCTTTAGCCTGAGTGGCCAGATCACCGGTGGATTTGATCACTGGTGTAACAGTTCTGACCAGGTCCGGGCGGAGACAAGGCATATCAAATCTGTCAGCGTGCAGGAAAGACTGCCCTGACTGATCCGCAGACGAAGCATTTTTGCTCATATCACAAGTAATGTAATAATCCTCCTCACAAATGTCTGCGTTTTTCACAATATCATGAGTCAAGCCCTGGTGAGCTTGTTTATGGTGAGAGATGACAGAGCTTCTGGAACCTTCCCAGTTGTTGCAGATGCCGCATGAGTAGGGCATGATATCTGCATGGCTGTACACATGCTGCGACATCACACTCCGAATGCTGGAGGTGAAGGAGCAATGCAGGCAGCTGAATTTGGTTGTCCGACTCCTCAGCGGCGACACTGGAAAGAGCCCATGGGATTCTGTCTTCTGGTCTGTAGTAGTAAGAGTAGCTTGGATGGATGCAGCAGAACCCTTTTTAGACTTCATGGACTTCCTTGCACTTGTACCAGAAGTTTTCATGGATTTTCTGGCAGTGACAGGAGCTCTGCTCAATACGGGTTTGGGAGCAGGTGGAGGGGCGGGTGTAGCAGGGGCAGGGGGAGGAATCGGACCAGACTCAAATTCTGCTTGCCCTTGCTGGTCCTTTGGCATGATGAAACTAAGGAATTGCCTTTCACCCTCTGAGCTGGGTTCTAACCTAGCTTTTTTCACAGGAGGAGAAACACTGGTGCTGCTTTTACTTTTTTCAGTGCTAGGCAAAGCAATTTTAACTGATGTGGTCACAGCACTTTCTGGTGAATCAGATGCAGCACGCTTTTTGCTCGAGGAATGACTAGTGACAGGTGTGTCCAACACAGAAGTTCTTTTTACTAGATCTAGAGGGGAATCATTGCTTTGAGAATTCCATGCCAAACTCAAATTAGTGGCGGAGAGAGAATCTTGGTTGATGTTCTCTCCGGACAGAATGTCTTGTCCCGGACTCAGGCTCTCGGTCAGCGACCCCGGAGAAAGTGCTGAAGGGGATCCAGAATCAGTGGAGAATATATTCAAGTATTTGATCAAGTCAATCACTTTGACACTGCACGGTCTGCACAAGGCTTCGAGTTCCTCTACCGAGCCACTCACTGGTCCACTGGTCTTGGCTGGTGACTTGTCCTTCTTCTTACCAGGGGGTTTAGACTGTTTAGCAAACAGGTACCACAGCCGATTCTGCTTCCCCCTAGTTTTCATTTTAGTTGGAGACGGAATTCTCCTTTTTATGACTAGCTTTTCTACCTTTTGTGGAGGGGAGGATGAAGAGGCTACAAGCGGACCAGATGCTGAAGGCGCCACAGCGACCACAGTTGTAGCCCCTGGTTCTTCATGGGTTGGTTCTTTCTTGACTTCATCTATAAACATGAGGTCTTGTAGCCGGGTGTCCTTGTCTGTGATGGGTACACTCTGGGTGCCCAGTGTGCTCATGGAGTCACTGGTCAGCTCTGATATCTCACTGTCAGTACTGTCTAACATAAGGCTGCTGGGAACTGCCATCTGTGGTGGAACCAGACTAGAGCCTGTTCCTGGTGCCTCTCCAACTTGGGCAACCAACTTTGGTTTTTTCTTCTTGTGGTATGTCCTCTCTGTTACATTCAACAAATCAAACTCATTCCTTCTCCTTTTCTTCTTCTTTCCGTCTTCAATTGCAGCCGCCGTCAAGTTTAACTCAGGAGGTGGTTCTGAGCTAGCTTTTTCTGGTGGAACGGCATCACGTTTTGTCATCTGCTTTCGCTGGGCGACCTCATCTGCTGTTTTGTCATCTACTGGAAAGTTACTCTGCGAAGTTGATGTGGGTGTTGTTGGAGTACTGCCATCCCCACGGTCAGAACTACTCTTACGCTTCAGCTTTAAAACTATCTTTACACCTTCGGTAACCTTCCTGGCTGACCACTCACTCTTGCTGGGAGACAAGTCAGATAGAGATTTAGGAACAGGATCCAAGTCCTTCCCTTGAACTGCCTTCAAAGGCTGTACAGAACTATCACTGGGAGCACTGCTTCTGGGAGGAGTTTGAGAACCTGGCACAGCTTCTGTACCAACAACCTCACTGCCCATAGCGGGCCCACTAGCCTGTGCAATGCTTTCTCTATCAGTCTCAGTAGTAGAGTCAATTAGCAGCAGATTCTGCTTATTCTTTAAATCAGAAATCTCAGCTTCATCAGTGTCGTGAAATGGCACCTGGAGATCATCAATAGGCCTATGTTCCTGGAACATGTGTTGACTAATCTCTAATGGCTCCGGTGGAGTAGTATCCTGGGCTTCCACATTCACATGGTAGTCTATTGGTTCATCACCAACCTGTTTATCATTGGGTTTAATGGTGACTGTCTCACTCTCCTGCCTTCCTTCACTTTCTCCAACGTCAGGTGCTTTGACTTGCTCAGTCGATACCGCCGTCTCAGCCGCATGCTCCACAACCACTTGCTCCTCAATATGTGTATTTTCAGGATGAAGTGGAGCAGAGGACGAGATGTTACTCTTGTTCCCGGTCTGTTGCTCTTCTGCAGATGCCTCTTCACTAGATGTAACTTGACTTACACAATCTAATTCACTTGGTTTCACATCTACCGCTACCACCATTGTGGTTGTTGGGATGGGGGTGACTCCGGTGGTGGTGAGAGAGTTTGATTCCTCGCGCTCCTCCTCCTTCACCTCAAATATTTCCTGCACGTCGTCCTCATCCTCCACCACTTCCTTTGCCTCCTGACTCTCTCTTGTCAGAACTGGCACAGGTTCTTGAGTTTCAACAACTTGCTTGGTAACAATTGCCTGGTTTGGACCATCACTTGGGGC
Organism: Sthenelais limicola; assembly: GCA_942159475.1. Taxonomy (NCBI): domain Eukaryota; kingdom Metazoa; phylum Annelida; class Polychaeta; order Phyllodocida; family Sigalionidae; genus Sthenelais; species Sthenelais limicola. The sequence goes on from OW804098.1 coordinate 18,621,055, forward strand.
GATGTCACGACCATCACTTGTAGCAAGGTTTTCATCCGGAGTCTGAGAAGCAGTAGGGATGTCAGTGGATGGGGCAGTCTCACTTTCTCCAGCAGGTTTGGAGACAAGGTCCTCTGTCCTCACAGGAACAGGTTCTTCTCGCTTAGTCTCCGCCTGTGAAATTAAGAAATAGATAGTAAATTCTCCGCCCAGGAAGTGCTTTTAGGTATGTTAGAAGAAAAAATTAATTGTATTATTCTTGTCGTAAAAAACTATATACATAGAGTCAGACTGTCTAGAAAGGGCAGTATTGAATTCATAGAAGCCCTTAGGGAGATAAGAAAACACCTGAATAACAAAAGACTATATGCGATTAAAAAGCAAAAGATATAGAGAAATGTTCAAAACATGGGAATACCTAAGTTAAAAAAAAGTATCAAAGCTGAAAGATCTACAATATGTTTAACTCAAAAGATTTGAATTGTTATTATTACTTGTTACTTTACTTGTTTAGAGCCCAGATGGGAGGTACAGAAAATAAAGAATTTGAAAAAGAAAGAAGAAAAAAAAGATAAGAAATACAGATTTAGTCTTTACCATGAGTTGCATTAGGGCGTCAACAAATCTTCCCTTAAGTACCATGTTAGTAAGCATGTTAGATACTAAAAAGTCTAAAGTCTATTGCATTTGAATCTTTTTTAATAATTTAAATGTAACTAAGTTCAGCCAGAAATGGCAGAGTTTGAAACAAGGTGACTAACAAGATTGATATCCTAAGTGACATAACACTACAGGTATGTTCACTGTTTTATTATATATGCTTAATAATAGTTTGATTAAAGGAAAATAGAGGGTTAATGGTTAGAATCAAGACATAGATAGAACTATTATCACACTAGTGTGATATGGGCTGTCATATCACATGTGTATATGAACAATATTTAGTATCTGCGTTACACAAATACAATATTTCAAATGCAGTTGCCCAAAATATTTTTTTTCACTTAGATATCAACCTAAACTAGACAAATCAAGAAGACTGAAACTATAATTGTCTTACCTGTTTTATCTCGGTGATATCACATTCTGAGATCTCTACCTCCTCTGCTGAAACCAGGAAACAATTATTAATGTAATAATGGCGGCAGTTGGAAGACATGTGCAGGTATTTTTTTTTTTTTTTAAATTTTTAAATTTAAAGCATCATTCTTAGCTAAATTTATTCTATTGTAACATATCTGAAAGCTTAGAGGAAAATAGAACTGAAAGTGACTAGGGATAGAACATGAAAGGGTTTCCCCTGTTCTTTTGTTTGGGGTCGATTATACAAGTCAACATTCTAAGAATCATTGTTTATCATGTATAAATTCATGCAAAAATTTACCACAGATATTTTTGGTTGGCCTAAAATTATAATCAGATTATAATCAGGTTAAAGGTTAACAAATGAAACTTACCATCTGGTTCTGAGGGTTCAGCTGCAACTTCGCGGCCACTCATCATCCCAGTCCCGCCCCTCGACCGTCCTCGTCTCCTCCTCGGACGACCTCGACCTCTTGCCATTTTGGTGAACTTGACCTCATCACCTATGACCCCTGCAGAAGGCTGGGGTGTTGCATCAGTTTTCTGTTCTACTGTCTGGTCCTTAACAGAAGACCCAGCACCATCTTCCACGGATATCACTGAATCTTGAGGGGCAATTTCACTTAGCTTGTCTTCGTCAGAAATGTCTAGCTTAAGATTCAAGCATTTTTCATCAGAATTATCATCCTCCATGGGAGAATCTCTTTGATCAATTGATGATTTCACACCATCTTTTTGCTCTTTTTCATCGGACTTTACAATCTCACTAGCACAGTCTTCTCTGTCTTTAATCTCATTTCGTTCAAGGGTTGTTAGTTGTGCCATGGTGGGTGTGGTTAGTGCGGAAGTAATGAGAGGATGTTTACGAGGCCGTCCTCTTTTCCTCACAGCAGGGGTATGATCAGGCGAAGATACATCCAGATTGGAGGGAGATGCCTTATCATCACCCATATCCTCTGATTCATCATGGCCCATGTCATCAGCATCTCTACCACTGCCTCGCTTCCTGCGGGTCATCATCTGGCTACGTTTGTAGCTTTGCACTGATCTCTCTCTAGAGGACTTAGAACTCTCAACATCGCTCTCGCTATCTCCCACAGACCCTTTAGTACTAATGTCTGATGCACTTTCAGCATCTTTAGGGGCAGTGTTCTTCCTTGGCCTGCCCCTACCTCTCTTTTTAACACCACCATCCGGAGATATCTCAACAGACTTGTCTCTGGGGGCAAGTTTGGGCTTCTCGCCTTCTTCGGCTTGATCTTTTGGACCGTTACCAGATTCATGTGATTCCTGAGCCTCCATAGCTTCAGAGCTAGAGGCTTCAGAAGCAGCATCTTTACCACTGGGTTTAGAGAGAGACTCCTTCTCAACACCAGACTTATCTTTCTTCCCATCTCTATCACTCTCAACCACAGTCTTTTTCTCCGCCCCATCTTGGCCGCATCTAATAGGGTCCTTACTACCACTACTCTTATTACTGATGATATCTGCAGGAGCAGGTCGGGTACTATCTTTAGCACTAGAAGGGGAAGATGAGTCACTGTCCTTATTATCAGGGCTGCTGCTCACAGCTGCTCCAGTTCTTGTAGCAGTAGCCTTGCGAGGTCTACCGCGGGCACGTCGAGCTCCTGGACTGACAAAGTCACCAGACTCCTTCGTCTCCGTCTCCCCAGAGGAGCTCGTCTCTGAAATATTGAAAAAAATGCATGAGAAACTGGGAATAATAATATTGACACTGAATATGGAGATGAGGAAAACAATGGCAATCCAGTTTTTCACATTTACAAAAACATTAATTACAATGTGGGGCTTGACTCTAGCATAGTGGGATTAGGACTAGGAGATATATTTGTTACTTCCAAGGCTATTCCTGACAAATTCTCACCTATTTCCAAGGCAGCTAAAATCAATTATTTCACTAAAGTTTTAATGTCCCTATTCAATAACCATTAACATGGCTGGAATGCCGTTTTCAAGGACCTAAGAAACAGACCACACTGGATACAGCAGGAATTTTTTCAGTCATGAAAATTCAGGAGAAATATTAATTTATTAATAAGAAATTTTAAAGGATGTGACTTTCATATATATGTTGTAAGTATCTTATAACTTAATAAACAATTTTAATTTAGGGCCTTCAGGAAGATCATTTCTGTGAAGAATGTGTCCAATTCGTAATTATATTCTATGTACATGTAATTATGAATAAAAGTTTTATATATATATATAATTGAACCATTTCAATTCAGCCATAAGCAAATAGGGCAAGGAAAAGACCACGTTAGAGTCAAGCCCCGTAATGATAACAATGAATAATAATTACAAAAGTTAGTTAGTATATTAGATTATGTTATACTACACTTTTGGTTTTACTAGCATTCATTATCTTCCAAGCTTACATATACTTAAGTGTTAGTGAAGTTACACCTACACAAAATCTTATTCCTTTCGCAACAAGTTTTTCAGGGAAAATCTTCCACGATTTGTTTTCAATATGCTTAAAGATTCATAGTTAAGAGCAAAGTTCGACCACAAAAAACAAGGAACATATTTTGTCAATCGACTACATTGATCATTCAATCCAAATAAAGTCTTTGAATTCACATCAAATAGTTACCTGGCATAATGATATAGATGTAAAAACAAAAATACTAAAATATTGACTTAGTACAATAACTCTAATAGTAAAACGTTCAGGTTAGGTTCCTAGAGCAATGCAGTTATTATTCCATGGAGTCTGTTGAAAGGTCTAGCATATTATATTCCAATACAGAAAAATAGTACCTCTACCCAAGAAAAATGGATGTTATTTAGAACATTAAGGATGGGTTCCAGTAGAAGTATTGTTGTAGTTTGCCTATTATTAAACCACTCTGGGTCATAAGAGAAATTCCACTTAAAAAATAGAGAGAAGAGAAAAATAGAGAGAAGAGATATATGTCACAAGTACATGTGGAGTCATATCCACATTATTTATTCATGAGACGTTTATTTATTTATTTATTTATTCATTTATCTCTTAGCTTCAGATTAGATCCAGATTATATCTACCTTTATCCTCGTATTTCAACATTACACTTTGTAATGGAGGAAGGTAAATCACAGCAATTCAAATTACTGAAGGTCTATAAAGACCAGTGGCCCAGACAATTCAATTTCTGGCGATCTTTAACAATATCTTTTGCCTGTTCTTAAAGCTTTCAGTTAAAGCTGCATTTTCAGCTAACATCGATCAAAACTAAAGATTTTCTACTTTTCGTTTTATTCTTTTTTTGTGCATCTGAAAGTCATCTGACCAAAGTTTTAGAGGATGTTGTTTCTCTGCAGGGCTTCTTAAAGACCACATATATTTCTGTGGCCCGCCAAAATCCTTTGCTTCACTTATTATCGCTCACTGGCTTCTTAGGATTATCCAAACTCAAATTCTTGTATAAACATATAAGAGCAGCAAAATGTTGATCACTTCAGTCCTATAAGCCATGACATGAGTAAATATGGTACAACTGTTTTTGTCTTAACCGCTGAGAATGCTGCTTTAAATGAGGCATAAGTGGGAATATAAAAGCTTCTTTATCTTATCCGGATTTTCTTACTTGATCATTATAGGTGATGACAGAAGGATTTCCAAATTGACAGTTAGGAACAAAACAATTCCAGCTAGAGTTAATTTCCTGACCACAGTAGCATTTAAGAAAAGGTTTGGCAAGATTTTCTGGTGATACTTGTGGGAATCCATCCCTAAAACATGCCATTTACAACAGGTAATACCATATTCAAGTAGCAGCAAATTTAGAATATCAAACCCTATTAAAAAAAATAAAACCATATATGAAATGTCTAATTTACAGGATATTCCACAATTTAAAATCCAGTGGTTTCTGGATTTATTAGAAAATAACTGATTAAAAAAAACTGTTTTAACAGAATCTGATTGAAAATGTTGTTGGGCATACATCAGGCGTAGAGCAAAAACAAATTTAAGATTCTAGATCCAAGTCATGCGTACGCCCAATGTCTACCCAACACCAAGTCTACCATAAACATCAAGGGCTTGTAAAACACAATATCTATGCTTAAATGAATACTTTTAACATGAATAATATCAAGGAAAAGTCATAATACATGTAAATATATGTAGCATCACAGCTCTCAGGGTCACCTTGAGTGACCACGCGACACCCATGATCGACTCTAAACAACCTTGTAGTGGTTAATGAAATAGGCACAAACATAGAACCAGAAGGTATATAAAATGTAATCCTAATATTGTCACAGTTCACTTCTTTAATGGGGAATAATACTATAAGAACCAAAGACCTGCAATAGGCTGATAGTCAGGACAGTCACAGATGATAGAACCTGCAGCAAAGGGCATCAATATCATGCATTAACACTAACGACCACAACAGATCATTCTCTCCATGAATCAGCACCACCACCACCACCACCACCACCGTCACCATTATCTAAGTTGGTCAATGTCCCAGCCCAAGTCAGGATATTCAAGTACGGAGGGGTTGTCAAGTATTATAAGGTACTGTACAGGTTTCAAGACATTTTGGCGCTTTTCGCATTAATATCCCAAACACGCCGTTTATTATTATTTATTAATATCCATACTGATATGGAAACTCCCGGTAATGGTAATTTAAATTCCCTTATCACCTAAAACCTGATAAAAGATGAATGATTAAAATCAGTTCAACACATTTTTATTGGCTGGATGGCTGCCAAAAACCTGTGTTGCAAAAACCACTTGCGGCGGCTAAGAAAAAAACATCTCCCAAAAATGCTTTTCAACTTTCTTTTATAAAGATCCACAAAATGTCTGATATTTTTTTTAATTATTTCCCAGGAAACATGGCTAGCTACATCAGCCGATCGTACAATGTGCCACTTATAGTGCATCGCGAGGCAAAAGTCATTTCCCAGAATATGACAATTTAGTGCCTGTCCTTTTTTCTTTTTAACCATTGTTTCACTAGGATTAGTTCAGCACATACAGCTGTCCTTCCCCTAGTGCCTGGGAAGGGGAGGTGAATTTCCAGCCACGCCGTGTTTGAGTCCAAAGACAGCGCTTACGTTTGTCAGTTTCCTGAATCATACATGGCAACTCATCATGGTTTTTCTAGTTCCAAAACAGATCATTTGCTTGTACAACAGAAAGGGCAAATGTTTGCTCCCCAACTTATAATATAACTTGACAATGCTTATATATAACATCATCAGCTTAGAACCAAAAGTTCCCATTTATCCTTGACTTGGGTTATTTGACATGTCTCCTTCACCAACAGTTCTCAATAGGTAGTATATATGTAGTTGCATGCAGAAAAATAATGCAAAATGATATCAACCAAAGATTTTTCTTTTCTTTAAAATATAATATATATGGGACAATAGATGCATAAAAAAATCAAGGGGCCTCGGCGCCTGAGTGGTTACGGTACCTGCTGAACCAACGCTAACAGAATCTCTACTTTGTGGTCGTCTAGAAAGTAGGATTGCTTGGCTTGTTGTGGCGGTTGTAGTAGCAGGAGCAGAAGAAGAGGAGGTGAAGGAAGAAGAGGAGGAGCAGGAGGAAGAAGAGATGGTAGGAGAATAACCACATGCTTCTGTTCCCGACTTCTGCGCCCTCGCAGTGTCTGGTTTCTGTGCCCTCGTCCAACGCGAGCCTGCTGACTTTTGGTTGGGGGCATTTGTCCCATCATTTCTGCAGTTGTCGCTAGTGGGCACTGTCCCATCACCCATAGGAGAAGAGGCTTGGGGAGTGTCTTGGAACCCTAGAGATGAGAGGATTGGGGGAGGAATATCACTAACAATACCAGAGGCTTCTTCGCTTTTATCTTTACCTTTTACTGCTTGTTTTGCTTGATCTTCAACCAAAGCCAAACTTGACCTACCCTCAGATGAGGCTTTGCTTTTGTCTGCAACTGTTTTGTGACTTGTGGATTTTGTGGTTTTTGTGTTGCTAGAACTAGTGTTTTGTGCAGTAATGTCTTGTTCCTCAGCTACAGATATTCTTGTGCCATGTCTATTGCTTTTCCTACCATGTGTGATGACAGCTGGGCTGATGGTTTCTGAGCTGTCAGCATTGATCTCCATTTCAGTATCTTTCATAAAGACCTCGCTGCTTGTTTTTGGTTCACTCACTGATGACTCGGCATCATTGAGTTTTGGAATTTCTGATGTGGACCGCTTTCTAATCCCACTTCTTGTTCTCCGCTTCTCTGACTGAAGCCGACTTCTACCGGTCGCTTGGGAATCAGCCACAACTACATCTTCATTTGATGGTGGCAATTTTTCAGGTTCAGATTCATCCTTGGAGTCCCTGGCTGCTGCAATTTTAGAAGCAAGCATCAAGCTTGAGCTAGAGCTATCAAGTGAGAAACAGTCATCATCTCTGCTCGCTGCATTTGTCGGAGAGTCAACAAATGACAGTTCTGTCTCAGTGTCAGCGTCTGAACTGTATGTGCTGCTAAAATGTTCAAACAGATTGCGCCCTGAGGATTTTTTATCTCTTCGCAATAGAACATCAGTCAAAGCAGGTAATGTATCATCATCCCTCTTCTTTGGATCTTCGTGTTTTTTCACCTTGGAAGGAGAAGAAGCAGATGTCCTTGTCAGCCTCTTGCTCTTTCTTGATAACCTTTTCTTAATCATGTGCATGAGTCTTTTGTTAGCATGGATGTTGTATGTAACGTGTTGTTGTTTTGTCTGCTGCAGTTGTCGCCTGCTGCTTGGCTGTTCTGTGGATTGCTTGTTGTGTGCTTGTGGTGGAGAGATTGCTTGTGTCTTGACTACAGTACTATTGCTTGAGCCCCTCTTAGCATGCCGAGAGCTCCTCCCACTAGCTATACCTATCCCTCCACCATTATCAGTCTTATTACTTGCTTTCTCATTACTGCCTTGTGCCTTTATACGTGACACACTAGATCTTTTCTCAGCCCTTGCTGAAGCTGCAGAGGGAAGAGGTGGAGTGGTGGGAGGAGGAACAGGAGGAGGGGGAGGAGTAGGACACCCAGACTGCTCTATCTTCTTGCTGTTCATTCCCCTGCTCTGAGAAACTGATTTCTTACCTTTGTCCGTGCCAACGCCGGACTGCCTGCTTGAGACGGTCCTCCTCTCGCCTTGCTCCTCGGGAGGATGGGCGGGAGCCGTGGAGGAGGAGGAAGACGTTTGGGCATCATCGCCTGTCGCTCCAACTGCAGTGGAGGAGGAACAGGAGGAGAAGGAGGAGGAAGACAAGGAGGAGGAGGGTTTACTTATATTAGCACTGCTGCTCCCCCGAGTCAAAGCCCGCCTTCGACCAACATTTTGGCCAGAATTCATCATCATCTGAGGTCCTCCACCCAAACTCTCCACTCCGGGGCCATCTCCAGCTTGCTCATCTCTATCATCATTCTCCACATCCTCATTCACATTACTCCCTGTACCTGCCGAAGCGGCCGAGTTAGAGGAGCCCGCACCTGTGCTTTTTATCTTGGGCGGAGCAGTAGTAGAAGAAGTAGAAGTAGAGCTAGCAGGAACCTTTCTAATGGATATACATGACCCAGCACGACCACCTACTACATGATTATTATTTCTATTATGACCCTTAAAACTATTAGAGTACTCTTCATAGTCACACTTAGCATAATTGTGGTCGCTTTCAGGGCTAGAAGAGGAACAGTGAGGTGGCCTTGACACACTAGAATGTTCACCTTCAGTATCAAGACTTGAGTCTGCCTCAATGTCTTCTTGTTCTGATCTGCTCGCCACAACAGCAGCTTCCGCCGCACTCGCACTGGGCTGTGAATGAAAAAGAAAATACTTTAAATATAAGGGTAGAAATGTTTTATATTAAACACATGGCAACATGTAGTAAGTATGGATAAAGCATGTTTCACCAAAACTATTTTTTCTTAAATTATCAGGTTGTTAGATTTTCATCTAATGAGCAGGTTACTATTATATTTTATACAAGTTCCACCAAAAACAAATTTATCTGATCATCAGATGGGTCAAAATTGGTCCAATAGATCGATTATTTGAAACTATGATAGTAAACTTTTCGATTCAGTACACTTGTTTGCATTTTCATTTAACTTATGATTTTTTTTATTTCTCTTCTCAGTGTCGAATAGGTACCATCATTATTTTTAGTCATACTTTATATTTGAGGTATAAAAAGTATTTTTCAAATAAATTATTTTTCAATTCAATTCAAGGATATTATTTGAAGTATAAAGAATAGAATGCATGTAATATAAAAGATAGGATACCATCACCATCAGAAAATTGAGGGAAAATTCTTTTCCAATGTAAGGATTGATTTTTTTATTTTAAAAATATCTTAAATGTGAAGATTCATAGATGAAATAAATAATTAGAACCTAGAGATAAACATTTCTAAGAAGAATATTGAGATGACCTGATGAAATAGATGCTAGAATATTGTACATGCAATGTTATTGATACAGTAAGACTATAGAAATCAAGAAATATTTTAGATTTTAAATGAAAGATATCTAAAACATTTTAAATTGAGGGGAAAAAAGGGGAATAATTGTAAAATAAGTAGATATGTTCCATGCAAAACTGATCAAAGATGAACAATCTAAATCCTAACTATAACGATATAATTGTGCGATCTGAGGGTAGAAAATTAATTAATTTAAAGGAAAAGGTTGATGTAAGAAATGATGTTTAGGTTGCATTTATTCTCTATACAGTTTAGTTCAATATTTGCGTCCAAGTCATTTATTTTACTGGCTTGCAATTTATTATGTATTTCATGAAAGAAAATACAGGGACCATCAAGCACACACCTTTAAGGGATTAAGGATTAGAGAGAGACAGAAGGAAATAGGTTGTTAATATAGTTAAAGGAGAATCATATTTTTTAGCCCTTATAGAATTACACATTTTAACTTTTGGTTTATATTTTACTAAAAACATGAGGCATATTTGTAAGCTCATACAACTTTGGAAGACTACACTTGACGCTTGACTACACTTATTTTTCTCTACTTTTATACTGGCATATATAATTATTTACAATATATTATTAACAACCACTTTGATATTTTAACCGACTGAAACCAACAAATTAATTAACTCCTCTATTATAATATATGGCTAAAGGGGAACACTTTAAAGGCATTATGTTGAATTTCTGATTTGATTATCAATTTAATTTGAAATCAAAACTGAATATTTTCTCTCACCTTGGCTTGAACAACAAGTTTGGCTGAAGGGGCAACCTGCTGCTGTTGTTGCTGGCGACCAAGTGGGGTACCAGACCTAGTCCTGGTTACGGGGGACAAACTGTGCGCCCGCACGATCTGAACAGTCACCTTCTTAGGACGCAACAATTTGATAGGCTTCTTAGTGCCGGCTGTGTTATCTTCAAGTGGGCTTTTCACAGACACAGAAAAAGATTCTGGGTCCTTTTCTTTTGCAGGTGTTGATTGTGCTTTGGCTTGTGGGTCAGAATCATTATTGCCTTTCTTGGCTTGTTTTGTTATAGCACCAGAGCGACGGGTATTGACAGGTGAGGAGGCGTTCACTGACTGTTGTTTGTTTGACACTGTTGATGATGTGTTAGCCGACTGTTGTTTATTTGACACCGTTGATGTGTTAGCCGACTGCTGTTTATTTGCTGCTGTTGATGGTTGCTCTGCAGCCACTACTACAGCCTTATTTCTCACAACTACAACAGGGCTGCTGCTCTTACTGGACACACCATCATCAGTACTGGATCCCCGCTTCCTCACACTGGGGCCAGACTGAGTGGTGGAGTCTGTGCTACCGCTCCGTAACCGAGTGGAAGGGCTTGTTTTGGTGCTGGATACCTCCTCAACCAGCCTTGACCTGGTCCTGGAGGAAGGCGAGGCCCTGGATGGGGGCGAGGAGTCAGAGCTTGTGGCCTTCACTCTAGAAACTGGCGACTGTGAGGGGCTGTCAGAGCGCAGCCTATTCAAGGCAGTCTGTGATCCAGCTTTTCCTGTGGATGAAGCAGTGACTTTGGATCCTTGTGCAAGACTTGAAGTCTCCAGGGATCTAGACCTGAGGTTAGTGGTGCTACTCACTGGCTTGGCAGCCTCAGTGGAAGCCACTGTTGAGTCAGAGTCATCTGCGCTATCATCGTCTGTATTCCTGCTCCAATCCACCTTAGATTTCAAGTTTGGTATATAAGACTTGCCGCGGAGAGTCAATGGCATCTCACGACTCCTGAATCTCGACCGCCTTGTGGACGTTTCTGCACTGCCTTGGCTACTTGCCGCGGCAGGGGATGACGTTTTACGGCCTGACTCTGTGGAAGATTTGCTGCTTGTTGCTTTGTTGTCCTTTGCCCCATCTTCAGGGGCTTTCTTCTCATTGCTAGCAGATTTGCTGCTCGTTGCTTTGATATCTTTGGCCCCATCCTCTAAGGCCTTCTTGTCAGTGGTAGCAGATTTGCTGCTCGTTGCTTTAACATCTTTGGACCCATCGTCTGAGGCCTTCTTCTCATTGATAACAGATTTGCTGCTCGTTGCTTTATTGTCCTTTGCCCCATCCTCTGAGGCCTTCTTGTCACTACTAGCAGATTTGTCACTAGTGGCCGGAGCTGCAATAGAAATGACAACATTAATATTTATTTAGAAGATAGCTGAATGTGTGCCATCCTAGCTGCAATGAAAACCATAGAAATGATGATAAAGAAGCCAACGTGATTTGTCATAGGTATATAGTGTATGTTGATGAAATAGCAGAAGTGATTGTGGGGCGTTTTATTGTACTAAATGACAATGTGATCAAAAGTATATGAAAATATATGGTTCTACACTTACAAATACCAGTTACTAGACTAGTTAAATTTCAAAATTCAATATTATACTAATAAAACTATAAACATGATTAAAATGAAATGAAAATATATGTTTGTACACTTATAAATACCAGTTACTAGACCAGTTAAATTTCAATATTCTATTAAAAAAACTATAAACATGATTAAAATTAGATGAAAATATATGGTTGGACACTTAAAAATCAGCAGTTCCTCGAATAGTTCCATGAATATCTAAGTTTCAATGAATTTATTAATAACATGGATATCATCATGTGTTAGCTTCAAATGATATATTGCAACTTATAATATGTTTCTTGCTGAATAAACAAATGTTAAACTTATACTAGCTGCAATAAAACCAATAGAAAAGATAACAGATCAGTCACAAAGAACTTTATGACATGAAATGATCTCTTGTAAGCAAATCATGGATCATGAATGTGGAATGGAGAAAACATGAGGAATGATTAAATTAATAATAAACTCATTATTACATATCAAAAAACATTATTACAGATCAAAAGGTAGAGATGATTTCCCAGAGAAAGATTTCAACATTTATTTTCTCTCAGAGAAATGAATGCCAAGGAATGAGGAACATTTCCTATTTCATACAAAAGGAGATAAAACTTGGAAAAAAAATTCTCCTGAATATTTAAATATTTATATATGATTATGCAATATTCAACGTGTATCATTATACAGTGAAACACTTACTGACACCTCTGAGACTGAATAGAAGTGTTCACAGGTATCACTTTTATTAATGATAAATTATATATATTGCTTCATTGAATAATTTTCAAGTAGGTCTACTGAAAACATGGTCTTTAACTTATGAAATCCGACTGAATAAAAATATGAACATATGAACATATGAAATATGAATCTTTTATTCATTTTTCATAGCAGTGTTGGAGAGGGATCATTCTAATTATTAGAAATTTTGGCCAATCAGAATTTAAGAAATTTGTTATGGATTGTTGTTAAAGGTTTTTTCAACTGGTGGAATTTGTGGTAATTTGACAATTTCTGGAACAATTCAAAAAAATTGATTTCAGTACATATATTTTGAAGACTTGCATACCTGCATAATACATAATACTCACCCTTGGTTTTGCTTTTGTTGGAAGGACAGTGTTTGACACTGGACTTTTGCCGGGACCGGTTCTGGACAGGAATGACCAGAAATGCTCCACTCCTTAGTGACCGGTGCTGGGTGTGGCGTGTCTCCATCTGTGCAAAATATAGAACAGGGCTATCAGTCACCTTGCACAATATAGAACAGGGCTATCAGTCATCTTGTACAATATAGAACAGGGCTGTCAGTCATCTTGTACAATATAGAACAGTGACATAAGTCATCTTGTACAATATAGAACAGGGCTATCAGTCATCTTGTACAATATAGAACAGGGCTATCAGCCATCTTGCACAATATAGAACAGGGCTATCAGTCATCTTGCACAATATAGAACAGTGACATAAGTCATCTTGTACAATATAGAACAGGGCTATCTGCCATCTTGTACAATATAGAACAGGGCTATCAGCCATCTTGCACAATATAGAACAGGGCTGTCAGTCATCTTGCACAATATAGAACAGGGCTGTCAGTCATCTTGCACAATATAGAACAGGGCTGTCAGTCATCTTGCACAATATAGAACAGGGCTATCAGTCATCTTGCACAATATAGAACAGGGCTATCAGTCATCTTGCACAATATAGAACAGGGCTGTCAGCCATCTTGCACAATATAGAACAGGGCTATCAGTCATCTTGCACAATATAGAACAGGGCTATCAGCCATCTTGCACAATATAGAACAGGGCTATCAGTCATCTTGCACAATATAGAACAGGGCGATCAGCCATCTTGCACAATATAGAACAGGGCTGTCAGTCATCTTGCACAATATAGAACAGTGACATCAGTCATCTTGCACAATATAGAACAGGGCTATCAGTCATCTTGCACAATATAGAACAGGGCTATCAGCCATCTTGCACAATATAGAACAGGGCTATCAGCCATCTTGCACAATATAGAACAGGGCTGTTAGCCATCTTGCACAATATAGAACAGGGACATCAGTCATCTTGCACAATATAGAACAGGGCTATCAGTCATCTTGCACAATATAGAACAGGGCTATCAGCCATCTTGCACAATATAGAACAGGGCTATCAGCCATCTTGTACAATATAGAACAGGGCTATCAGCCATCTTGCACAATATAGAACAGGGCTATCAGCCATCTTGTACAATATAGAACAGGGCTATCAGCCATCTTGTACAATATAGAACAGGGCTATCAGTCATCTTGTACAATATAGAACAGGGCTATCAGTCATCTTGTACAATATAGAACAGGGCTATCAGTCATCTTGTACAATATAGAACAGGGCTATCAGTCATCTTGTACAATATAGAACAGGGCTGTCAGTCATCTTGCACAATATAGAACAGGGCTATCAGTCATCTTGCACAATATAGAACAGGGCGATCAGCCATCTTGCACAATATAGAACAGGGCTATCAGCCATCTTGCACAATATAGAACAGGGCTATCAGTCATCTTGCACAATATAGAACAGGGCTGTCAGCCATCTTGCACAATATAGAACAGGGACATCAGTCATCTTGCACAATATAGAACAGGGCTATCAGTCATCTTGCACAATATAGAACAGGCACATAAGTCATAATGCAAAATTGACTACAAATTTTTGGACCCTCTATAAGTGTGTTATATACACTATTTTTAAATTAAAAAAATCCCTTGAGTTCCTCTTGAACTCTTCTGTCAGACACAGGGCTGTAAAAATCCCTTCATAAGATATTTAGATTGTTGTCCTCATATATAAATCTCAGTGAATATTTGGTTGTAGGCTCAGACCAAACATAGGTAAAACCTGAACACAGCGACACAGACCTGTGTCACATAGAAACATTCCAAATCAATTCAAAGACAGTTTTCAGAACCCGTTCAATCATTATGACAGGATCAGGTGGTTACAATTAGTTATTGTTCTTCATAGGCAAAAGATGTAGAATTTTTAGGTAAAAATGTATTTTTATTAGAAACTTCACTAACTCGCAAGGTTACCCGCTTGGGACCCGTTTACTTCTTTTTTTTATCACTTTTTTTTTATTTAGAATTTTTATACCACCAATCTCCGGTAAATTAACAGTTGAACATCAACGGGCATGCACAGTGTAAAAATAATGTTATGAACAATGGATGTCATGTATGCATGAGGATAATGGCCTCACAGGAGATAATTCAAATCAGAAAAACCATGGTTTTCCGCCCACTGCTGTGTCTAGCTAGACTACACATTATGTAACAAAACTACTCAAGATCGAGTTAAGTTAAACAAACATTAAATCAAGTAAGGTGATAAAGGTACAATTTAAGATAGGAATAGAAGTATGGTTAGATAGGTGGATTTGTCAGCGCTCATCGGTCAGTTCTCCTCAGATAAGGTCTGGTTTGCCGGTGGATAACTTGTTATCTCTGGGAAGCGGGAGGGAGGGTCGGTAGTATTTCTGCCTCATTTTCATTTACCATGTATGGGTCAGATTTTCAGAATATGTACAATTCAACTTCGCCAATCTTCTCAAATAACCCAAATTTGAGACGAAAATAAAGTTCAAACACAGCTCAACCCAACCAAACAAATTGCTAGAATCAATGCAATGCCGAATATTCTCGAATTTACCTAGTATTGACAGAAGAATTTACTAAATGTGTACAGCTGCCAATAGATTTTCTGAAAATCTGACCTATAAAAATGTCACTGTCCCTTATTGGATCCCCACTGTGTACTTGTCAATCAGTGGTCAAGCAAGAAAGATCCAATCAGGGACAATTAACGAAGATTAGTCGCGTAGTTTTACCGATGTGTGGACCGGAAGTAAACAATCTCCATAGGGTTAGCATTTGGGGCGATAAATAATCACTCTACACATTGCCCCTGTAAAGGTTTAATGATTATGGAGGCTATAGTTGAAATCGTTTGCCTCTAAAGATAGATATACGTAAGTTAGAATTCATAAAACTATATGATAGATGAACAGACAGAGATTATTTATCTCCGCAATGGTGGGCCTATGGGAGTTTTGCGCGACATGTCCACATGACGTCATGAAACTGCAACAGTAGCGCGACTCAAAAAATTGCTGCCATGGACTACTTACGCTCCCTATTGATTGTGGATCAGTTTGTATAAATAGCCTTGATTAAAATTGATTCGTATTCTTCTCTTGCTCTGAACTGAAACACCTGGTCGCGTTGATTAATTTCTCGCCCAGCTGCCACATTAATTTAACCTCGAAGATAAGTCCAGTAATCTTCATGTATCAAACAATTATATTTTCAAATTTGATATCAATCACCATGTTCTAACGTTTACTTTGTGAGTCAATCAGTGTGTGGAGTGCTGGTCAGGGGAATGTGTACAGTAAGAAACTGAGAATCTTTGGCTATCAAGGCTATTTAATAGATTCCAACAGAATTCAAGGCCTATGTAATATTTTCCAGGCACTTCAACCAAATAGGCCATCTTCCAGACGTCTTGGAGACCCCGTTGATGCATGGTATCAGATTGCCGTTATACAAATAATCAACTATATAACCCAACAGGGAAGTATAGAAGTACTTCCTTGAAGCGACTGATGCATTACAAACATCATGAAGCAACATTTAAACAAGCTATATATATGTTGTCCACTTTATTATTTATCCACGAGCCCAACAGCTTTCTAAATGACGTGAATACAAACTTCTTCAAATATGTATTTATTAAGTGCTTTTGACCATAAAATCTGAATTAGTATGAATATTTAAATTCATTCAAAACAAGGATCTTGCTTGCCGTTTTGACCCGATTTGACAGATATATTCTGTCTCTTTTCTCTGTCTTTCTCTCCCTTCTTGTCTATATCTATTTCCTGTGTATGATCATAAACTGCCTCCCTCTCAGCTCTCCTGCCCTGATATATTCATATTAAATGTGTTGATAAGGGCGTAAAGCAACCAATTTCACTTACTCACTCCTAGATGGAATGCAACGAGTTGTTGTCCTGAAACAGCATATCAGATGTATCAAATGTGCAGACATGGCGAAAACTTTAGAACTTTCACCGGTCCTCCTACGGTTTCACCAGTCCTCTAAAGGTTTTTTCAACGTTTCATAGACCTTTTTCATTGGAAAGTCAGATCGGAGACACTTTAGTTTCACCGGTCCGACATGTCTTTCACCGGTCAAGGACCGCGGTCCGGCAGGTTTCGCCATGTCTGAATGTGTGTATCATGGTCTGATGCTGACAATGCGTAACAGTATATTTTCACTCCAAGTGTGTCTGATACGCTATTTCAGAACAACCATGAGTTTGTATTCCGTATTTATGTTACAACTACTATGTCTAAATTGTGAAATTACCTTATACGATTGTTCCCCTGACATTGATCTATGAGTGTCTTTGAGTTGTGATTTGCATTGTGATATAAAAATCCAATTCCAGGAGTCATAATGCAAATACAAAAATATATTTTGAAATTAAAGAAATTCTCAAAATAGGAAAGAAATGCGATCCAACCAGCTAAAACTTACCTAATGAGGCCAACTTTATCCTTTGATAGTGAACGAACATTACTAAAGTGTGACCATGGGAATTCCCAATATGTTCAGGACATGGAATCCCAGGAATAATTAATAGAGTTGTAAAGGCCTCTTCACTATATACACATTTTATATGTAACAATGTATCTAGAGTGGGGGTACATATACCACTAGTGTTATACGCAACTCCACCACCTGAACCACTGGAACAATATCTGTGAAAAGTCCACAAAATGGCTTTAAATGTCCTTTTATAGATTATTAAAGGTGTATAATAAATTAGTTATCCTGAGAGGGAATACGGGTGTTTAATAACGTACTGTTATTTAACATTGATTGTTGTATGACATCATAAAAATAGGCCAATTGAAAAACCCCACCAGGGGATATTGTATACCCAATATCAACAAGATCAATAAAAAATTAAAAAATCCTGTATGTGTGTCTGCATTCTCAGCTATAAGGGAAAGAATTTATCAAATGTACTCAATGCATGATCTACAAGACTGAACTTTGGGAAGTTATCAATATTTTGCCGCTGTTATATGTTAACACAAGGCCTAAAATAAGAGGAGCATCCGTGAGCGATAATAAGTGAAACCAGTGAAGCAAAGTATTTTAGTGGACTTTTATGAAGCCCTGCCGGAGGGTAATGACACTTTTATGTTCCTAAGTATAGCCCTAAGAACCTATTTTATTAATTTATGACATAATTATAGCATCTCTATGAGGCAGCTGAGAAAGCTAAAAGTAAAAAAGGTTTGTTTAACACAAGAGGGCACTGTGACGTCAGATATTTCAGACAAAATATTTTAATCATGTCTTCAGGATATAGTCAATAGGAAAGCCGTTGACTCCTCAAATTCCCCAGATTTAGAAGAGGTGTGGTATAAAGTAATAAAATTCCCCCAAATTGTATTAGCTAAGCAAACATATCCTAGTGTTGATTTTAGTGTGAGTTGGGATATATCTTCATACTGATATCTTGCTCTGGCAAGGCGCTCGTGGGATTCGAATTTGGAACATTTTAGTATAGATGTTGGGATGGGTTCTGCCAACCGTCTGAATTTCAATTCTTGTTTAGCTTATGACTTGGGTTGAGTAAGAGAAGTGGGGGGTGGAGTTTTTGCACTTTTTAATTTTAGTATAGAGTTCAGCGCCTTAATGATTACACCTCTCCCCACCCACCTCATCAATCATTCAACATTAGGTTGTATTTACCCATCATATCATAAAAATCTGGTAAAAATGGTAAAAGGTAAACATATTTTTCAGTTTATGTATTTGTAAACACGCCCTGACATGCTTCGATCGTACTAGATCTTCTTCAGAGCAATTTGTTTTAGCTGTCAAATCTGTATTAAATATTAAGTACATTTATACAGAGTCAGCAATATTTCATTGGTTTAGTATTTAGAGAAGATAATTCTCACTTTGGTTTTGTAAGACTTGACAAAAGTTCTACACTATCTGTGTATGTTTATTTCCGGAAATAAGTAATTTTACACCAGAAAAGGGTGCCTCTCTTTTATGAAAACTAAAGCTCTTCCAGAGGGTCCCTAGTAAAATACAATAAAAGTATAGTAAACTAAGCTAGGAAAATGATAAGGCAGCTGCAGGGCAACAAGCTGACGCCAGAGACAGACATACCTTATGTATTTATTCCGTGGTGAGTGAGTGAGTGAGTGAGTGAGTGAGTGAGATTGCTTGCTTTACGCCCTTATCAACACACAAAAGGTTATATCAAGGGTGGGAGAGCTGAGAGGGAGGCAGTTTATGATCTTACCCAGGAAATAGAGATAGAGAAGAAGGGAGAGAGAGTAAAAGAGACAGAAAGGCACTTTATGGTCTTACCCAGGACCAGTTGTTCTGTGGTAAACATGTTCATGAGTATCTTAGTGAGTATCAGGGTTTGTTGATATTTTTATCACAATTTTGTCTACAGTCTTTGAAATTTGCCATAAGTATTAATTTGCTTGAGCAGTTAAGTTGTTATTCTCATAGCTATTTCCTAGGGTCTTGTTGGGTAGATCACCACTATTATTACCAAAATAATAAATAATAATCTTGATCTTATCCAGAAATTTGATCTTATCCTCCAGAAGCCTGCTTACCCATTTGTCACCCTCTTTAGCAGTAAAACGTGGCAAATAAAGTAATCCAATATTTGCAGTTACAGACAGTATGGCAATGACAGTGATTATAATTTTACTGGAACCTTGATTTGGCATAAAATTTATGTCCCATTAAACCGCCTTCATAAAATATTTAAGGTAAGTGAACCAATTTCCTGCTAATTTAGTTACAGCCACAGCTATAATTACGCAGCTAGAAAACCTATTCTATTTCAGGAGGCTATTTTCTCCCTATAGAGAGTGGCTATATTTTTAGACCCTCTCTCTCTACTCACACTCCAGGGCCTGGTCCTCAGTCACCCACTGTACACTGGTCCCCCTTGACCTGGCTTATTTAGCAGCTAACCATGATGTACTGCTAACCCTAGCTGCGCTAAACTCTCTGCACTTGGGTGGAGGCAGCCATATCTGGTTGCCTACAGTGGAAGCCAGTCTAGGCTCACAGCCTCTCAGATTAGTTAAGCCGGGAATCCACGAGGCCATTTAAAAGCCCTATCGCCATTAGAGTGATTGAGTGAGATTGGTTGCTTTACGCCCTTATCAACACATTTAATATGGTTATATCAAGGGCGGGAGAGCTGAGAGGGAGTGAGTTAGTGAGATTGGTTGCTTTACGCCCTTATCAACACATTTAATATGGTTATATCAAGGGCGGGAGAGCTGAGAGGGAGTGAGTGAGATTGGTTGCTTTACGCCCTTATCAACACATTTAATAAGGTTATATCAAGGGCGGGAAAGCTGAGAGGGAGTGAGTGAGATTGGTTGCTTTACGCCCTTATCAACACATTTAATATGGTTATATCAAGGGTGGGAGACCTGAGAGGGAGTGAGTGAGTGAGATTGGTCGCTTCACGCCCTTATCAACACATTTAATATGGTTTTATCAAGGGCGGGAGAGCTGAGAGGGAGGCAGTTTATGATTATCGCCATTAGAATCGCCCATAGATCTCCAATATATTTGGATGCTGATAGACGCTAAAGGAGACACACTTGAAGAAAAAATCATCTCATGTGGCTTCACCACTCTCGATGTCATGATACGCACATTTTCACTTCTCATGTGTCTAATATGCTATTTCAGACCAACCGTGCATTCCATATAATAATCTATCTATAGAATTGTTGTCAGGATTGCTGAGATTTGTATGATAATGTATGTGACCAATAATGTCTAAGCTCACAGCTTCTCAGATCAGATCAGTATGGTATGTCAGTGATTGGACGCCTACTAGGCTTTCCTAGACATGTAGTAGGGGTCATAGTTGGATTTTAATGGCATTTAGCAGTTTGGAGCAAGAGGTTTTCCCTCAATTCGGAGGGACTCGCTCAACTCTGAGCCTAGATTGGAGAGGTTTCCCTCAGTTTGGAGGAACTCTTACAGCTCTGAGCCTAGATTGGAAGCACAAATCCTAAACTGCCACTAAGCGGGAGGCAGATATATATGGGTCAGATTTTCAGAAAATGTACAATTGGCAGCTCTACACATTTAATAAATTCTGCTAAATTAGGCTGAAAAATGATAAATACCGGGTATATCTGAGTATAATTGGCATCGCGTTTATTTAAAGATATATGCGGGTGTCAACACCCACGCCACCTAGCGACTCCTATTTTTCTTTGAAATATTTCATTATAATCATAAGTTGAGATGTATTTGTGCACCATTTTCAATATCTACAAGGTTTATTTTTATTACAGCAGTTTTGGGTCATGTTTTTTAGGATTCATTTTCATTGATTATGCTGCTTGATTACTAAATTTGGGTGGTGTGGTGTTTCAAATGACCACAACTTTTTTTTAACCACGTCAACATACTGTTTTTCTTTGGTAAATCTGTAGCATAATATACCAAATATATGTGTAGAAAGTATTAATGAAAAGTCACCGATCATTATTTTTTTATATAATGAAATGTGAAGAAAAACACATTTTTCCATAGACTTCAATGCTAAAGCAGTTATTTTTAAGTGGCTGTAGAAAAAAAAGTAAGTCGATGAGATGTACTTTTTTTTTCATTTCTTGCTTTCTTATGTAGTCAGGAATGATCCCTGAAAGTTTCATAAAAAAGTCATTTTTTTTCCATTGAACACCCGCATATACCTTTAAAGTATCAGTTCTGTTATTTTAAACTGCATTTTAAAGCTCATTTTGTCTGAAATGTGGGTTATTTGAGAGGATTGGTGAAGGCGAATTGTACATTTTCTGAAAATCTGACCCATATCTGGCTGCCTTGTTTTCTCCCCGTCTAATGGTGGGTGGAGGAATGCCTTAAAAGAGTTGGGTGGACTAGGGGTCAAGTAATTGGATGCTAGAGCTTTTAAGGTCTCCTGTGTTCATATGGGTCAGGTCTTCAGGCAATGTACAATTGGCCTTCACCAATCCCCTCAAATAATCCCTAATTAAAGACGAAATTCAGGTTCAAAATACAGTTCAACACACCCAGACAGATTTATTGAATGAATACAATACAGAATACACTCAGATATACCTAGTATTTATCATTTTTCATTCTAATTCAGCAGAATTTGAGAGATGTGTAGAATGATAGATTGTGGATTTTCTGAAAATCTGATCCATATATGTGAGACAGGGATGAAAGTGGGGCCATGGCAAAAATACTGACATATTTCTGGCAAGGGGAAAAGCACTCAGTTCCAGAGCCAGTTGAAGTGATTTTAATGGTCTTAGAAAGTTTGGACGAAATTTAACTCCTCTTATTGTCTGTTAATTATTAAACCATATCTCATCACGTAACATTTTAAATGACCTACTGTTGTATAACTATATTTTCTACTATTCATGTTGTTATTGTTGAAACAAAATTAAGTAAATCAAGATTCTAGGCACTCGTTGGAAGACCTGGCTATTCAGGGACTTTGTTTTCTGTTTAACCAGACATTGAATTACCTTTGTTACATTTGTACAATAAGATCCACAAATAAAAGAATCCTTGAATTGAATTGAATTGAGCATCGTACAAAGGAGGGAATATACAACATACAGACTACCAATAGAATAAAATGTCCTTACTCATAAAGGTTTCTAATATTTTCCATCAATGACTTTAGTCTGTTTTTGAAGGCTTCCCAGGTAGGAAGATTTCAGTGGGTTATAACTGAAACTAACTTATCTATTAATTTTGTTCACCCATTTAAATATATTAATATGTAATTGCCAGTAATTAAAATGTCTTAACTAAGGTATATTTTATGGAAGAAAGAAATAAATGTAAGACTTTGTCACAGTAAAATTGTACGTCCCACACGAATCAGGCAGACTTGTGTAAGTCTCTAGATTCTATTTTTTTTTAGAAAAAGGTAATTAAAATATATAAATTATCATATTAGAGTCACTAGGCCTCGCCTGAGGGATCAGAGCCCAATGAGACACCAGGTTGATGTGCAGATTGAGATAGATGGTACTAGTCTAGAATCAGTCATTATAAATGTTTTAATGTGCCTTGACAATTTCCACCTGATTATTAAAATTATGCATGTATTAAATGTGCTCACTTTTATGAATAGTAGCTAGTATGTCACCATGATCTAGTCATAAGAAACTTGATTACAATAGAAAGTGTTTACAGAGAACTGGGGGTGGGGGGCTATTTAAAGTATAAAAATAGAGATGGAGAAGAAGGGAGAGAGAGACAAGAGAAAAAGAGACAGAAAGGCACTTTATGGTCTTACCCAAGACCACCAAGAAAGTATTTACAGAGTTTGTGTGGGTGGGTGGGTGGGGGGTGGGGTATTTAAAGTATAGCAACAAGATCATCCATCAAGGCCGGGCGTCTGGTCTGGTCTGATATGAGAGAATGTCAAACCGAAAGGAGGGGCGACCTGCTTGGGGGGGGGGGGGGGGGGGGTGTATTCTCTGATCAACAATCATAGATTTATATAAAATAAAGTATTATTCAATTCAATTCATCTCCACAAACCTGAGCCACATAACAAATCTTGTCTGTTCTTTAATGTTGTTATATGTTCAACAGTTGCTAAAGTAATAAGATCTCATGTAATAATATAAAATATTAATTTTTCTTGTTGCTGAAGTAAAAAGATTTCATGTAATATTAACTGAAAAATATGAACTTTTCTTGTTGCTAAACTAATAAGATGTCATGTAATATTAACAACTGAAAAATATTAACTTTTCTTGTTACTAAAGTAATAAGGTCTTATGTAATATTAACTGAAATATATTAACTTTTCTTGTTGCTAAAGTAACCAGATTTCAAGAGTAGACCTGTCAGGAGTATCTATAGAAGTTATATCAAACATGATAAAAAATGTTAAAACTTATAAGTTTTCTAGTAAAATGTTCACGCAATATGAAACATTCCTACAAAATAAAAGCGTTCCCAATCCAAAGATAACTTATACACACATAGACAGAATATTTCAGTATCGTTGCTTGGATAAAATA
The DNA here is from genome assembly GCA_942159475.1 of Sthenelais limicola. Taxonomy (NCBI): domain Eukaryota; kingdom Metazoa; phylum Annelida; class Polychaeta; order Phyllodocida; family Sigalionidae; genus Sthenelais; species Sthenelais limicola. Next base: position 18,645,120 of record OW804098.1, read on the forward strand.
TTGATAAAGGCTTGTGTTATAAATCAACCCATTCATCTATTTACAGGAGATTGATCTAGATTTTTCTTTTTTTTAAAGATTCTATTCATACTTGGTGTTCAGTTTTTCGCCTGTCACAAATGTTTTGGGTTTTTTTTTGTACAGACAAAATAAACGGTAAATATACTGATACAAGTATGAATATAGTTGATTCGTTGAAATGTAGGCAGATATTCCTTCCTATACCGACTGCGAGACAGAACTCTCATAATTTCATGCAAATTAAGAATGAAGATAGCAGACATGTAAGTGTCTAATATTAAGTTACATGGAATGACCATTAGTCCCTGCCTTGAACACATGTATATTGTAACCATGTTAGACAGAGACTACAAGGATTAATAACCTCCATTTTGGGGCTGCTGGTGCACTGCTTTGACTCACCTACCCCCTTGTATTCCTTAAAGACTTTTTCCATACAAAATAATGTAGCCGAGTAAAAATATATTTTTATGTAATATGGATTTTTTTAAAAATCTAGTATCATTTAATAGATATCAGCATCGACTCGGGATTATGCACCAAGCAGTGCAGGAGCAGCCCCGGGGAGCAGCCCCTCAATGTCGGCCATTAATCCTGCAGTACCCCCCGCCCCCACTCACAATCAACAAGGCCCTGGGAGGGAGACAGCCAAGCAAGCATTACATTGAAAGCACGGCAAGCAAGGCTTATCCACAGGCACAGCCAGCCAGCCAGCGCGCCCCTCACCCCTCACCTAACCCCCCTCGTCAGTGGGTGAACCTACCTACCTACAACCCCATCCCTCTACCTCTCTCCACTCTAGTACTACTGACAGCAGCAGAGCCATGTGCTCCAGACCCACCCCGCGCTCTGTCTGCATGCTTTGTGCCCGCGTGTGTGTGTGTACCCTCTGCTAGCGGAGACAAAGTTAGAGCTACAGTGGTGGGGTGGGGGGTAGTGGTGGTGAGCGGGGAGGAGGGGGGAGTGTAGAGGGAGGGGAAGAAGACACAACATTACCGTACTACACTCATCATTCATTGTGATTACACTACTTGACAGTGAGTAAAGGAGAAGCAATGAGCGTGTAAGGGTTTCTCCTTTAATCATTGTGACATTGTTTATAATGTATAAGGTTGTTTTTTTGTTATTGCAGTTTGCATTAAAAAAATGTATCTAGATACATTGGGTAGTGTGTATTGTACCGTCTAGGCTCACTCTCAGATCAGATAGTTATGTCAGTGATTAGACGCCTACTGCGCTAGGATCACAACCTCTAAGATAAAAAAAATAACAAAAAACAACATACAAATGGTATGTCAGTGATTGGACGCCTACTGCGCTAGGATCATAATCTCTCAGATCAGATAGGTATGTCAGTGATTGGACACCTACTGCGCTAATGGCTTCCTCTCAAATTTGAGCCAAGGCTGTATGTACTCTATTCATTCTTTGTTTGTGTGTCTGATAATTGGGTTTTCTCTCTTCAAACGAATGAATCATTTGACCCCTTGACCCCCCCCCTCCCCATCTCTGACCCTCTATCTGTCTAATTGGCAATTTGTACCTGTCTATCTTCTATGTATGCCCCCGCGACGTACGTAGGCCTACTATTATTTATTGTTTATTTATACTATTTGTATTTATTTATATCAGTCAGCCTTCGTGGGCCTGGCTATGCACCCCCCCCCCCCCCCCCCCCCACCCACCACACCTCTATATTTATAATCTTGTCAATGTTATCTCTCGGATTCTGAATGTCACCCCCCCCCCCCCCCCCCCCCCACGGCCACCTAAATCTTAATGTCATGTCTCTCTCTGTGTACCCCCCTGGAAAAAAACACCAATACACACACACCTACTTATCTCTCTAGGCTTATTATCTCTCTCTCTCAGCCTGTATCTCCCCCTCTCCCTCCCCCCCCCCCCACCCCCACCCCAACTACCTAAATCTCAATGTCATGTCTGTCTCTCTGTCCCCCCTTGACAAAAAAACACCAATACACATACACATACTTAAATCTCTCTAGGCTACTTATTATCTCTCTCTTAACCTGAATCTCCCCCGACCCCCCCCCCCCCCTCCCGCTAACCCGCCCTTCTGACCCCCCCCCCCCCCCCTCACCTATACCTCCACCACTCCCTATAACCACAACAACTCAACCGAAGACGCCAATGTCTCCATTATTTACCGCTGTCAGACTAATGCTACATCAGCCCCAGTCTGCTGTCCCTTGTAATATAAGCACTCACCCACAAATCCACTAACACTTAGACTTAGCATATATAATCCTATACACTTCACCAACTTTCACTCCAACCCCCAAAACAAAAACATCCATATGCTGGAAGATATCTTGTAGTACCGTACTAGAGATTAAGGGGAAGGGGGGAGGGGATGGAGGTGGAAGAGGAGGAGCGATTAGATGCTCTGTTATGTATGTAATATATAACCTATGCAGGCTCAGTGAACGTGTAGTAGTGGTGGTGGTGGTGGTGGTGGTGGCGGTGGTGGTGTGGTGGTGCAGTGAGTGAGTGTCGATGGAGGGGAGAGATTATACCGTACAATGCTGCTGCTGCGCTCGACATATAACCACATACACCCTATACTAGGCCTATATTAAAGGGTCACGCCAACAAAACACAGACATTTTGACCTCCCCATCCCCCCAAATATCACCCCCAATCAACATCCAAAATAAAAATATATCGATTGGAAATACACAGATTTAGTTTTATTTACATTTATAAACTAAAATATTGGCCTACAATATATATTAATGTATCCATAGCTTATGACAACAGTCTCGAGTGAAAACTGAAATAGTGCTTAAATATTGACTCAGTTTCAATATAGGTGAAATTGAGATAATTTTCCGCAGCACGCTCGAGTGTACGTATTTTGTTAGTTTGACCCAGATATATATGTAATGGTGCACGCACACACACACACGGTACCAAAGCCCACCCTTTGCCGTGCATGTGTAATTCACTAATTAAACACAAAACAACCCATCGATGAACTTAAAAAACCACTAAGATAACACATGGTATCCCACCGATGAAGTCTTAACATAAACAGCCGGCGCTAAGTTGGCTAAACCTTTAGTATTTTTATGAAAATTTGACAGACGAGTTAAGACAGCCTACGCACCGCAGCCACGGGAACACACACTCGGTACATTGATAACAACATACGGTCGCTCGTCTCCAAATCTCGTCTGCTTCCGTTCACAAAATAATAAAAATAAATCCGTTCCCCAAACACATCCCTATATATGAGTAGTATACGTAGCATGAATATGTATCCGATTCGTGGGTGGATTTATTTTTAAAATCCATTTTGGTGGCATATGTTTTTATCGAAAATGTCTCCGGTGAGTGAGTGTCAGTCCCCGTAGTGGGGAGCCCAAAGGTTCGCTCCGAATCCACGCACAACCAAAACTAGAGAAGGTAATTTTACCTCCTCCACTAGCAACGATCCGGAGAGTAAGAATATAATCGAGAACTAACCTTACGATCATCGAGTGGAAGCCTTATGAATGGTTAATGTTTTTTCATGTGCCAAAGGGTGGTTTTGCAGCTAAATACAAACAATGGTTTGGCGACCAAGGCCGTGGCTTGCTCCAATGTTGACTGCCATCTTGAAAAGTGGAGCGGATGTGACGTCATCCGCTGTGCTTGGTGGTGGAGTAGGAGGAGGAGGAGGAGAGGGAGAGGAGGAGGTGGTGGTGGCGGTGGTGGTGGTAGTGGTGGTGGTGGATAGAGTTTAGCTGAGGCAATGGGAGCTTAATGGAGGCAAGGAGATATACATACAATAACATAGGAGAACAGTGAGGGGTGGTACGGGTAGAGGGAGATAGTATATAGAAGGAGGAGATAGATATAAATAATTAAAGAGAGGCGAATTTATGGCAATATGGGTGGAGTTAGATTTTAGCCTAGGACTAGGGATAGGGGAGGGGAGGGGAAGAGAGGGGAGGTGATGGGCCTGGGGAGGGGAGGTAGACTTAATTGGGAGACCAGATATTTGACAGAGAAAGAGGAGATAGAAAATATAGGCCTAGCCTTTTATACATGTGGAGTAAAGAATTAAGAGGGAGGTGTAGGGCTAGGTTTAGCCTAGCTAGCAATGAGAATAAAGACAGATGGAAAGAGAGGGAATGAGAGGAAGGGCGATGGTCAGGGAGAGGGAAATAGTGACAGGGATTAGGGAAAATGAAGACATATATTAGAGAAAATTAGAAAATAAATATAAATAATTAAAGAGATGAATTGATATGGAGTGTACCGGTATACCTTCTTAGTAGGGAAAAAGGGAGAGGAGGGAATACATTAAGATGGAGAGTAGACGTGATGATTAATTAACGGAGTGGGAGGACAGAAATATAAAAGAGGAGAGGGAGACTGATTAAGATGTATTAATGAATGGGGGAACATGGGAAGATAGCGGAAGATAGATAGGGTCATCCCTTGTTCCCTTTATTACCAATGTGGACACAATGTCCCCCAGCTGCTTAATTAATTAATCATTTACTTGACCAGACGTGAGAGTGGATTAAGCTTAACATTACCTTAGAAATAAAATGAAAATTTTACAATATCTAGAGATAGCTAGAGAGAGGAGATAAATACTTATGCCTAATAGCACAATGGAGGTTTGTAATCGATCGAGACGTCGGGTCAAATCGCACGACACCCCAAAGGGGGGAAGTGCAATTTAACCCGACGTTGAGATTTATTAAAAACCGAACAGAGTGCTATTAGGTATTTATTACATACTAAATCAACCAGAGAACTCAATTTTAATAGTATTTTACCTTGGTTTCTATCAATCTTGTGGATATTCGGCTCACATAGCACATAGGTGCTATTTGACTTTTCAAATGGCACCCCTGAATAGCACCCCTGAAATCACATGTACATATGTAATAAATAGATAGAATGGAACGAGCCAACAGTAGTTGAAAATTTAGTGGACAAGATTCCACCTGGAAAAATTCCCGTAGGCCTTAAGGCCTTAAATCGACAAAGCGACATGGGCAGCTAGTGACAAACAACAAAAACACTTTCTTAGCCTGACAAATTGACAAAGACCTTAATAGTCCTTAGCAACAAAAAACGGGCCATTTTATGAAAATTAAGCGACAAACGGCAAAAGAATTTTCTTAGTGACAAGTGACTATTGCTGTTTCTTGGTAGCAACAATAGATATTAGACACCCCCCTCAGGAGCCCTAAAATGAAGGGGAGGTCATTCCTTTATTGTATTTCTGTAATGTTGAAAGAAACTTAATTTTTACACAGTGCAGGAACGAGGTGAAAAGCAGACAACTTATGCCAGATCCTCGTCAAGCTGGTAAAAAATACTCTTTTGTATATTCCTTCTTAAATAAAATAGTTTTTAAGAAAAAGATACTTTCCTCAATTAAGTCAGTTCAGCAAGATATTAGGACTAATATTGAGGGGCTGCTGGTGCGCTCTTTGGTGTATAAACCGAAAGTGTACACATAGTGCACCAGCAGGACAAAGTTATTAATCCTTTTTTAACAGGTTTTTATTTCGAGCTATTTTACAAACTGATACATTTCAATTGTTGAAATTATTATACCTTTTAAATATAGTAGTCAAATAAGCCTGATAACATTCTATTCCTAGATTAACAGATATAGATCAACATTGGATTCAATGCCACTCATTTGTATACCCCTGCTTAAATGAAGTATTTTTTAAAAAGAAAGAGGAAGGAACAGAGATAAGTGTTAAAATGGTTATGTTTGTTTATCCTGAGTTGATAAGCTCAGGAAACTAATTTAGGGTTGTGAGCTGTAGAATGAGCGATCAATTTACCTATATTGTTATCCCAAATATTGCCACTCATTGTATGTTTATTTGTTTGAAATATTTTTATTCAGGCTGGCTGTGACATTTAGATAATTAATACTTTTTTCTTAACAAATTTTACATAAATACACAATTTTGATAAATCAAATATTCCCTTGTGTCACCACATAATAATAATTATGAGTTATAGAACTTACCCTGTATATCCTCTTATACTACCATCTTTGTACTGTAAATAGAGAGAATGGAACATAAGCATCATGCTTCCACAGAAAAATCAATCCAATAATTTTTCCATTACGAGCGCCAAGTTCCAACCATATTCATTATATGGCAATTAAAATTATTTCGCCTGGGAGGATCGAGTCACATTGCTCTCCTACTCCTGTTCTATGAACAAAAAAAAAATATTTTTGTACAAGGGTTGCTGTCACACCTTGCCTCGTCTCTCACCATATTTATTATATGCCCTTAAACTGTTACCAAATATTAAATGAAAACCTAATAACCACTAACCAACCTAACAGACCTAACCAACTCTGAGTAACTACTCGGTAGAGAAGTCTCTGCACACCACTCAGGGCCGGTCACATTTTAGTTTACATAAAGTCCACCTCAGGGGTGCTGCGTACTTGCACATAACTTGTGATGCTAAAAAACAAAACAATTTGTGATGCTAATTTTACACAACTGCATATTTATTGTATGCATACAATAACAATATTTTGATTGTACCTTACTTATTGCACCACACAAGGGGAATGTGCATATAATAAAGGTAATTAAATAATATTTTAGTTTTTCAGTTTCAGTGGAGCTCCAACAACTCCCTACCATTTTTCAGTCTAACTTAGCAGAATTGACAAAGTTAACTTTATTGCCGATCATAGATTTCCTGATGATCTGACCTATATAAGCTGTACCCTAACTGATTTTGCTCTCTAATACTGGGCCAAGTAAAAAATCCCGGAGAGGAAACTCGTACTACAACCCAGTTAAAATTTAAAAAATGGAAGAGACAAATAAAAATATAGTCTGTAGTCAACAATGTTCTGGTACAGTTTTGTCCTAGTTTTGTTCTTTTACAATTCATGCTAATTGGCATGATCTGGAAGATCTGGTCTAGTACTAAAAGATCACTACACTTGTTTCTTTCTTTGTTTTGATTCATAAGCTCATGTATCAAGTACAAAATTGTCAGCTTATATATAAACATAATTAAATAATGATACAAATTACTTTATGAAATCATACTATCACTAGTCAAATTAATTACGTAATTAAATTCTAATCAAATAAGTCAATCAGTCGTCGGCATTAGCCATCTGACATGACACATAATATTATACAGGTAAACTTTTTTTCCTTTTTGGGTATAAGGTAAGACAATGAATGATTTTGAGAAGGATGATGTGAGGTCATGGATTTTGGATGATCATTGACGCCGTGCATCCATACACAGAGTCCAAAAAATCAATATTTGTCCACAACATCACACAAGAATCACTGTTTGTCACTTTTTAACATGACCCCTTTTACCTGTAACCTACCATGCACGGTGACAACATAAAAGATACTATATCTATCTAACTATATGTCCACAAGGCAGGGAGGTTTGTAGCCACCCTAGCTACAAGAATATCAGTTAAGACCAACATGTATGTGCACACACTTTATATTGTTTGTTTCCAACCAGGAAACCAATAAATGTCCTGATATAAAATGTATTAACTAGAGCTTTAAATATGTTAGATAGTTGAGAAACTAATGTTTATTTATGATTATTATAAACTATAGAATTAGAAATAAAACAAATTCTTTTCTTTTCTTTTCCTCTATATCTACCTTTTGAAATAAATTTCAAAAGGTAGATATAATCCCATTAGCTGACATGAGATGCCCCATCCTGTTAATCAAATCACTTTATCAACTTACCTTTAAATCTTTGTCTCCTAAGAGTATCTTAGATTTCACCTTAATATTCCTATTATACCACAAGCATTATCTTCATATGTGGGTGACACTGTTCTGGTTCTTACAGTAAAAATATCTATTCCAAAGATGGAACAAGGAGATTTGTGCCTACCCATTTCTTAGTGTCCATGGTCATAAATGCTTTCATACAAAATGAGTTTGATTTTTCCCTTGACAGGATGCTTGACAGGATGCTTTTGCTGGTTGTTTTTTCTCATTTCTTCTATATCAGCACACTCACATTATAAATATTGATTATATGGACTTATTCTTATTTCATTGCATTTCCCATGCCTGTAAACATTAAGAAATTGTATTCACACTTGAATATATGTTGATTTTACACTGAGTTATGGCGTTTCAAAGTTTTAGAGGGGGCCATTTTGTTCTTTTTGCAATTTTGGGCGTGTTCCCCATCTTAGATTTTTAGTATGTAAATAAGGGGCACTCATACTACCCAAAACCGTTGAGAAACCTTTTGTTGCAATTTTTCCTAGGTTCGGCCCTTTTTTGAGCTAGATTGCCTGGACTAACTAGCAAATGTCCGCCCAGATCAAATGTCCCAGTGTTTACTATCATTGGAATTGGCTTGATCTCATCTCTTCAAATATGATGATATCTCAAAATCAATTTTTTTTTTACTTGTGAGTCATTTTCCTAAACACATCACATATAGTAATAATCAACTCTGGAAATAGGTGGCCCTCATATATGGTATAATATAGTTTTGAGCAGGGTAAGTTTAAAGGGAGCGGGAGGGAAAGGGCTGTTGTTTTGGTAATAAACTGCACCACCCTGCCCTGAGAGGACTCGCCACCTATGTGGTTTGTAAAGAATTTTGAGGGGCAGGTTTATATGGCCTTGTTAATGATAAGACAGGAAGAGCTGTCCTACAGATGAGTCTCTTCACCGAGCACAACTTGCCACAAGTCATAAACCAGCTGTTATTTTCATTAGGAGGTGAGAGATTAGTAGCAATTAATGGCATTCCTCCTTCCACACTTCAACATCAAAGAACAAGAAATAGTTAACAGTGATCAGTTTACATTTATTTATTTATTTCCGGTTCATGTAGAAGATTGCGTTTCCAAGGGAAACGAAGATTGATGTCAGTTAAATGTAAAGTTCGAGAGGGAGGGATAGTAGGAGGGAGAGGAAGTGGAGACAGAAAACATGAAATCCCTATCCCATATATATGACTGGTCATTCCATGTGATTCTGTTGGTCCCTTTAACACCTTTGCATATGAGGCATCTTATTTCTCAACTTGCCACTTTAATTCACTCATGGTCTACCCTTTAATTCACACCTAAACGCCATCCTCTCCCCATCCCAGCCATAACCAGCATGATTCTGATCCCATCTGCTGATATCAGAATCAACAGATTATTCACACTGATATCCAGGATGGGAGGAGCCAAGGAGCTTTATCAATGATTGACAGATCTCACCCCAATCCAATTAGATTGATGATAACATCAATCTAAAAATCGCCGTTCTAAAATTATCCTGCCATAAACTATACTCATGTGTGTTCCGGAGTGTCCCTACTAGCATCCTATTTTTGGCGATCTTAATCTCATTTTCTGTGATATGTTACATATAGTTTATTTTATTTTAAAATTCTTTATTTGCCCATTTAAGAAATTGACAAGAAGTTAAACGAGATTCTGAATAAAATCCTCTTCTTGCAGCTGTTATACTAAAGTGGATTACTATTCAAGAATGGCAGTCACATAATTATACCAAATTCAATCATAACAACATTAACATAATCTAAGATGAGTTGATCACCCGACAACAACTTAATTATTGTTTGTTCTATTCATGCTGTTGTTATAATAAAGGTAACATATAGGAGAAAGATGCTTGTAGTCTTTGTAGGATGTTCATTGCAGTGCAATATCAATGGTAATACCTTGTTGTAATAGGGGATGTTTCACTGCGCATGTCTACGGCAGTGCATCCTGGGATGGATTCTGTGGACAAATATAAATACAAATACAAATATTTGGCAAGATCTTTATTGAAAATTGCACGTATGTTTTCGTCAATACCATAGCTTGTAAAAATGATCTATGAAAACCAATTGCATGATGGGAAAGATGGGGACTTGTGTCATGGAAACACATATAACAAATGTATATTGACATAAGAACATTTATAAATATTAAATGCTGAACATGGCATGTTTTCAATAGATTTTTACACTGTGGAGATTACCATTAGGTGGTGCAGCGCCACCAATGGGAAAGAAGAATAAATCATTAATAAGCTAGCCTCCAGACAGGTAGGGGCTAGGTAGAAGAATTCAATTTTAAGGCTATGTACAACAAGGTATTACATATGTGATGTGTTTCAGGAAAATGAGTCACATGTCGCAAAATTGACATTTCTCAAAGTAGATTATTCATAAGTACCCTTGCTTAGAATGTTTTCATTTTTGGTGTTCTCAGAGCTGCTAGTAAGATGAATACATGTACCAAATTCCAAGACATCGTAATAAATATATCTTGCATTACTAAGGTCATCTTTACTAGTAATTGTCCACCCCAAAGATATTGCAAACTCTTTTTTTTTAGAAAAAAAGAATATCAAATTTAAAATTTAAAATATAGAAAATACTTATTAAATGTCCGTAATGTTTACTATCATTGGAATCGGCTTGATCTCAAAGACTTATGACATATTTTCCTAAAACGGATCACATATTATCCCCCATTAATTTCTAATTCGCTCCACAGAAGAGTTATTAAAATTATTAAACCTTATTGTGACGTTATAATTATGATTTATACAGAAGAATTAAATTTGATGGCTATGCACACTGAGGTATAACACTGTATTGGCTTTATGTTCAGGCCTGTTGTGTTATGTTGTAAGAAAATTAGTCACTAGTCACAACATTGCTATTTTTCAAAATGTTGTAGTCACAGGATATATTTGTTGAAATGTTTTAATTTTTGGAATGCTTAACGCTTCTCGTACCCTGAATACGTTTACTAAATTTCAGGACAGTGTAATAAATATATCCATGCATTTCTAAGGTCATCTTAATGAGTATATAGCTACTTTACTAGTGATTGCTCACCCAGAAATATTTCAAACTTTCTTTTCAAAAATGAAAATATCGAACTTAAAATAACGAAATACATATTAGATGTCAAGAACGATAATATCTACATTGAAAAAAGGTTATTACCATTGAAAATGTTACAAGTAAGACACCGCAGGGCGCAAGATCCAGGAAATTTTGACCTTAAAGAAATAAATACTAGAAACTTTGCCAAAGGGTGCAAAACTTTAAAACATGTCACCCAAAAAACAGAACAAAAACGAAGATCAATCTTTAATCAAATACCATATTCCTGGAACAGGCTACCAGTGAAGGCCCATAACATAATAGATCCTAAAGGGTTTTACCGTCAAAGCCAAGACAAGTTACATTTGGCAAGACGAATATTTTATATGAATTATTAGATAAGTCAAGTAATCAACAGACTAATATTTTATATAGTCACAGTGTTACCATGTTGTCTAAAAAATGTATTTAAAGCTAAAGCATTTCTGTAGACAACTTTGACAGTCAATGACTGAGAAGTCATGTAATCTACACACAAAAAGTTGTTATATGCTATTGAGGATACGGAAACCTCCCGAGAATGTGGCAGCAAGTCTGCAATAAAAGTTAATCAAATCATCAAATCAAATGTCCCACTGTTCAATCATTAGAATCGGCTTGATCTCAGCTTTTCAAATATGGTATCTCAAAATCCATTTTTTGCGACTTTTCCTAAAACAGATAATTTATGTTGAGGCGTGTTGCTGGCAAGAGGCTCTGTAGGTTTGATGTAATCCTTGCTTTACACCCTCTCTATAGTCTAGGCCCGAAGATGAGAGAGTCCTTTCAAACAGAGGGAAAGCCTCTCGCTCAAAATCGCAAAGTGCCATTATAATTCCATTAAGACCGTAAAATGTCATTATAATCTCATTAGGACGCCTAGTCCTGGGCTGGGAAACCCATTAGCGCAGTAGGTGTCCAATCACTGCCATACCATTTTTATCTGATCTGGGGGTTTGGGCCTAGAGTGTATATTTAATAGGGGATTTGCATAGCCGCCATTTTAATCTTGATTCGCATGCAATTATGGAGACTAATGGTACAGTGTAAAATCTATAGAAAACATACTGTTATACGTAGTGTAACACAAATTGATGAAGGAGAAATAACATAGAGTATTGGAGTGGTATTTATTCCTGGTTGATGGTAAGTGAAGTTAGAGGGGCAACAGCAGGGGCGTCAGAACCGGGGGGACAGGGGGACATGTCCCCCCAAAAATATATATGGCATAAGAAAAGGGCACTCCTAACACTGAAAACGTCAAAAGCCAGACGATTTATCCAAATTAACCCAATGTAATTTTGGGTCTTTAATGATACTCAAATATCTATCCTTTTCTCAACCTTTTCTGAAGTACTGGATTTTAACATAAATGGTGACCCTGTAAAATGTCTTAGGCTATACATTATACTGGCTGAGAGACCTAATAGTGGGAAATTCCCTAGGTCTCCTTTATGTGGTTTCAGCATTATGAAGCAAATTACTGCCTTAAAAGATAAAAATGTCAAAAATATTACATTTGTATCAAAGCATTATTAACATGAATATTTGTTTCTGACTATATCATATATATGGCCTAGGAAATGTCATATTTAATGGTAAATGAGTCAGAAATGTCCCAAAACGTGGCAATACCTACGTGTACACATTAAAGAGTCCCCTCTTTACTTCTATAGTTTTAATGTCTAAAGCAATTATTTGTTAATGATCCAGTTTTTCAGTCAATCAATTGACTATTAACTTTTTGTAAGAGCTCAACATATTGATCTTGCCAAACTATGCAGTTTAATTTGTCTTCTTTAGGTACCTTTCTGTACCCAAAAAACCTATATATGTAATGCCCAACCGATCTGATATGAACTGTAATGGACTTAGTTATATATTATGTATTCATACTTTGTATCTTGCCAATACCCTGTATTTAAACTCATGTGTAGTTCTCTATTAGTCTTCTTATTTTTTCCTCCCCAAAAAGGTAACAGCGGGAAAACATGGGATCTTTCATTCCATAAGCTAGTCGACCTTTTTGTCACACTTTGTTTCTGTACTTGTATAACTCAGTGGCGAATAAACAATTTTCTAATCTAATCTAATCTAATTTAGCTGGGCTATTTTTTAAGGTTTCCCCTGCCAAAGGCAGTACGAGCGCCAAAGGTGCTCGTACTGGGAAACCTTATATAGGTTCCAGTTTTTTGCCTGCTGTAGAAACGTCCGTGTTCAGGATATAAATAGAAAACACAACTCAGCATCTTGTCACCTGAATTTCAGACACATTCGTGTACATTTGGTCCCGCAAATTGATAAAAATTGCTATTTCTACTCGAAATACATTGCCTAGATGTTAAAATTCAGAAAGAGCAGCTTTTCTACACCTAAATATGTGTTTATATCAAGTTCAGCGTTTAAATGAGGCAGATATGAAAGAAAGTTTTCAGTTACATTCATGTAACTGAAAACACTTCAAAATACTTGACGATGCTGTAATGACACTTTTCCCCCTGCATGTGTGTTGGGTTGGAAGTCGGGGGAAACCATTTTCTCTTTGGTCACAACCAAAATTTCTTGTAGCAGAATTTAATATTTGGGTAAGATTTTCAGAAAATGTACAATTGGCAGCTCTACACATTTAGTAAATTCTGCTAAATTAGGCTGCAATTTGGCCACAACTAGGTAAATTCGAGTAGGCATATATTTTATAGGCTATATTTGGCATTGCATTGATTCTAGCAATCTGTTTGGTTAGGTCGAACTGTGTTTTGAACTTTATTTTCGTCTGAAATTTGGGTTATTTGAGGGGATTGGTGAAGGCGAATTGTACATTTTCTGAAAATCTGACCCATTTATTGTTGGATAGATGATGGGTATTGGACTGAATGGTATTAAAATGACTGATATCACATATCATGATCCTGTATTATTAACAGATCATCACCTCAAAATATATTAGACTAATTTCTTCCTCATGTCTTCTCTGTCATGTCTTCTCTCTCTCAGTCTTCTCTCTTAAGTATTCTCTGTCATGTCTTTTCTCTGTCAAGTCTTCTCTCTCGGTCTTCTCTCTGTCATATCTTCTCTCCCTATCTCTCACCCATATTTTCTCTCTCATGTCTCATGACTTCTCTCTAATGTCTTCTCTCTATCATGTCTTCTCTATTTCATGTCTTCTCTCTCATGTCTTCTGTCTCTATTTTCACTGTCTGTCTTCCCCCTTAATGTCTTCTCTTTCATGTCTTCTCTCTCTGTCTTCTCTCTCGGATGTCTTCTCTCTCATGTTTCTCTCTATCCCTATCTCTCATTTCTTCTCTCTTCTATGTCTTTTTTCACTCAGTCTTCTCTCTGCCAGTCTTCTCTTTCTCTGTCTCTTCTTTCTCTGTCTCTTCTTCCTCTGTCTCTACATCAATTCTGTGGTTTATGACTCATTCCCCTGTGATACATCACATATTACAAATTTCAGAATGTCTGCAAAGTTTACCTTATATTAGATGTTCATTTTAACAGGTTTAAAATGGCTACACATAAATACCAAAATTCAATGAATGATATAGGTGACAGTCCATTTAAAAGGCTTTCTTGAATAGCTAATTGACTAGGACAGTCAAATTAATAAACTCTCAAAGTTGTAAATTATTGTATCACTGAGCAATTTTGAGGAAAGAACTAATAATAATTATCAGGATTGTGATAGCCATGTGTACATGCAATACACACATGATACACCAATGGGACATTCATAATTCTTAATTATTGGTAGGTTAAAAACACATACATTCCAAAAAGGTAATGTGCAGCTTACAATTAACAAGAACACCATGATGGAGGTTTAGGCCTTGTTTAAACTGTATGGTGGTGCCACCCTCTCAAAACCACCCAATATACTGGCATACTTCCCAGTGTGAAAGTACTTTTTAACTGGGCTTTTTCTAAGACAGCCTATCTACAGCCTATCAATCTTGAACCTGGGAGTCATTTGTCATATTTGCTGGCATTGGTTATATATGTTGATAATGATATGAAAATTACAAAATACAGTAGTTTTTGATATTTTACACAACTACAAATTATTAATGTATAGTGGGATACCAAAGGTCAAACTTATCACTTGTCCTTCCCCCCTACTTGAAATTAGCTTATGACGCCACTGAACAGTACCCTCTTATATGCGAGGGGGACACGTGCATGCAAGCACAGGTCTCCCTGATTGGACGGTGAAGCATGGAATATTTATCAATGCTCTAATGTCAATATCCATGTGTTTTACGTGTTTCCATAACACAAGCCTCTGTATTTCCCATCATGCATTTAGTTTTATAGATCATTTACACAAGCTGTGATATTGGTGAAAAAATTCCTGCAATTTTTGATAAAAATGTTGCCAAATATTTGTATGTCAGATTTCAACAGAATCCATCCCAGGATGCACTGTAACAGACATGCGCAGTGAGCCATGTACCTCCCCTATTTCTATGTCAAGACACTGGAGGGAGACAACTGATTGGTTGTCTCATTTTACTAATGAAAAAAAATGTACCTCTAATGCAGTGGAATATAATTATTTAATACATGATTTATTGCAGGAAGTGTTCGCCAGAGATCGTCAAACCTTAGCTTGATCTCGATGTACACCGATAGGGTAAAGCAACAAAGGTCGTTTTTCTTTTTTAAAATTTACATCAATTAAGTAACCTACATAATGGAAATAATGTTATAATCTATTGTAACATAGACTAGTACACTCGTTACAATAATGTAAAACAAGTTTTTTTGGTTTTTGTTTTGCTTTTGGACGTGAAACTTGCTATATTTGGGGAAATATGCATTTCAAAGATTTTCTTTCGAATCTTCTGATCAAACAGTTAGCCTGCCCCACACTTTTCAGCTGCTTTGAATCGAAAAATGCCTAATTTGTTTAACCTAAGAGAGAAAGGGAGGAAAGAATGAGTATTGGGAGAGGAATGAGTAGAGGAAAATATTGTGCAATAGGGGACTTGCAAGTCCACCATCTTGAATCTTGATTCACATGGAACTATGGGAGCTTAATGTCAATGTAAAAACCTTAAAAAACATTATGTTATGTTCAGCATGAAATATATAACAGTGAAACATTTCTATGTGTTTTACATGATTCAATAAAACAAGACTTCCTTCTTTCCCATCATGCATTTGGCTTTGCTAGATCATTTACACAAGCTATGATATTGGTGAAATGATCCTTACATTTTTCGATAATAATGTTTTAACTGATTCCATCCCATCATGGAATGCATAGACAAGTGCAGAGGCACATGCAAATCTTCTATTGTGTATCCCAGCATGCACTGTAATATACATGCACAGTGTCACATGCAAGTCCCCTATTGTGTATCCCAGAATGCACTGTAACAAACATGCACAGTGAGACATACAAATCCCCTATTGTGTATCCCAGCATGCACTGTAACATGCATGATAATAGACACATGTAATAATCGTCATTCAAGGGGCGACTTGTATGTTACATGTAAATGTGATGTGCTGCAGGAAAATGAGTCACAAGTCACAAGAATTAGATTTTGAGCTATCATAATTTAAAAAGATGAGGTCAAGCCGATTCTAATGATAGTAAAAACTAGGACATCTAATAAGTATTTCTATATTTTCAGTTTGATGAAAAGCCAAAAAGTATGCAATATTTCTGTGTCGAAAATTACTAGGAAAGTAGCTAAACTTAGGATGACTTCAGTAATGCAAGGATATATTCAATGTACTGTCCCGTATTCATATACGAGTGAAAGCGATAGATACCCTAAAAATGATAACATTCCTATAAAGAGATGTAAATAAAACACTTTGATCAAGTTTGCGACTTGTGACTCATTTATCTGTAACACATCAGATATGGTTTATTTCCAGTGTATGATAATACGATTTTCAACAAATGGGTCAGATTTTTAGAAAATGTACAATTGAAAGCTCTACACATTTAGTAAATTCTCCTAAATTAGGCTGACAAATGAAGAATATCGGGTATATCTGGGTATATTTGGTATCACATCGATTTAAAGTATCAGTTCTGTTATGTTAAACTGTATTTTGAAGCTCATTTTTGTCTTAAATGTGGGTTATTTGAGAGGATTGGTGAAGGCGAATTGTACATTTTCTGAAAATCTGACCCAAATATCAATTATCTACTCCCTATAGGGCAGCCATAGCTCATCCAGGCGGTCCCTACAACAGATAAATGAAGGCATGCAATGCACATTACATGTATCGATTTATGTTGAACATGATAATTATAATAATTATCTTATATATTATAATGTTATGCGTAAGTAAATCAGACCAAACTAAAATTGACATTATTAAATAATCAATGACCCCGGAATCTCACGAATCTCGCCGAGATGTGTGAGGAGCTTTTGTCAGATGTTTTCAAACACTTTTGCTAAAACATTGTAACATTTTAAAAAAAAAACTGATCCAACCACGAAAGCTGTCTGAGCGGTCTCTATACAATATCAGATCTCTATGTACCTTCCAACACACTTTTACTTTATATAAACGCGACGAATGTTGTTGAAACGCCTGTTTCTCATGTGTTAGCCGGCATTGTCCTTTAAACTTGATCAATATAGGATGTCTTAGTATTGTAGAGGCCCAGATGGCAGTTTTCTTTAAATAGAAAAACTTGAAAACAAAATAATCAATGATGTTTCAACTTGATAAACCATCTAGTATAGGATGGCAATACACCCATATACTACAGGCTGCCAAAAGTTTCTCATTTTAATTTAATGGGTTTTAAATCATTCTGTATGATGGCTAATAATTCTTAAACTGGCGACTAAATACGTGGACAGGATTCTTCAAAGGTACAAGGAATAATTTACGACCACATCGTTGATTATTCTAGACGGAATTTTACTTAAATTAGAATCAAGCTTATAGCAAATAAGATATTTGGGTGGTACTCTGCCTAGGGTACCTGGGAAGAACAGCTATAAGCTGATAGGTTCACCCAATTTCACACGGACTGATTAAATATTGTAAATGATGGAGAGAAATACTTATTTTTATTAATCACGCATTGCCCTGACGACGTATCTAGAGTGAGTTTACGCATAGTGCGTATTTCACAAGTGAGTTATGTGGTGTTGTTATGGCAACCAATCTGTTGTTTTACTAAGATTACCGCTGAAATGCAAATTTATGACTTTTTTTCTATTTTCATGATTGAAAGCATGTATAATAAATCTGTTCACTAACACGTTGGTTTCAGTCACTAAGAGTATTGCACTCGTTGCTACGCAACTCGTGCAATATTCACGCTCCTTCCACCAACTTGTTAGTTAACCTATATATATTATAATTATTGGTGTCTTATTGACATACTTATTATTATTCAATGGAGCCCAACGGTTCCTGTGGTCCTGGGTATGACCATAAAGTGCCTTTCTGTCTCTTTGCCTCTGTCTCTCTCTCCCTTCTTCTCTATCTCTATTTCCTGGGTGAGACCATAAAGTGCCTTTCTGTCTCTTTGCCTCTGTCTCTCTCTCCCTTCTTCTCTATCTCTATTTCCTGGGTATGATCATAAACTGCCTCCCTCTCAGCTCTCCCGCCTTGATATAACCATATTAAATGTGTTGATAAGGGCGTAAAGCAACCAATCTCACTCACTCATTCCCAACGGTTCCTTTATTGCACAGAAAACATGTTCATAAGTTACACTTTTGGAGCCCAGGTTCCTTTTTTGTTGTTTTAGCGAGTATAATATCTTTATATTAGAAAAATATGTGAATATCTAACATGTTGTATAAGAACTGCCAAATAAATGTTATGACCTTTACTGTATACATCAGCTGTATGAGTTACATCATTTTAAGAATATCATTGAATACAATCCCAACTACAGATATATCAGAGGTGAGTAGGTGCAATCGCATGAGATTTCCAAATGTATGTACGTTTTATTTTTTTTATTTAAAATTCGAGAGAAAAAGACGAGAATGCGGATTCAAGATAGAAAGTATGAGGGGAAGAATTTTTTTAGAATGAGACCGGGGAAATAATTCATCTGTGTCCTCTCAAGAGAGAATGAGATAGAGAGAGATAGAGGGGGAGATGGAAATAAAGAGGGGGAGAGGGGGGAGGGAGAGAAGAAGAGAGAGGTGAGAAGGGAGAGAGGGGAGAGAGGGGGAGAGGGGAGAGAGGGGAGAGAGGGGAGAGAGGGGAGAGAGGGGAGAGAGGGGAGAGAAGAAGAGAGAGGGAGAGAGGGGAGAGAGGGGAGAGAGGGGGAGAGGGGAGAGAGGGGAGAGAGGGGTGAGAAGGGAGAGAGGGGAGAGAGGGGGGAGAGGGGAGAGAGGGGAGAGAGAGAGGTGAGAGGGGAGAGAGGTGAGTGAGGGAGAGAGGGGGGGGAGGGAGAGAGGGAGAGAGAGGGGAGAGAGGGGAAAGAGGGGAGAGAGAGGAGAGAGGGGAGAGAGGTGAGTGGGGGAGAGAGGGGAGAGAGGGGAAAGAGGGGAGAGAGGGAGAGAGAGGGGAGACAAAGGGGAAGAGAGAGAGAGAGAGCGAGGGAGAGAGAGGGGAGAGATAAAGGGACAGAGGGAAAGTGAGAGGGAGAGAGGATGAAAGAGGGTGAGAGAGGGACAGAGAGGGTGAGACTGAGAGAGGAGAGATAAAGGGAGAGGGTGAGAGCGAGAGCGAGAGAGAGGGAGAGGGCCGGGGAGAGGGCAAGGGAAGCAAAATAAGGGCGATAGAAAGGTAGAAACGGATGTACACATAAATCTATCTCGGGAGAGACAAAGAGATACAGATCGAGGTGAAGAAGCGGTGGAGAAGTAGGTCAAGCATGAAATTGAACAAAAGCCAGCGTTGCGCAATGTCAGCTCACGCGTCCATAACGTGGGGTCATCAACAGGTGAAATGGGTGACGTCACCAGAAACTCCTCTAAATCAACCTGCAAATAAGTCTCAAATATACAGCTGAACATAACCAAAGAAATCCTTTTATAATTCATTTATATTCAACACTAATCATACTCATATACCTAATACTCATAATTTTTTCAGCCAAATTTAACCAAATTTACGAAATGTGTAGAGCCCCCGATTGCCAAAAGCTAGAGCGTTTTATATGCTGTATGGGGGCTGTATTAGAAATATATACGGTAAAGGATTTTGATCTTTTTTAAACATTAGGTACCTGATGGAGAAACGTCCATTTTTTTAATATTATTCTTTACTAAGGACATCTATAAAAAATGCTAAAGCAGCGCTGGCAATCTCGACCAATATGATATTCAGTTACTATTATTATTACCTCGTTCCATTTCAAGATGAGGCATAAGTGGATTTTGAGATATATATAATCATATTGAAAAGATGAGAACAAGCCAATTCCAATGATGGTAAACATTAGGAAATCTTAGAATTGTTTCTATATTTCATATTGGATATATTTATGCTTGATAAAAGTTTGCAATATAAGGATCTCTGCGTGGGGAATTACCAGTAAAGTAATTAAATATGCTCCATAGGATAACCTTCGAAGAAATACTTCTATTTGTTTTATGAAAGAAAAAGAAGTTAGCGATATTTCTTGAGGGTCAATCACTAGTAATTTAGCTAAATATACTGCTCAGGATGACATCAGACACGCATAATATATATGGGTCAGATTTTCAGGAATTTGTGCAATTAGCAGTTCTGCTCATTTAGTGAATTAGGCTAAATTAGGCTACAATTTGGTCGATATTAGATAAATTCTAGTATACTCGGCATTGCATTGATTCTAGCAATCTGTTTGGCTAGGTTGAACTCTATTTTGAACTTTATTTTCGTCTGAAATTTGGGTTTTTTGAGAAGATTGGCGAAGGTGAATTGTACATTTTCTGAAAATCTGACCCATATAGCACAGTCTTGGAATCTATGCTACTACTAACATCACTAAACATTCCATAAATAAAAACATTACGAGCAAGGGCTCTTGTAGAAAAACATTGGAAAGCTATTTTTTGCGACGTGTGACTCATCCTCCTGTAACCCACCATATGTGGGTCAGATTTTCAGAAAATGTCCAATTGGCCTTCACCAAACTTCTCAAATAACCCACATTTTTTACGAAAATAAAGTTCAAAATACATTTCAACCTAGCCAAACAGATTGCTAGAATCAATGCAATGCTGAATACACTCGAATTTACCTAGTATTGACCAAATTGCAGCCTAATTTAGCAGTATTTACTGAATGTGTAGAGCAGCCAATTGTACATTTTCTGAAAATCTGACCCATATGTTGATAATAAAATATTATGTTTAACTGTGTTGACCAAAGAAGCGTCCACAGACATGTTCCACGCTCGGATGAAAGTAAAGGTTATTATGCCAAGCAAATAAGGGTCAGTCTTTCAGAAAATGTACAATTGTCAGCTCTATACATTTAGGAAATTATGCTAAATTATGCTGAAAAATGATAATTACCGGGTATATCTGAGTATATTTGGTCTAGCATTGATTTAAAGTATCAGTTCTGTTATGTTAAACTGCATTTTGAAGCCCATTTTTGTCTTAAATATGGGTTATTTGAGAGGATTGGTGAAGACAAACTGTACATTTTCTGAAAATCTGACCCATAAATGACTCATGATTGAGTAAATCCTAGACTTTTCACAAATGTTATGTGTTACAGAAACATGAGTCGTAAGATGCAAGATTTATTAGAGTATCTATCACTGTACGTCGTAGCAATACAACATCTCAAGACTGTATAAAATAAAATATAAAACATATAAACTAACATCATATTGTAATTGGAATTATGTAGTTTAATAGAAAGTGATATAATATCTATAATAAGAGAAACGTGTGATTCTCCGCATCTCCATGGGGGTATTGGGTGCATGGGAAGGTAACTTGTTCTAGTACCTTGTCCCTGCCCCAACTATCTCCCTCTCTTTACTTTACCCTGGGCTGGGTGAGGTAACTTGTTCTAGTGCCATACCCTGTCCCAGACACCATACCACCTGAGCTGCACAATACTTAATAAATACTCCACCTGAATTAATCTATATCAGAATTTGTGCCAATAAGGCGACACTTGCTGGGACTATCCGCAAATATAACCACTACATAATCACTATAGCCATTACATGTATATATATATAATACCCATCAACCCATACCCCATTACATCCATACTGTCATTTCATTGTGTAACCTTGTAGTAACCATAGAACACCGTAGTAGAAATAGAGTAACAAAAGAAAACTCAAAACAGAATTCAGGCATCCAATGGAAGAACTAACTAAACACATGTTTACTTAGATTATTGGTCCACCTCATTGTAAAAACATCAGCAATAAAGAATTATTGAATTGAATTGAATTGAATTTCGTGGTGGGCATACTTTGGCATAGTAGGAACCCGTTCCACTATGTTTTATGAGTGATTTCCTAGAAAATAAGGGTTTAATAAGGGTTTCAAATTGAATTTACACCCACTTCTTTTACACCCACCTGTTTACGTTTGACTTTCCATAAGAAAGCAGTAGCTGGACAACGATTGAGTCAAATAGATTCAATACTGCGTCATGAGAAAGAACGTGTTGTCATAGCAACGTCATGCAAATAAGAATGAACAAGTCAGTAACATAATCCACCTTCTCCTCCTCCTCCTCGCCATCCTCCTCCCTCCATCCACACACAGTTTATTTTAAGTTTAAACCGTTTTATTCCTATTCTTCTCTTCATAAATGTGATGTGTTTCAGGAAAATGAGTCACAAGTCGCAAAAAATGGATTATATTTGAAAAGAGGAGACCAAGCCGATTCTAATGATAGTAAACAGTAGGACATCTAATACTTCTATATTTTAAGTTTGATCTTTTTATTTTTGAAAAAAAAAGTTTGCAATATTTATTGGGGGCAATAACCAGTAAAGTATCTAAACATACTCCATATTAGGACCTTTAAAACGAAAAGATATATTACATACATTGTCCTGAAATTTGATACATTGGTCGATGTAATTCTAAGTGATACACTCTCCAAATATAAAAACATTCCAATAAAGTGATCTTGTAAAATAAACACTTTGAAAAATATCAATTTTGCGATCTGTGACTCATTCTCCTGGAACACATCACAATTACTCTTCTCCTGTCTCTGTCTCCATCTCTCTTCCCATCGTTTTGTCTCATCGTTTTGTCTCCTTCATTGTCTTTTAAACCAATTTAGGGCATAGACTGCTGAATTCCGGAGGAATGCTTAAGGCATTCATTTGGGACAGTGCAGAATTCTGGGGTAATGCCTTGTGGCGATCATTGGAATTTCTATTAAACAAAACATTTAATTATATTTTTTTTACTTAGCAATTATGGTGAAATAATGATGAGATAATCTAGATATGTTAAATGATACAATATTTTGCAGATTTCGTATTATATTTATCAGGTTTTTGCTAAATCTTAAAACCTCAAGTTTATCACCTGTCCTGAAACCTAGAATGGGGGAAACCTGGACCCATCAGTTAGACATGGCCTGGAATGGGTTAATGTACCTCTATCATCAATATTTAAGTGGGGGAACCCCTGATCCTCCTTCGGCGTCCCGTGGACCATCCCTTTATTACACCCCTGTCCTGTTGCTTCCTATACCTTCAGCATTGTATGTCACACTTGGTCAAAGTGGTGCATAACATGTGAGTTATGTCACCCTGGGGACATACAACAAGTAGGTCCGCCCAAAACGTAAATTACTTCTTTTATTTTTAATTATTTATATTTTTTATTTATTAATGGGGTGTAATAAATATGGAACAAAGCTCGGGTGAAGTCTGTACACTTGTTAGTGACCTCGGGAGCACAGAAGATCTCGGGCTAACGCCCTCTAACTTCCCGCGCTCCCTCGGTCAATAACAAGTGTACAGACTTCCCCCTTGCTAGGTTCCATCTATCTACCTCCCTCTCCTCCTCCTCCTCTCCATCTTCCTTCCTCTCCTCCTCCCTCCCTCCTTGTATATGGGTCAGGTTTTCAGAAAATGTACAATTGGCAGCTCTACATATTTAGTAATTTCTGCTAAAAATGATAAATTTTGGGTATATCTGAGTATATTTGGTATTGCATTGATTTAAAGTATCAGATCTGTTATGTTAAACTGCATTTTGAAGCACGAAGCTCATTTCTTTCTTAAATGTGGGTTATTTGAGAGGATTGGTGAAGGTAAATTGTACATTTTCCGAAAATCTGACCCATATATATTACATACAATTGAGAATCTTAACATGGAGTTTAAGGGCTTAGATAGCAAGTATCAGTGACTGTTACAGGTGACAGTCTTTCAATTAATTAATTAATTAATGCTTACAGTAGTTTACTGTTAACAGGTGTGTCTTCAAAACTTAATTTCTAAATGTTTTCATGACAAGTTTGTTTTACTATTGTAAAACCCGCAGGTTTACCACTTTCCGTACAATTGTGCACAGTTCCATTCCTATGAATCTGTATCTAAAGGCGGGAGCACACTAGCCGTGATAAGCCTCGCAATAGGCTTTGCAACAGGGATCTGCAATAGAAATGAAAATATTCGATCTTGGTGTGCACTGTATCGCAGACGTGTGGGCCTCTTTGCAACAGCCTCTGCAATAGCCTTTGCAACAGGCCTCATGATAAGAAATGCGTCGCCGTCTATCGCAGCAATATTAGACATGTTTAATATTTGTTGGCGATAAGTATGGCATCGCGGACGTCACCATGTTATTGCGATAAATCGCAAAGCTCTATTGCAGAAGTGTGGCGACGTTTGCAACAGGCCTTCCTGATAGACCTCTGCAATAGCCAGGCCTATCGTGAAAGCCTGCTGCAAAGCCTATCGCAAGGCTTATTTCGGCTAGTGTGGCGCCGGCTATATATTGCACAACAGTGACCAAAAGAAGAATCTTAAAAGGGTCCCATTTGAGGTATGAATGTTAATACAGGTACTAAGTTACAGAGAGAAGTTGAAAGAGAAAGATGGTGGGAGAGTGAACAAGGAGGGATGAAGATGAGGGCCCCACTGTCCCACTAGCAAATCTCATGCGTAGCATGATTAGATTACATAGGGTATGCTGCATCCAATGAAATATTTATATTTCATATTATATATGTAACTTGACTTGTACATAGATTGCGATTAAGACGTTTTTTTATTTGCTAGTTATATTGTAATAGTGCCGTACATATATATGTTATATTCATCTAACAGGAGAATCGTGCACATGCAAATATTTGACGTACAACAAACAAGAAATCAAGCAAATATACAAATACCAAATTTAAATACCAGAACACAAAATGCTCCAATTTTCAAAACATGTATGCCTAAATTACGTAACCTACAAATGCACAATGGCATGGAATCAACCTTCACCTCGCTAACAAAATATAGGTACGATTAAAGAATTGAAATCTAATAGAAGCATTTGGCTATTTTCAGGGCGGGTAGAAGTCCTAGAACCCCAAAAATATATTTAGAAGAATTTGCATCAGATACACTTCTATCACCATCGAGAAATCTTATAGTTAGTTCATTACATTAATTAATATGTTAATTACCAGAGGTTTACGAATCATATTAATTAATGTTCTCTATTTTTCTCATTCTTAATCCTAACTTAAATCATCAACAAAAATACATTATGCCCCAAACTACACTCATCAAATACCTCCTATACATCAACTACATCAACAAGAATTCTTTATTAAACTGTAAACTATTGCAAGAAGCCAACTAGCAGTCTATGACTGAGTTGGTACTGTTTCTTGCCTATACCACATTTGTAAGAATAATAATAATGGGTCAGATTTTCAGAAAATGTACAATTCACCTTCGCCAATCTTCTCAAAAAACCCAAATTTCAGTCGAAAATAAAGTTCAAAATAGAGTTCAACCTAGCCAAAACAGATTATTATAAAATAAAATAATAAAAATGTTTTCCAAATCCAAATCCAAATCCAACTTTCCCTATA
The DNA here is from genome assembly GCA_942159475.1 of Sthenelais limicola. Classification (NCBI taxonomy): domain Eukaryota; kingdom Metazoa; phylum Annelida; class Polychaeta; order Phyllodocida; family Sigalionidae; genus Sthenelais; species Sthenelais limicola. Next base: position 18,671,028 of record OW804098.1, read on the forward strand.
GAAACATACAACTGAATTGAATTGAATAGTACTCTAATATGTAGGAGGATGACAAAAAGACAGGCCTCTGGGTAGGATCCAGTCCTTCCGGCCGTTACCATGGTACAGAGTAGATTATTACACTAGTAGAATGGCTGACTACAAAAGATGGATTTATAAATGTAAAGTAAAAATACATAAAATTATGAAAAAATATGTGATGTCTTCCTGTAAAATCAGTCACAAGTAGCAAAATTGATATTTTTCAAAGTATTTTTTCCACAAGATCTCGTTATTGAAATGCTCTGATTCTTAGAGGGTTTAGCAATTATATCCATATGAATCCATGTAACAAATTTCGGGACATTGTATTAAATATATCCTTGCGTTTTGAAGGCCTTTGTATGGTCTATATTTAGTTACTTTACTGTTGATTACCCATTCAGAAACATCGCAGACTTTTCTTTTTAAAAATAAAAATATCAAACTTAAAATACTTAAAAGGCTTATTAGATGTCCTAGTGTTTACTATCATTGGAATCAGCTTGATCTCCTATTTTAAAATATGGTGATATCTCAAAATCCATATTTTGCGACTTAGGACACATTTTCCTAAAACGGATCACATATAAAATACGCACTGACACTGTATGTAATACGTTGTACAAGGTGGGGTAAAGTATAAGATAACAGATTTCATAATAAACAATATCTACTTTCCATGATTAATTCTCAAGTTTAAAAAGGCTATTTTTTCAAAACATTTTTAAATGCTCGAATCCCGTCTCATTCTCGAAATATAACACACAGTTGTACATTCAATACCTATCTATACCATTATCTATTCTTACTAAATAAACTTTTGATATATGTGTTGTGTTTCAGGAAAATGAGTCATAAGTGGCAAAAAATAGATTTTGAGATACCATTATATCTGAAAAGATGAGCTCAAGCTGATTCTAATGATAGTAAACAGTCTAATAATCTAATAAGTATTTCTAGATTTTAAATTTGATATTTTCGTTTTTGAAAAAAAATGTTACCAATATTTCTGGGGGTCAATAAACAGTAAAGCAACTAAATGTAGTCCATATGAGGACCTTTAAAACGAAGGATATATTACATAGATTGTCCTGAAATTTGATACATCGATTGACAGAGCTATAAGTGATAAACCCTCCAAAAAGTAGAACATTCCAATAATGTAATCTTGGGAAAAAAACACTTTGAAAAATATCAATTTTGCGACTTATGACTCATTTTCCTGAACCACATCACATATCACTTCATTACAACGTAAGTTTGCTCTACACAGCTTTACAAGATTTGCTATTAGACAACATGGATCTATTAATGTAAAGTAAAAATACATGAAATTAAAAAATAAAATAAAATATGCACTGACAGTGTATGTAATAATATACACAAGGTAGAGTAAAGTATACGATAACAAAATTAATATCATAAATATATCATATCATAAACGATATCTACTATCCATGATTAATTTTGAAGTTTCTAAAGGCTATAAGACATCGATATTTTCTAAATATTTCCTCAATTCTTTCTGGGTTTCACAATTATGGGCCTCAGTAGGTGGAAAACTTTGCACTATATTGTTGGCTTTGTAGAGGAAGCTATTTAGATAAAGACACGATTTTGATCGATTACAAGGTGATCAATGTAGAAACAATCTGTCGCGGTGAAAAGAGGAAGCGACTTCCTAGCGTCTCCTGGAATTATAAACAAATAGTAACGAAATTAAAAATAAAACAAACTTGAACGGTGAGCCAGTTCAGCCAAACATGTACACTTGGTCATGTTAAAATATTTATACACAATTGTCAAAACTTACAAATATAATTATATCTTAGGAATTTATTGTTAAACTTTTTAATCTATTCTAGGAGGAAGGGAGGAGGGGAGGAGGGGAGGAGGGGAGGAGGGAAGGAGGGGAGGAGGGGAGGAGGGGAGGAGGGGAGGAGGGGAGGAGGGGAGGAGGGGAGGAGGGGAGGAGGGGAGGAGGGGAGGAGGGGAGGAGGGGAGGAGGGGAGGAGGGGAGGAGGGGAGGAGGGGAGGAGGGGAGGAGGGGAGGAGGGGAGGAGGGGAGGAGGGGAGGAGGGGAGGAGGGGAGGAGGGGAGGAGGGGAGGAGGGGAGGAGGGGAGGAGGGGAGGAGGGGAGGAGGGGAGGAGGGGAGGAGGGGAGGAGGGGAGGAGGGGAGGAGGGGAGGAGGGGAGGAGGGGAAGTTTTCATCATACTTCCTTACTCTCTCTCTCCCTCATCCCCTCATCTCCCTCTCTCATAACACTCTCTCATGTCCACTCGCTCACTCCCTTACTTTCCTCTCTTTCCTCTTTCTTTCTCGCCCTCTCTTTCTCTTTCTCCCTCTCTCACTCCCTCTCTCCCTCCCTCTCTCCCTCCCTCTCTCCCTCCATCCCTCCCTCTCTCCCTCCCTCTCTCCTTCTCTCCTCTCTCTCCCGCTCTCTCTCTCCCTCCCTCCTACCCTCCTCTCTTCTCTATCCCTCTCTTTCCTCTCTTCTCTCTCCCTCTCTCTCCTTTCTTCTCTCTCCCTCCTTCTCTCCTCTCCTCTCTCTCCTTCTCTCTTACCCCTCTCACTTAAGTCCCTCCCCTCTCACTCTTCTATCAATCCTTCATTCCTCTCTACTCCTTCCCCCACTCTCTCTCCCCTTTTCCTCTCACCCCTCTCTCTACCTCTCTCTCCTCTCTCTCCGTCCCTCTCTCTCCCATCACTGTCCCTCCCTCTCTCTTCTCTCTTCCCTCTCTCTCCCTCCCTCTTCTCTCCCCTCTCTCTACCTCTTTCACCCTCCCTCTCCCTCCCATCACTCTCCCTCCCTTTCTCTCTTCCCTCCCACTCCCTCTCCATCCCTCTCTCTCTGCCTCTCCCTTCCTCTCCCTCTCTCCCATCCTCTCCCTCTTTCTCCCATCTCTCCCTCGCTCTCTCCACTCTCCAATCCTCTCCCCCTCTCCCATCCTCTCCCTCTTTCTCCCATCTCTCCCTCGCTCTCTCCTCTCTCTCCTCTCTCCCATCCTCTCTCCAGTCTCTCTCCCATCTCCTGTCCTCCCCAGACCCCACGGTACACCAGTGCGACCCATGACCCACACCTCCCCGGCCGTCTCCCACCAACACCTGGTCCACTCGTCTCTTCCCTCAATTTCTCCTTTTTTCCCTGCACGAGGAGGAGGAGGAGATGTCAGGTGCTGTCTGGTGTCACTCACAGGCACGTTGCCTTGGCAACACCTATATTACTTAGGCAGGGACACGAGAGGAGGAAAATACCTCCAGCAGCCAATGTCTTCATACTAGGCACCAGGCATCCAGTTTGGAAGAGAATACGGGTCAGATTTTCAGAAAATGTACAATTCGCCGTCACCAACGCTCTCAAATAACCCAAATTTAAGACAAAAAAGAGCTTCAAAATGCAGTTTAACATAACAGAACTGATAATTTAAATCCATGCGATACCAAATATACTCAGATATATACCCGGTATTCTTCATTTTTTAGGGTAATGTAGCAGAATGTCTTAAATGTGTAGACCTGCCAATTGTACATTTTCTGAAAATCTGACCCATATATTGATGTGTTGCAGAAAGATGAGATAAAAAATTGATGAGATAAAAAATTGATGAGATAAAAAATTGATGAGATAAAAAATTGATGAGATAAAAAATTGATATTTTTCAAGGTGTTTTATTCATAAGATGTATTCGTGGTAATGTTTTCATTTTTGGAGTGCTTAACGCTTCTCGTAGTATGAATACATGTACCAAATGCCGAGACTGGGTATTGAATATACCCTTTCATTTCTAAGGTCATCTTATAGGGTATATGTAGCTACTTTACTAGTAATTGTCCACCCAGAAATAGTGCAAACTATTTTTTTTAAAAAAATAAAAAAAATATCAAATTGAGTGAAGTCATCATAAGAAAGGATTTGGGCGGGTCCTTCAAATACAAATGAGGATGTTTTAGAAGCCCTGTAGTAAAAACCAAACCAAAATCACTTTTAGATGGGTTGGAAAAGAACGGACTAAAAAGTAGAAATTGTTTAGTTTTTGACCGACATTAACTGAGAGTGCTGCTTTAACTTATAAGTCTTACAAAAGGGTCAGGTCGCCTAGAAATATGGCCACTTGATGTCACATTGGTAATCTCGTAGAGCACAAAATCCCGACAACATTAACCTTAGATCTATAAATACAAGAAATTCTATTGAAGGAAGAAAAATACTAAAACAAGTTATCCCGAAATCAGAACAAATTAGAAAATCAATTTATAATCGAATCACCACAAGTTGGCATAGATTGCCTACGGTGGCCCACCGTACCATAGACTCTAAGGCCTTCACAAATAATGCAAGAGCATGCAATTTACATCTGGAAGAATGAATATTTTATTTAAATGTTATATGAACAACTGTAGTATTCTTTATACCCCGAAAAAACTATGACTGATGATCATCGAGTGAACCATTCTTGTTAAAACTTGTTAATATTTTTATCTGTCATGTGGCGGACTGTGTTGTATGTTTTTAGGAGAAAAAAACAAAAAAAATCTATGTGTTTACTGTAGGTATGTATATCCCTCAGTAGAGGTACCTAATGTGTCTAACAAACGAAACCTGTAACTTAAACAACAAGGTGTAATATCAAACCATTAATGTATTAATGATTTAGTTTAAATACTTAAAATACTTAATTTATTGTAAAACAACACCGAACTTGCCTCATTTGTATCTTATATCGCTTCTGTATTTAAATGTTTTTCTGGACTACCATGAAATTATCATTGTATGAAAATGGATCCAATAAAATTTGTTAAAAACAAAATATTGTATACCTAATTGTAATAAGGAAACTGTACTTATGTAGAGAATCATCGCCAGTCAATGACTGAGATGGCATTGTTACTCTACCCACAGAAGAACCACCAGGGGAGCTGGAGTCCTCCCACATGCAGGAGCGTCCCTCTGTTTGGCTAACATACGGGTCAGATTTTCAGAAAATGTACAATTCAACTTCGCCAATCGTCTCAAATAACCCAAATTTCAGACGAAAATAAAGTTCAAAATACAGATCAGCCTAACCAAACAGATTGCTAGAATCAATGCAATGCCGAATATACTCGAATTTACCTTGTATTGACCAAATTGCAGCCTAATTTTGCAGAATTTACTTAATGTGTACAGCTGCTAATTGTACATTTTCGGAAAATCTGACCCATATTAGCAATAAAAGTTTTCTAAATCTAAATCTAAATCTCCAAGGCTGATCTGTGTAAGTGTGCAGTGTTCACCTGCTTTTTCTTTTCTTTATCCCCAAGGATCCCTTCTATTTTATTTATCGTATTTATGATTTTTAACTATGTACCTACCTGTAGCGGTCCAATTTGGTTTAACACATACGTGTTTTCAGAAAATATACAATTGGTACAATTGGAAATTCTCCTAAATTAGGCTGAAAAATGATGAATACCGAGTATCTCTGAGAATATTTGGTATCACATTGATTTAAAGTATCACTTCTGTTATGTTAAACTACATTTTGAACCTCATGTTTGTCTTAAATGTGCATTATTGGAGAGGATTGGTGAAGGTGAATTGTACATCTGACCCACATGACAAGGTCAGCCTGCTGTCTGGTTTTCAAAAGCTGGGTGCAACAAGGAGAGCTTCCCTATGCAGGCAGCACCCGGCCATCCTGCATTAACTTCCCTATGCAGGCAGCACCCGGCCATCCTGCATTAACTTCCCTATGCAGGCAGCACCCTGCCATCCTGCATTAACTTCCCTATGCAGGCAGCACCCGGCCATCCTGCATTAACTTCCCTATGCAGGCAGCACCCTGCCATCCTGCATTAACTTCCCTATGCAGGCAGCACCCTGCCATCCTGCATTAACTTCCCTATGCAGGCAGCACCCAGCCATCCTGCATTAACTTCCCTATGCTGGCAGCACCCGGCCATCCTGCATTAACTTCCCTATGCTGGCAGCACCCAGCCATCCTGCATTAACTTCCCTATGCAGGCAGCACCCGGCCATCCTGCATTAACTTCCCTATGCAGGCAGCACCCTGCCATCCTGCATTAACTTCCCTATGCAGGCAGCACCCGGCCATCCTGCATTAACTTCCCTATGCTGGCAGCACCCGGCCATCCTGCATTAACTTCCCTATGCAGGCAGCACCCTGCCATCCTGCATTAACTTCCCTATGCAGGCAGCACCCTGCCATCCTGCATTAACTTCCCTATGCTGGCAGCACCCAGCCATCCTGCATTAACTTCCCTATGCTGGCAGCACCCGGCCATCCTGCATTAACTTCCCTATGCAGGCAGCACCCAGCCATCCTGCATTAACTTCCCTATGCAGGCAGCACCCTGCCATCCTGCATTAACTTCCCTATGCTGGCAGCACCCGGCCATCCTGCATTAACTTCCCTATGCTGGCAGCACCCAGCCATCCTGCATTAACTTCCCTATGCAGGCAGCACCCGGCCATCCTGCATTAACTTCCCTATGCTGGCAGCACCCAGCCATCCTGCATTAACTTCCCTATGCAGGCAGCACCCTACCATCCTGCATTAACTTCCCTATGCAGGCAGCACCCTGCCATCCTGCATTAACTTCCCTATGCTGGCAGCACCCGGCCATCCTGCATTAACTTCCCTATGCAGGCAGCACCCAGCCATCCTGCATTAACTTCCCTATGCTGGCAGCACCCAGCCATCCTGCATTAACTTCCCTATGCTGGCAGCACCCAGCCATCCTGCATTAACTTCCCTATGCTGGCAGCACCCTGCCATCCTGCATTAACTTCCCTATGCAGGCAGCACCCGGCCATCCTGCATTAACTTCCCTATGCTGGCAGCACCCGGCCATCCTGCATTAACTTCCCTATGCAGGCAGCACCCGGCCATCCTGCATTAACTTCCCTATGCAGGCAGCAACCGGCCATCCTGCATTAACTTCCCTATGCTGGCAGCACCCGGCCATCCTGCATTAACTTCCCTATGCAGGCAGCACCCGGCCATCCTGCATTAACATTGGGTGGCAGGGAGGTGGGCAGCTCCCACTTGGGCAGCTCCCACTTTTACCTGCCCCATTTGTGACATTGCATCTCTATTATTGTCAACAATCAATCCTAAATCCTTAACAACTGCAATACCTGCAAAAGGCTTTTTAGGTGTATCAGCATTGCCCCTCTTCCCAGCCAATCAACCTTCAACTGTATTCTCACTTTGAACATGGACATACGGTGAACTCTTTATTACAAGCCATGGCCTTATATGTGATTCAGTATGAGAAATACAAGTAATTAATCATGTGAGTAATGGGCCATGAACCCAGTATCATCAACTCAACTAGTCCAGAAGTAAATCGCCCCAGAATCTACGTTTCACTGTGATAAATTAGTTGCTTGTGAGAAATAGTTAACCTCTCTCTATAGTCTATCGGACCGTCTAGCACACCAACTCCATGGGTAGTGGTAGAGGGTTGATAGGTAGTTATTCGGTACTATTCGGAATACACCATGAGAAGGTAAGGGTAAACACCTTTGTGGTTCTTTTTTAAATAAGGCTGTATGAAACATTTCCTTCTGTCCAAGTTGTTGAGCGATATCGTTTATGTAGATAGACAGTGATAATAGCATAGTTTTACGGGGAAAATACATCGGAAAACGCAGATCGCCTTGATGCGCCCTTGTATTATACGAGAGACCTGATTTACGGGCATCATTCGAAATGTTCTATGTTATAGCTACGCTATGTAAACATAGGCGAATGGATGCCGGCCGTCTAGGTTTCCGCTGAACAGGTAGGCATCCAAAATGGATTTATTTTGTCCTACATCAAGTTAATGAAATGCATGCATGTATGTGAGCATATTATACAATACATGATGTACTCTTTACAGTATTTTGAACTGCAAATGTAACACAAACTACGCTTTTATTACAGAAGTTGTGATACACGCACCACACCAATGTTGTGGGAACTTTTAGTAAGAAGGTCTTAAATGGATTTATTTTGTCCCCACAAAAATATACCCTTTTTTCATTTTTCAAGGCGAAAGACCCTGGAAAAATACCCCTTTTTTCAGATTTCAAGGTCCTTGATGTCTAGCAAAGAAAGGAGCCCTTTCCCCTTGAAAAAGAGAACTATGATAGGTGTCAACTTTGGTTCCGAGTCCCCTCTCCCGGGGGACTTTCATAGGTCTCTCAGACTAGTCAGTAGTATGCTATCAGTCATACGGTGGGTTTATATTTCTGAGTTTTAAAAGATGACTTAGATTTATTTATAGAATATTTATTGGAGATATCTTATCAATAATGGATAAGAGCATCGCTTAACATCCTTATTAATGATATTCCCATGACTCAGTATCATTATAAGCTCAAGTAATATGAGCTGAGTAGAGGAGAGGATAGAATGAAGGTGTGAGATAGTCAATGATCTGTGTAAGAATGAACAATAGACCAACTCTGACTAGTGTGTATGAGTAGTCACATGTTAATGTGCACCAATCTGTGCACCTGTTAAATTCAGGTCACATGGATAGTGGGATCCAATCAGAATGAGGGAGAGAGTATGATTTAAGAACAATGGTTCTATTTTTAGACGAGTGATGGTGCAAGAGCTATATATATAAACTGATTTTGTTTCAATGATGACTCCCTTTTAAATACTACATGTAAATGATTTGTAGTATCTGATCGTACTGTACTGTGCATATGAACGATTTAAAAACTCTTGCCATTGTTACTATTATTCTATTATAACCTGAGATACCCCCAAAGTATAGTGGTGCTGTACTGCTCGACTAACCAATCTTTTTGTCATTTTCGTACCTATACATATTTTATTTTATTATATCTCTAGGTCACTTAGTCCAGAAAATTACCGCAGCAACACATTTATTTGTGGGAAGTAAATTGGTTATATTTCACCAGATCTGAACGCTTTTAGATTGTTTTTATATTTAAAAATAAAGGATTGTCCCAACTCCCATCCACCCACCCTGTCTCTACCCCTCCTATCCATTTGATTTAGTATCAAATAATGTAGCCTACACAAGACCAACGTGTTGAGTAGGCTACAACACCCACCCTATAATAGCCTACATGTTGGAAACAAGGCTGTGAGCGTGGGTGTTATGTCATGGTGGCAGTGGCTTGTATGTGTGTGAAGCTATGTGAGTGTGTGGAGGTAAACAGCACTCAACTTTGAATGGTTCATAGCCATAGGACCAAAAGAAGTGCTGATTCTGATGTTCTTGTACCATAACTGTATGTAGTTTTCCAATCAAAAAGGTATCCTATGATTATAGCTTTCGATTAAGACCATTTAAACTACCGTAGGTAGTGTTTAAGTGTGATAACAGGTCGAGACATATGGCATAGACATTACTGGGAAATGACCGGGATATCCTGCGACAGCTTCAATATTTAGTTCAGTGGCAATCCGCCTCTTCTCAGAGGGCGGGGTGGTCGCTAGTGGTCTAGTTTACTCTTATATATTCAAAATTATGGTAACAGTCGGAAGAAATGTACTCTAGACAGTCCACAAAGGTATGTCGACCCTTTTGTCTGTTTATATAGTACTCGTTTGTACTCATTTGTACTCATCGAAAAGACAAATAAAAAACATCTTATCTTATCTTAATCATGATGAGTGATCATAAGTGACCTAAAATAGCTACAGAGACAAAAAGCCCAGGTAGCAATGTTCAAAGTTGCCATATTAAGCTCAAGAACATTTATTTATAGAATTAATGATTGGTGGTGGCGGTCTTGAAGGTCATGAGTCTTTGGCCTGCCAGGTGCTGCAGCAACAGGTGCATTAGTACACATAGTCAGAATGGAACAAGGTGCAGATAATTTAATATTTGGTAAAATAACAAATAAAAGCCAATGATATTACTGCACCTTATTAAAATGAATATTATTCATACAACCATATGTGATTAAAACTCAGACTAATATAGAAGGGAACTACTGGAAGAGCTAAGGCTTTCATAAAAGGGGCTGCTGCCCATTTCCACATTTTATTTTATTTATCTTATTATTACTACTTGTACATTAATTGTACAATGTGAAGTGGAAATAAACAGTATACAATGCAATAAGTAGTATGCTGCTGTTGTTGAGCTGGTTCTTTGTTCCATGACTTGTCCATGTGCAGACATGTTGCTGAGCTAATATTATTATTACTGCAGCTAATACTCAGTTTACTGCTGCTATTATTATTACTGCAGCTAATATTATTACTGAGCTAATATTATTATTGCAGTTGATATTACTACTATAGCTAATATTATTATTGCAGCTAATATTATTACTGCAGCTAATATTATTACTGCAGCTAATATACTTACTATAGTTAAAATTATTATTACTGCAGCTAATATTATTACTGCAGCTAATATACTTACTATAGTTAAAATTATTATTACTGCAGCTAATATTATTACTATAGCTAAAATTATTATTACTGCAGCTAATATTTTTACTGCAGCTAATATTATTACTGCAGCTAATATTATTACTTAGCTAAATTATTATTACTGCAGCTAATATTATTACTTAGCTAAATTATTATTACTGCAGCTAATATTATTATTACTGCAGCTTATATTATTATTACTGCAGCTAATATTATCATTACTGCAGCTGCAGCTAATATTACTATTAGTTGGTAACGCATGAAAAGAATCATAGAATGGTTATGAGTCTTTTCTAAATGACTGTTAAATTGTGGCCAATAAAAATATTTGAATACAAAATTAGTGCACCTAATATTATCATCACTGCAGTGAATATTATTATTAATGTAGATAATTTTATTACTGCATATAATAGTATTACTATTTGAGCTAAGATTAATATTACTACAGCTAATATTATCAATATACACATTTAATATCAAATCCAACAACATGGTAATGACATTTCAGAAAATGTACAATTTTGGAGCTCTAGATATTTAGTAATTTCTGCTAAATTCTGCTAAAAATGATAAATCTTGGGTACATCAGAGTATATTTGGTATCACATTGAAGCAATTAGAAGCAAGCATGTTTAAGAAATATTCTAACGTTTCCGAAGAATGGTATAGATTTCTATTTCCGACCAGATAGAAGCGTTTGCCTTTAACCAAACAGCTTGCAGTACTATGTTTGCACTCTTTGCTCATTTTAATTTCAGGGGCCTGTTGTACAACATGTCTTCTAGTTAGTATACATAGATTTCACTGACGTCACGGGCCGAGGAGATCGTCGCCATTTTAGGAGGCTACCCCGTCTAATCATTAGATGTCTAAGACTCAAAAATGATGTTTTCCGGCCGTTTTAACCATTACCAGTTTTAATGAACCCATGCTAATCCTTGTTGATATGATAGGTAATCTTTCTTTAGTAAATTATTACTAAAGTATCCAACATTGTGGGGTTCATCAGCTTTGTATTTATAAACACGCTATAGTCGCAAGGGTAGTGATGACCCCGGTCATGGCGGCCACTGAGATTCCCCAGCCAGGCATGTGACATCATGCAAAATCTATGTATTCTCCTTCCTTACCTACACTTCCTTGCTAAGCAGCTGGTAATTAAACTTTAGGAATAGAATTTACCATAAGCCTTTAATTTCTATTCCTTTGTTAGGAATTTCCTACTTAAGCAAGGAACAACAGCTTGGCAAGGAATACTACAAGAACGACACACATCTGAAAGATGACTTCAGTGTCAGGGACTTAGGAATCACTGTTTAACATTGACAATTACTCCACTATTTCTGATTATGAAACGTCGTGAAACCATCTAATTTTTCATGAGTGATAACATTTAAGGAGTGAGTGAGATTGTTTGCTTTACGCCCTTATCAACACATTTAATATGGTTATATCAAGGGCGGGAGAGCTGAGAGGGAGGCAGTTTATGATCATACCCAGGAAATAGAGATAGAGAAGAAGGGAGAGAGAGACAGAGGAAAAGGAGACAGAAAGGCACTTTAAGGTCTTACCCTGGACCAGTAACACTTAAGGATAAGATTTTGATATTTATAAAGCTTAATTTTACTACTGTTCTCATATCGCCTAGCATGGTATAAAGGGGAAGCGAAAGTGAGAACAAGAAGCAGAACTCTAGGTTCTAAGCTATCTAAACTTAATACAAGTGTAAAATTAACTGCCATATTAGTTTATCACATTAATGTAGTCGCTGTATCTACCTATCTATCTATCAAATACTACTGTATCTATTTAATAACGTAACTCCATTTTCTCCAAAGGGGGCTCTCAGGAAGATCTATGGTTTCATAGAGGAGACCCACCCCCTTTTTCGGTGTCAAAATTTGATATGTTATTGAAAAGTGTAAGCTTCCGAAAATAAAAACATATACATAGATACAATTTGTATAGTTTATACAGTGTCATAATGAATAGGTCTATAACTTTCTGGCAGACCAAATTTTCATTTAATATTATACAACATCAACAATAATAATAACTCAATATAATGATTATAATAACTTATATAATAATTATTATAACTCAATATAATGATTATAATAACTCAATATAATAATTATTATAACTCAATATAATGATTATAATAACTCAATATAATAATTATTATAACTCAATATAATAATTATTATAACTCAATATAATAATTATCATAACTCAATATAATAATTATTATAACTCAATATAACAATTATCATAACTCAATATAATAACTTAATTTACAGTAAAGATATGTTATGCAACACTCCCCGAGGCATGAACCAGCTGTATATTGATTGTGGCATTTAGATTGTTTAGTGCTGACCTTAATTTGACCTTAGGAGCTCGCGCCACCAGTGTAATTAGTCACTAATTAGATCCCATCGCCGTCACTATGGTTACCTTATGGTAGAGGTCAGTGGTATTTACACTCAGCTCTAGCTTATGTCAGCATATTGGGTCAGATTTTCAAAAAATGTACAATTTGGGAGCTCTAGATATTTAGTAAATTCTGCTAAATTCTGCTAAAAAATTATTAATTTTGGGTACATCAGAGTATATTTGGTATCACATTGATTTAAAGTATCAGTTCTGTTATGTTAAACTGCATTTTGAAGCTCATTTTTGTCTTAAATGTGGGTTATTTGAGAGGATTGGTGAAGGCGAATTGTACATTTTCTGAAGATCTGACCCATATATAGGCAATGCTTCATGAGTCTATAAGTCAATATTCTGATCCTATTCTATGATTTGTCACAGGAAATTGAGTCACAAGTTGCAAAATTTATATTTTTTATAGTGTTTTATTCACAATTTAAGATCTCTTTATAGGTATGTTCTCATTTGTTGGGGTATCTACCGCTTTAAGTCGTATTCATATAAATACATCTAATAAATTTTAAGACTGTGTATTAAATATACCCATGCATTTTTTAGCTCATCTAATAGCGTATGTAGCCGCTTTACTAGTATTGTCCACCAAGAGATTTTGCAATTCTTTTTAAAAAATGATATAATACTTAAGAAATATAGAAATACTTAACAGCTGTCCTAATGTTCACCATAATTTAAATCGGATAAATCATCAAAGATTAGGTAGCTTGATTATCAGATGACTCTTTTGCTCTGGACCGAAACACCACATATTTGTGATGTGTTACAGGAAAATGAGTCACAAGTCGCAAAAAATGGATTTTGAGATATCATCATATCTGAAAATCTGTCGATGGTAGAGCTAGCTAGAGTCCCTGAGATGTATATATATATATGTATAATTAATGATTGTCTAGACTAAGTATAGCCTAGTGTGAGGTAATAATAAGAGCAGAGGTTTGTCCTGTATTAACTAGTGAGATATTATCCAACTAGTTACCTAGACTTGTACTAGTCTGTAGGTTTATTCATAATATTCGTAATGTGATATAACCATATATAATAATTAATGTTAATTCATGCCATATCCTTATGTAATGTTACATAATGTTATATAATGTGATATTGGCATTTATCGTTCGTGACAAGTCTGATTTTGCCTAGAGTACACCACTCCATCGGTCAAAATCGAAATATTTTCCACCTTTTGTTCCATTCTTTTCAACCCATCTAAAGGACATTTGATCAAAATATTGGAGGATTTTGTCCAGTTGTTATTGCTACAGGACTGTTAAAACGTCATTATTGGTATTTGGAGGATCCACCCGAATCCCTTCCTATGGTGACTTCCCTCATTATCGCTCTGACACTCACCGTCGGCAGTTTTCTCTCGACGATTTTACTACAGGTTTGTGTATAAACAGCAGTACAACAGCAGAATATTGATGAATTCAATCATACAAGTCATAATCTGAGTATATTTGATAAGATTTGTTTCATCTTAATAGCTGAGAGCTTTAAGAGAATGAGCAGATAGAAATCAAAATTTACTATAACATTATTTAATAATATAATAATGATAAAAAAAACGTTTAATGATTCATCAAGATATACCCACAAGAACCATGAGAAAGAACTCTATATAATTCTACATAGATCCGTCTTTACTAGGTCTCTCTACGACTTAAATCCACTAAGATATAGCTTGTGATGGCAGAAGTGACATTGGTGAATATGTTAATTGAACGTTCATGTTAATGCTCAAACATTCGAATTACGCATGAGGTTTGCAATGTGAGATAAAAGGCTATCAATAGTTATCTGGGGGAATGTAGTTAATTTTTCCAATTCACGTTTATATTAATCAATAAAACGATGAGAAATAGTTTACACGAAGCTTATATTTCTTGTTTGTGCCACTCTTCAGCTACGTACTCGATCATCTGACAGTAGTTTCCAAATGAGTGAAGTGGGGATAACATGAATCTGTTATTTAATCCTTCATGATGTGTGCTCTTTGATCTTTGTGCCAAGTGTGCTCTGGCATTTGTATCACAGCTCTCTGTCTATAAAAGGATTAAGAATACAACAACCTGCCTGTATGTATGAACGTCCGATGATAAAATTGTTTTTAGACAAAAAAAAAAAAAAAAAAAAAAAAAGATAATTATAGCCTAGCTTGTTGAACTTTAACCAATCAGAATGCTGCTTTTAACTTGTTGACATGTTACTATGGACACCTATGTTACACATTTTTTATATGTGATGTGTTTTAGGAAAATGAGTCATAAGTCGCAAAAAATAGATTTTGAGATATCACCATATTTGAAAAGATGAGATCAAGCTGATTCTAATGATATTAAACAGTCTAATAATCTAATAAATATTTCTAGATTTTAAGTTTGATATTTTCGTTTTTGAAAAAAATGTTTCCAATATTCCTGGGGGTCAATAAACAATAAAATAAGTAAATGTAATCCATATGAGGACGTTCAAAACGAAAGGATATATTACATAGATTGTCCTGATATTTGATACCTCGATTGATATAGCTATAAGTGATCAACCCACCAAGAATTAGAACATTCCAATAATGAGATATTGTGAAAAAAACACTTTGAAAAATATCAATTTTGCGACTTATGACTCATTTTCCTGAAACACATCACATATACCCCCTATTCATCTCTGTATAAAAAATATTCCCTGATGAAGATCCGCCACGTGATTGAAACGTAGGAATCAACCACTTGAATTTATACAACAAATAAACTACAACCTCATGAAAAACTGCTAGTTGTCTGGTTTTGGTGTTATCACGACTTCACAATATTTAATAATGTTACAGTACCAGCCAGAAGACCAGATATGGGTATAATACAATATGTGATGTGTTTTAGGAAATTGAGTCATAAGTCGCAAAATCCATATTTTTCAAGGTGTTTTTTTCCAAGATATCTTTATTGAAATTTTCTGATTTTAGGAGGGTTTAGCACTCATAGTCATATAAAGCCATGTAACAAATGCCAGGACATTGTATTAAATATATTCTTGCGTTTTGAAGGCTTTTGTATGGCGTATATTTAGTTACTTTACTGTTAATTACCCATCCAGAAACATTGCAAACTTCTTTTTTTTAAATAAAAATATCAAACTTAAAATATAGAAATACTTTTCAGTTATTCTAGTGTTTACTATCATTGGAATCGGCTTGATCTCCTCTTTTCAAATATGGTGATATTTCAAAATCCATATTTTGCGACTTATGACTCATTTTCCTAAAACGGATTACATATATTCTTGTTTATTTACGTTTTTCTTAGTTTAAGCTTAATGTAACTATTCTCATTTACACCAGTTCATAAAATCTCTTGAAACTTGTTCAGCTTAGTCATATGGGTCAGATCTTCAGAAAATGTACAATTCACCTTCACCAATCCTCTCAAATAACCCACATTTAAAACAAAAATGAGCTTCAAATTGCAGTTTAACATAACAGAACTGATACTTTAAATCAATGCGACACCAAATATACTCAGATATACCCGGTATTCATCATTTTTCAGCCTAATTTAGCAGAATTTCCTAAATGTGTAGAGCTGCCAATAATTATTGTACATTTTCTGAAGATCTGACCCATATACAGTAGGTATGGCAATGATATTTAGTTTTCATTCATTAATTTTTTAATAAGTTTAATGAATGGGTCAGAAGCCTCTAAGCCTACCCGTTTCAAATAACAGAGGAAATGGTTTAGCCACGATATAGTGCTGCCTAAATGCCGAAGTGGACAGATAAGTAACTCATCTTCATCTTAATTGACCAATCACCACCCTGTATCTTCTAGTGACCATACCCCACAATAAAATAGATAGAGAGACCTGGGGTCAAACCAACTGCTGCTCTATGACCATTGATTTCGAACGGCTGCAGTTTTTTTAAAAGCTTTATTCAGGGGTGCCTGGTCACTCTCGCCCCGAGGTCATTTTCGTAGCGTACCAGGCATTGCTACTTACAATATTTGTACATCGGTGCAGTATTTCATATGATTACCTTTTTAAAATAGTATTCATATGAACATAAGTTTCTAGATATTATCAGTCACAAAGTATATTACAATTGTCTAGTTTCTCTATATCACATATCGACTATATGGGTCAGATTATCAGAAAATGTACAATTGGCAGCTGCACACATTTAGTAAATTATGTTAAATTAGGCTGACATTTGGCCAATACTAGGTAAATTTGAGTATATTTTGCATTGCATTGATCATAGCAATCTGTTTGGTTAGGTTGAAATGTATTTTGAAATTTATTTTCGTCTGAAATTTGGGTTATTTGAGAAGATTGGCGAAGTTGAATTGTACATTTTCTGAAAATCTGACCCATATATGGGGTGGTTATGTATGATGAGATGAGATGGAATGAGGTGATAAGGTGATAGTATACTGCCTAATGAATTTTAACAGTTCTGCAGTCGTGATGAGGATTTGGTTATGAACAATCGTAATAATAGTGGATCTGTCGTTATACATATTTTTTGGTATATACACTATACAGTCTATACTAAGTATATGGTATATATAATATACAGTCAATTACTACTGAAATATCTCTAAAACCACTGATCTAGTAGAATTGAACTTTTACGGATATAATTATGGGGTGGTATACTATCATCTGTGAGAATGTGGAAGAGAAATTCTACTAGAGGTAAAGATAGCGAGACGAGCCACTTTAAGTTTAGTTTATATTTATGTTAATTTTTCGTAGTTTAAGTTTATGCTTATTCCGTCAAGCATATATTGGACTACCTTGGTATCTCAGACCAGCTCTACTAGACGTTCACCCTTGTGTACAATGGTCAGATTTTCAGAAAATGTACAATTCGCCTTCACCAATCCTCTCAAATAACCCACATTTAAGACAGAAATGAGCTTCAATATGCAGTTTAACAACAGAACTGATACTTTAAATCAATGCGATACCAAATATACTCAGATATACCCAAAATTTATCATTCATTTAGCAGAATTTAGCAGAAATTACTAAATATGTAGAGCTGCCAATTGTACATTTTCTGAAAATCTGACCCACATTGTAATGACAACCTTTCATAGCAGGGGGTAGTGGAAGATGGGATAATGATTATCCCAGCTAGTAATTTATCACTCTGCATGTACCGACCTACCTGCTCAAAACCTTTTGAAAAGGAATTGCATCCAGGAGCCACCATCGTCAATTCTTTCTGATACTAAATTATCAGATTACAGAAAAATGCGTCTTTTAAAAAGTAGCAAAAAATGCATTTTCAGATATATATATATGGGTCAGATTTTCAGAAAATGTACAATTCAACTTCGCCTATCTTCTTAAATAACCCAAATTTTAGGCGATAATAAAGTTCAAAACACAGTTCAACCTAACCAAACATATTGCTAGAATCAATGCAAGGCCGGATATACTCAAATTTACCTAGTATTGATCAAATTGCAGCTTAATTTTGCAGAATTTACTTAATGTGCACAGCTGACAATAATTGTACATTTTCTGAAAATCTGACCCATATATCATCATATTCCCACGGGAAGGCATACCTAGCTGCGTTGTTGAAAGTTTAATCATACAAATATGTTTGAACACAATATAAGAGTATAAGAGGATGATGGGAGAGACTCTCTCTCTCTCCGTACCTCTCCCTCTGTGCCTCCCTTTCTCCCTCTCTCCACTCTCTCTTCGTCCCTCTTGTTCTCCTCCCTCCTTCCTCCCCTCTTCTCTCTCTCACTCTCCCTCTCACTCATCCGCATCGCCCCCTCCTCTCTTTCTTCTCTCTCTTTAATTCTGTCCTACTATCGCCTCTTTTCTTTCCACTCTTTGCTCTCTCTGCTCTTCCTCTTTTCTACTCCTTAATAGGGGAGTTGCATGTCTCACTGCGCATGTCTGTTACAGTGCATGCTGGGATGGATTCAGTTTAAATCTGACATAAAAATATCTAGAAACATTTTTATCGAAAATTGCAAGATTGTTTTCACCAATATCATAGCCTTTATAAATGATCTATAAAAACCAAATGCATGATGGGAAAGATGGCGGCTTGTGCTATGGAAACATGTAAAACACATGGATATTGACATTAGATCATTGATGAATATTCCATGCTGAAGATAACATGTTTTCTATAGATTTTATACTGTACCATTACTCCCATAATTCCATGTGAATCAAGATTCAAAATGGCGGCAATGCAACTCCCCTATTTTATCTCCTTTTCCACTCCTTTCTCCCTCCCTCCTTCTTCCCTCCCTCTTCTTTATACTCTGCCACCCTCTCCATTTCCTCTTTCCCTCGCTCTTTCTCCTCCCCCGCCTCTCTTCGTCCGTCTGTCTCCCTGTCTCTCTCCTCCTTTTTTCTCTCTCCCTCTCTGAGTCTCTCTCTCCTTAGTCCCCGTTGGTTGGTCTGAGCTGGCCCGTTATAGAAGCATAGAGGGCCAGTGGTCACTACCGGTCCCGCTGGCCCTCTATGCCTAGAGAACTTCCAGTAAACAGCCCAACCAACGGGGACTAAAGCCATTAGATCCTTCGTTTATTGTCCTCGCTGGCCCTCTATGCCTTCGGGAACCTGTCTCGGCCTCCGGCCTCGACAGGATTCCCGTCAGGCATAGAGGGCCAGCTCGGACAATAAACTCAGGCTCTAATTGCCCAATGTCTTTTTCTCCCTCTCTCCCTCCCTCCCTCTCCCTCTCTCTCTCTCTCTTCACCTCTAGCCCTCCCTTTCTCACCCTCTCTCTTCGTCTCTCTCTCTCCCCTCTCCCCCCCTCTCTCTCACCCTCTCTCTCTACGTCTCTCTCTCTCCCCCCCCTCTCTCTCACCCTCTCTCTCTTCGTCTCTCTCTCTCTCCCCTCTCTCCCCCCCCCCTCTCTCTCACCCTCTCTCTCTTCGTCTCTCTCCCTCTCATTTTCCTCCCAATCCAGCGTCCCCCATCTCTGTAGCTATCTCTCTCCTATGGTCTATATGTCTCAGATTTTCAGAAAATGTACAATCAGCAGCTCTACACATCTAGTAACCTTTGCTAAATTAGGCTGAAAAATTATGAATAATGGGTATATCAGAGTATCTCTGGCATTGTGTTGATAAAACATGCCCCTTTCATTGTGTTAAACCTTATTTTGAACATCACTTTTCTCTACAATTAGGATCATTTGAAAGGATTGGTGAAGGTGAATCGTACATTTTCTGAAATTTGTACCCATATGTACATGCCTCTGTCTCCCTTAAATCATCTACCAATATCTCTCTGTCTCAGTCCAATTTTCTATAGACAGAATACAAGCTAATACACTGTGAATTGAAGTTTATGTAGAGACTTATACTGTTATACTAAGCGTTGTGGCCTAGATAATATAAGGCTACACTATATGGGTCAGATTTTCAGAAAATGTACAATTGGCAGCTGTACACATTTAGTAAATTCTGCTAAATTAGGCTGCAATTTGGTCAATACTTGGTAAATTTGAGTATATTCTGCATTGCATTGATTCAAGCAATCTGTTTGGTTAGGTTGAACTGAGTTTTGAACTTTATTTTCGTCTAAAATGTTTGTTATTTGAGAGGATTGGTGAAGGTGAATTGTACATTTTCTGAAAATCTGACCCATATACTATAGCAGGGGTAATAAGACGCCTAGCTGGCACCACTATCTGCCGCCCTGCCTCTGGGTCACGGGTGGGGTGCGGGTGGAGCTAGGGGTATAGGGAGGAGGGGGGAGGGGGTGGGGTTGGGGGGGGGGGGGGCATTACCCTTACCTACTCCCACACTCAATCAGTCACGCTGTTTTAGCATTGATGACACAGTTCTTGTTGTCATAGGTCAAGTGTTTTATTCAACTCTGTGTACTGAATATATATATTTATGCATTTCTCAGGTCATCCTACTGGGCTATTATATATACGCTCTTTTGCCTCAAAATTGATACCCCACTAGGTTGCGTAATGGTATGTTATACCAATGGGACCATAATTGATATGGTCTGACATCCCCCCCCCCCCCCGCACACACACGCCGTGGGGCGTTAAGTAATTTATGGGCGGCCCCTAACTATTAAAGGGAATATATTTCACTACTTTACTAGTAATTGTCTGTACAGAATTTTTTTTTTCAAACACAAAAAGATATGGAAGTATTAATTATTAGTAATTATTAGTCCTTATGTTTATTGTCATCGGAATCCACTTAATCTCATCTTTTCAAATATCATTTTATTTGACAGAAACTTTGCTGACACGATATCTCAAAATCCTTTTTTGCCACTTAAGACTCAATTTGCTGTAATACAGCACACTTATCTTACTGATAATGCTAGTTCACTTTGTCTTGATATTCCTAGAAATATATTTATGCGTGTAACTAAAATTATTGAAATTAATTTTCGCGTCAGGACAACAAACATGTTGAAGCACTTTTTAATGATAAAGTCAGCTGGACTGTCACTGAAAACACACCATGTGTGTGTTGGTACCCAACACCCGGATGTCTCCCATGATTTAATGTGTTTGTTATATAGTTTTTATGTTTGGGCCATGTCAATAGTGTACATGGTTGAAGTGTAATGTACCATTCAATTCAATTCAATTCAAAACAAGGGGCGAGAGATACGCACAACAACCTCCGCACTGCACAAACATTATCGGAATGACAGATGGACACCCATAGACAGTGCATATAAAATATAAAAATTCAAACTCGCCTTCTCCACATTAATTGACAATTAAATTGAAACATGATTGTGATGATTAATTTTATTTCAATGTATCCTCATTTAAAGGGGAGGTCTGGAAGAACATAATTCTGAGGGACGCTTCCCTTTCTGATGTATCAACTGTGATGTCTGAATAAAAATACGATCTATGTGATGTGTTTCAGGAAAATGAGTCACAAGTCGGAAAAATTGGATTTTGTGATACTATCAAATTTGAAAAGATGAGACCAAGGGGATTCCAATCAATTACAGGCATATTTGAACGACCGGTGGTGCCACAGAAAATAATTATGACCTTTTTCCCATTTTGACCTTGGACTATGTCAAATAAAAGATCATTCTATTCTATTCTATGTAACATTGAATGCCCATGAATGTCGGACAAATGGAAATGCAAACATTATGATAATAATAATTATAGAACATATTTAACAGTGATTTCATGTAAATTTATAGCTGTCTCACATATCATTCCATAAAATATGACTTCATTTTCCCCGTGACGTATCTGGTTTTTAAAGATCATTTAAACAAGCTATGACTTTGGTGAA
This sequence comes from Sthenelais limicola, assembly GCA_942159475.1. NCBI lineage: Eukaryota > Metazoa > Annelida > Polychaeta > Phyllodocida > Sigalionidae > Sthenelais > Sthenelais limicola. The sequence goes on from OW804098.1 coordinate 18,693,206, forward strand.
AAGATCCTTGAAATTTTTGTTAAAAATGTGGCTAAATATTTATATTTCAGATTTGAACTGAATCCATCCCGGCATGCATTGTAACAGACATGCGCAGTGAGACATGCACATGCCGTATTATATTGTGTTTTTTTTTGTTATATTGTTGTGTTTCTTGCCTATGTTCTTTCCAATGAGTTTGTTTATTTGTTTGTTTTACACTTACGGTGACGGTGAGCATCAGAGCTCCGCTTTTTTTTCAGATTATCGAGGATCGCGGAAGGTATAAGCTGTTAAATAGCAGCAAATTCTTCAAGCTATCCCCCTGGATGTGATAAAATCGATCGACAAGCTGGTCAAAATAAGGAAAATTGACAATTTAGACTTCAAAGTTGGACTCTCCCTCCTCGAGCGAGCATTTGAAATCGCCGCCATTTTGGCTTGTGTCGGAGCTAGCCACACGAGCAAGGAAGGGACCGAACGTGGAATCACGGAAAATATAGACTTTATTCCATCAAAAAAGATATAGACTTTATTCCATCAAAAAAGATTTATTTAGGAAGGAATCAGTGAAAAAGGTTTGGATATCGACTGAATCACTTGCCTATGTCTTTAAATCTTGACAAAATTGATGTAAAACTCTCCGAATCGAGTGACGTTGCTGTACCGGAAGTTTGTAGTTCGCGCATGTGCAACTGAAGCTTCCGCCCAGACCCGCGCACCGACACACGGACGTTTACCGTTAGAGGGCACCACCTACTGCTGCCTACATCTGATATGACTGATATTTAGCCACGATCTTACCGTTAGAGGGCACCACCTACCGCTACCTACATATCCACAATCTTATTAACTGAATAAGGGAGTCCCTAATGAATGATACATAAGACAATAAGAGCTCTGATAGTACTGAGGTTGGACCCAGTACCCATCCATAGCATGTAGAAGCAACACACATGCTCCACCGATTTCTCACTAAAGATTAGGCACCAGTCGCCCCAGGAAGCCATAACCAAGTTAGCTTTCTTCATAAACAGCTAGTCGTTCCAGAACTGCTAGGTTATACCAGGGAATTAGCCAGATTATCTAAGAATCTTTCAGTCAGTTACTTGACAATGCTATACGCAAGGGATGAAAATGGCAGGATGGACGACCAGCCTAAGATGGCGGAAGCGCTGGGTTTGGAAGACTGGCCGGCTGGTGCCAAAACAGAAAAGGCTAGGAACGAGATTCTAAGGAAAAAGCTAGTATTGCTGGATTCTATTGTCAGGAACAACAGTACTGAGCTTAACTACGTAAGGGAATCTCTAGAACAGGAAAGAAGAGAGAACAGTAAACTCCGAAATAGGCTGTCACAACTAGAGGCACAGCTCGGAAGGGAAGCTAAAGAGGTGTCGGTGGTCAACAACAAACTTGACGACACTGACAGGCTGAAAAGGTCGTTGAATATTATTGTAACAGGTTTAAAGGAAGAGGAAGATGAGGATCTAAAGAATGTTATTGACAAATTGTTTACTCACCTAGGAGTGGGCTTCAGAGCAAATGATGCTCTGAATGCTTTTAGGTTGGGTCGTCGCAATGAAGGCAAGCACCGAAACATCATGATCCGCCTACGGGACACCGACCAGAAAGGAGCGATATTCAAGAATGCCTACAAAATGAAAGTAGGGTATCCAAAGGTATTCTTAAATGATGACTTGTCCCTCTCTGACAGACAGAAACAAGCTGACCTCCGGAGCTTAGCTTATGTGGCGAAACACAAGGCAAAGTTCAGATCATCCAAAGTAAGAGGACTTACTTTAACCATTAATGACCGAAAGATAAGCTGGGGAGACTGGGAAAAGCTGCCAGACAAAGTGAGTCTAAACGATACAGCCATCGAAGCTACGAGCGACGATGGAATAGGTTTCCAAGGCAACAGGGCCCTACTCTCCAATTTTAGTCAATGCAAAATTGAAGATAAAGACTCAGGACTTGTCTATAACTCTGCAGAAGCCTGGTTCCAGGCAGAGAAAGCCCGGCATTTCGGACAGAAAGAGCTTGCTATGGAAATAGCCAACGAGATTGACCCAAGAAAATGTAAACACAAAGCACGTGACCTGCCTACGGAAAATACCGAGTGGTTGGCGAGGGAAGACGATGTCATGCTCAGAGTGGTGACGGAAAAGTTCAACCAAAACGCTAAACATCGCGATTATTTGCTATCTACTGGCAATAAACATCTATACGAATGCACAGACAACAAAAAATGGGGAATAGGGAAAACTCTTCGACAGGCAAAAGAAGTGACGGGGCCTGTTGAGGGTTTCCGAAATGCCCTTGGAACACTCCTTGAAGAAGTCCGACAGACACTTCGGTAGATCTCGTCAAGTTGTCAAACTGTAAACAAACAATGTGCCCACTTGGCACACAAATCCAGACAACATCATGTGAACTTACTAGGTAGGAAATACAAGCTAACAATAGACCCAACTATAATCTTGAAAGCAGACTACCTGATTTCATGATTGTTGTTAATTACCAAACCGGGAGTCACAGTCGTAACATATCTTGCCAAAGTGTTACAGTGTTATTCCTGCCTATAAACTTATATCTCGAGCTATAATTTGTATTTGCGAGTGCAAACTAACACTTACTTGCATGTTTAAAAACTTAGTATTGGTCAGTGAATGGTAACTACTTGTATTTACATGTATAAATGTTGTGCACTTATTTATTGGTCAGTGAATTGAAACCAGTTGTAAATCACAAACTTGTATTTACATGTATGTTTTAGGCCGGGTTTGCTGTTCTTGGCAACTACCTAAACGGGTGCTATTTTTAACATGTTTGCGAGAGAAATCCCTGGTGCAGTAATATATCTTGCCTAAGTGGTTTAGTTTAATTATAAATCTCTTGTGTTCCTAGATAAGTAGTACATTCTCACCAAAGTGCCATTGCTATATTACACCAGTGTATTTGTGTGTGCCGAGCTGGTAAATCATAAACTAATATTTACATATACGCTTAAATCAAGGTAACAACCTTGAAAAGCCCTGTATTTGTTTAAAACAAGGTAACAACCTTGCAAAACCCTGTATTTGTATCTGTGTGTCAGTTTTCCAGAAAGTTACACTTTCAGAAAGTTGCATTTTCACCCTCACCTTTGCATGCCAGTCTAGTCTTAGCTAGTCCATCGAGTCCTGCCAAAATATTGTATAATCTATATGTCTTATCTACAAAATTTGGTGTCTCAAATCTAATCTAGTCCGTATATTGCTATATTGTCAAATGTTTTAGCACTTAGTGTACAGTGAGCTGCGGAGAGCATTTAACCTCTCTGCCTTATTTCGCTATCACCCAGATAGCCTCCAAAAATGGTCTTCATCATCATATGGTATGCCCTAGCATACCTTCATCAATATCATCATTACAGGGGGAATAATTATGTAGGTAAACCGCAGATAAATAATGGTTGACAACCTAAAACTACTCACAAGTGGTTTCAGCATCGTGAATGTAAACGTTAGAAGCCTAAAAAGTAACTGGACTAACTTCAAAAATACTATTCTGCCTATTTTCCCAGACATTGTCCTCTGCACTGAAACATTCCTGACCAGTTTGGATAGAAACCTGGACCACGAACTGGATGGGTACAACTCTATTGTTAGACAAGATCGCTGTGTACTAAACCCTGATAACAGTGTTAAATTGGGTGGTGGCGTTGGGTGCTATATAAAAAATGGTTACACTTTCAAAACACACAATACTCTGAATGTATCAAATGCGAATATTGAGCTACTATGTTGTACTATTCTGTTCACTAATAAGAGGAACCTAAATATTTTTGTTGTATATAAACCGCCAGATGGCGACAAGAATGTTTTTATGGAAGAATTACTTGCTACTGTCTCAAAACCTATCTTTGACAACAATAACTGTGATGTTGTAATTGCCGGAGATTTCAATTTTAACATGTTTAATACCCAGGACCAAGCAGTCATAAATCTTACAGATATGGGTCATGAACTGGGGTTAACTCAGTTGATAAATGACACAACCAGATTTGACATTAGGGAAGACAGAGAGCGTGTCCATGAGTCCTGTCTAGATTTGATTTTTAGCAAGGAGGATTATGTGTATGCTAGTGGTGTACTCGATTTATGGGTAGCTGACCATCTGATGACATTTGTAACCCTTAGGAGACAAAAGTTCAAATCTCGCAAACCAAAAGTAATTGAATACAGAAACTATAGAGACTATACGACTGCTGATTTTATTACTAGAATTAGAAATATCGACTGGAACTGTATCATTGATTTGGAAAACCCTGAAGAGGCTTGGAATCTTTTCATTGAAAAGTTATCTACAGCCCTGTCACGCATATGTCCAGTCGTAAAGAAAAAAATTACCCTACCTAGGGAAAAATGGATGACTGACAAGCTGCTTATACAAATAAGAGATAAGGACAAAGCACTGAAAAAAGCCAAAGAAACGAGAAAACACAATGACTGGGTGACAGCTAAAAAAAAAAGAAACAGAGTTACTAACTTATGCCGCAAGGCCAGAAAAAGGTACCTGTCTAACCTAAGCATAGAAACTTTCAATGACAACAAAGAATTCTGGTCAATGGTTGGTCAGCTCATTCCCAAAAAGTCAGGAAATTCTAACAATGAAATAAATATTATTGATGACAACACTAAACTACCAGTACCCATTGAAAATGTAGCTACACATTTCAATAACTTTTTTGCCTCAATTGGAGAGAATTTAGCAGCACAAATTGATGCGCCATGGACTTTTATAGGGCAAGAGTGTGAACAAACCTTGAATGATGTGTTTACAAATCCAGATGAGATTGTAAAAATTGCACAAGATATCAATGTCAACAAGGGTAGCAATATTCCATTCATAAAGTCGTTTGTTTTCAAAGATGTATTCAAAGCGATACCCTCTGTCTTGAGTCACATATTTAACCTCATATTTGCTTCAAATTTGATTCCAAATTCCTGGAAAAAAGGATGTGTCACACCGTTGTTCAAAGGCGGAGAAGCCTCAGTAATTTCTAACTATAGACCTATAACCCAGCTTCCTATTCAGTCAAAATTATTAGAAAAGGTTATTCACAGTAGACTACTAGATTTCTTTGAAAATCACAATGTCCTTTCCAATAGACAAAATGGTTACAGAAAATCAAGATCGACTGTGGACACAATCTCTGACTTAACAGACGACATACTAAAAGACAGGAACAATGCTAACACCTCTTTCGCTGTATTTTTTGACCTAAAAAAGGCATTTGATACGGTGAACCACAATGTACTTTTAGCTAAACTAGACAAATATGGTATTAAGGGCAACTTGCTTGCCTTGTTGCATAACTACCTCTCAGGGAGAACACAAACAACAGTTTGCAATGATACTGAATCTTTGAGTGCTAGTATAAATTATGGAGTCCCCCAGGGATCTATCCTGGGGCCCCTGCTTTTTCTTATCTATGTAAATGATGTAGAACATTGTCTTGTTCATAGCAAAGTAAAGCTTTTTGCAGATGACACTGTCATATACTGTAGCCATAAGAACACCGACACCCTGAATGTACTACTGCAAGAAGATACTAACAATTTTTTTCGTTGGTGTGAGTCTAATAAATTGACATTGAATGTGACCAAAACTAAGACAATGCACCTCAGAGGTGTTCGAAGCAGAGTAAATCATGTTAAACCAAATATTATCATTAGTGGTACTCAGCTTGATTGTGTAGAATCTTACAAATACTTGGGCATTACATTAGACGCCAATCTCAAATATGATATGCAAGTGCGATCTACCCATAAAAATGTGAGCCATAAAATGTACCTCCTCAAGAGAATTTCTAAACTGGTGCCACCACAGGTTCTTCTAAGAATTTATAAGGTATTTATACTCCCATTGTTAGATTACGGTGACGTTATCTACAGCGGATGTGCAGCAAGGCACATTGACAAACTGCAAATTTTACAAAACAAGTGCCTAAAAATTGCACTCAAACTCCCAAAGTTAACAAATACACTACTTATTCACAGAATAGCCAGAGTACCAATGTTAGTGGACAGAAGGAGGGCTCATATCCTAAACCTTGCCTTTAAACGAAGCCAAAAACCAGCCTTTGTTGACCAAAATGTAAGACAGACCAGACAATGGCGGGCACCAGTGCTGTTCTCCAATAGGCCAAACATTGTGTCTTATGACCAAAGTGTCCAAAGAAAAACTGCGTTATTATGGAACAATCTCGATGTTGACACAAGAAACATAAATGATTATAAGGTCTTCACAGCCTTAACCAAGGCTGAATGTATGTTACCTATATTCTCTTAAAACCGTAAATACCTATCTCTCACCCCTCATCCTATCATTGTAGTTGTCTCCTAGTTTCTTCTTTTAGCGAGTCTCCTTCTATTTGTTACATGCATAAACAAGTCACAGTTTATAGAAACCCAAAGGTAATAGCCACTCAACCAGATTTAACCATTCAAATGGTTAAAACTGAGGCTCATTTCCTACCAATTATACACATGTCATTGTACTCTGCAAGAATAGATTGTATATTGTCATATTATTTTGTGTATCGATTAATAAACGTTTCTAATAAATAAAAAAAAAAATGTGTTTATTCAGCCAAGGGGACATTATGTTATATATACACTTTTTCTCAGTATTAGCTGATGGAAAAAAGCTAAGCATAGAAATTCATTACAACAAATTGTAGGTTAACAAATACAGGATTATAAACATAGAAGGAAGGTTTCATGGTAGTATAAAATATCCAGAACATTCCGAACATTTATATATATTGAATTCTTATTCATGTTTCAATAACAGTTACATAAGCACGAAAAGGGCAGGCAATTCTCCAAAGTAGATCTTCCATTGCATCCTAAATAATACCTTTTCAAAGATCGAGATATCGATGGGTAGACATATTGGGATGGTGGGGTGATCTTTCTTTAAAGGTCTTACCGATTTACTGTTATACTATATGATGTAACATTGCTCTCATCTCAAGGACGAAGTTTACGATTAATTATTGAAACCCCGTCATTATAGATTGTACGAAAATTAGATTAATTACCAAGGAAACCTGTTGTAACATAACCGACTGTGATGTAAAGGTCTTAAAGTACAATAGGACCTAAATATTACCTAAGTACCTCTCTATAAAAATTGTAACACTGAGCCTAAATCATTGACGAATTACTATGTAAATCAAGATATATGTTCATTTTTCACTTTATTTAGGACACATTGGAAGACCTGCACTGTAGAATTGTATGCCCTTTTCATGACTATGTAATTGTTAAAAATTCATGAATACAAATTCAATATATATATATATAATAATAAATTAATTTATGGTACAATTTTACGCTTATAATTTCTTACATCATAACATACATGTGTTCCATTAGTCCACAATTATTCTCTGATATAGCATACTAGGAAATGTACTTTAGCAGCTTCCATCGAAGCTACGAGCGACGATGGAATAGGTTTCCAAGGCAACAGGGCCCTACTCTCCAATTTTAGTCAATGCAAAATTGAAGATAAAGACTCAGGACTTGTCTATAACTCTGCAGAAGCCTGGTTCCAGGCAGAGAAAGCCCGGCATTTCGGACAGAAAGAGCTTGCTATGGAAATAGCCAACGAGATTGACCCAAGAAAATGTAAACACAAAGCACGTGACCTGCCTACGGAAAATACCGAGTGGTTGGCGAGGGAAGACGATGTCATGCTCAGAGTGGTGACGGAAAAGTTCAACCAAAACGCTAAACATCGCGATTATTTGCTATCTACTGGCAATAAACATCTATACGAATGCACAGACAACAAAAAATGGGGAATAGGGAAAACTCTTCGACAGGCAAAAGAAGTGACGGGGCCTGTTGAGGGTTTCCGAAATGCCCTTGGAACACTCCTTGAAGAAGTCCGACAGACACTTCGGTAGATCTCGTCAAGTTGTCAAACTGTAAACAAACAATGTGCCCACTTGGCACACAAATCCAGACAACATCATGTGAACTTACTAGGTAGGAAATACAAGCTAACAATAGACCCAACTATAATCTTGAAAGCAGACTACCTGATTTCATGATTGTTGTTAATTACCAAACCGGGAGTCACAGTCGTAACATATCTTGCCAAAGTGTTACAGTGTTATTCCTGCCTATAAACTTATATCTCGAGCTATAATTTGTATTTGCGAGTGCAAACTAACACTTACTTGCATGTTTAAAAACTTAGTATTGGTCAGTGAATGGTAACTACTTGTATTTACATGTATAAATGTTGTGCACTTATTTATTGGTCAGTGAATTGAAACCAGTTGTAAATCACAAACTTGTATTTACATGTATGTTTTAGGCCGGGTTTGCTGTTCTTGGCAACTACCTAAACGGGTGCTATTTTTAACATGTTTGCGAGAGAAATCCCTGGTGCAGTAATATATCTTGCCTAAGTGGTTTAGTTTAATTATAAATCTCTTGTGTTCCTAGATAAGTAGTACATTCTCACCAAAGTGCCATTGCTATATTACACCAGTGTATTTGTGTGTGCCGAGCTGGTAAATCATAAACTAATATTTACATATACGCTTAAATCAAGGTAACAACCTTGAAAAGCCCTGTATTTGTTTAAAACAAGGTAACAACCTTGCAAAACCCTGTATTTGTATCTGTGTGTCAGTTTTCCAGAAAGTTACACTTTCAGAAAGTTGCATTTTCACCCTCACCTTTGCATGCCAGTCTAGTCTTAGCTAGTCCATCGAGTCCTGCCAAAATATTGTATAATCTATATGTCTTATCTACAAAATTTGGTGTCTCAAATCTAATCTAGTCCGTATATTGCTATATTGTCAAATGTTTTAGCACTTAGTGTACAGTGAGCTGCGGAGAGCATTTAACCTCTCTGCCTTATTTCGCTATCACCCAGATAGCCTCCAAAAATGGTCTTCATCATCATATGGTATGCCCTAGCATACCTTCATCAATATCATCATTACAGGGGGAATAATTATGTAGGTAAACCGCAGATAAATAATGGTTGACAACCTAAAACTACTCACAAGTGGTTTCAGCATCGTGAATGTAAACGTTAGAAGCCTAAAAAGTAACTGGACTAACTTCAAAAATACTATTCTGCCTATTTTCCCAGACATTGTCCTCTGCACTGAAACATTCCTGACCAGTTTGGATAGAAACCTGGACCACGAACTGGATGGGTACAACTCTATTGTTAGACAAGATCGCTGTGTACTAAACCCTGATAACAGTGTTAAATTGGGTGGTGGCGTTGGGTGCTATATAAAAAATGGTTACACTTTCAAAACACACAATACTCTGAATGTATCAAATGCGAATATTGAGCTACTATGTTGTACTATTCTGTTCACTAATAAGAGGAACCTAAATATTTTTGTTGTATATAAACCGCCAGATGGCGACAAGAATGTTTTTATGGAAGAATTACTTGCTACTGTCTCAAAACCTATCTTTGACAACAATAACTGTGATGTTGTAATTGCCGGAGATTTCAATTTTAACATGTTTAATACCCAGGACCAAGCAGTCATAAATCTTACAGATATGGGTCATGAACTGGGGTTAACTCAGTTGATAAATGACACAACCAGATTTGACATTAGGGAAGACAGAGAGCGTGTCCATGAGTCCTGTCTAGATTTGATTTTTAGCAAGGAGGATTATGTGTATGCTAGTGGTGTACTCGATTTATGGGTAGCTGACCATCTGATGACATTTGTAACCCTTAGGAGACAAAAGTTCAAATCTCGCAAACCAAAAGTAATTGAATACAGAAACTATAGAGACTATACGACTGCTGATTTTATTACTAGAATTAGAAATATCGACTGGAACTGTATCATTGATTTGGAAAACCCTGAAGAGGCTTGGAATCTTTTCATTGAAAAGTTATCTACAGCCCTGTCACGCATATGTCCAGTCGTAAAGAAAAAAATTACCCTACCTAGGGAAAAATGGATGACTGACAAGCTGCTTATACAAATAAGAGATAAGGACAAAGCACTGAAAAAAGCCAAAGAAACGAGAAAACACAATGACTGGGTGACAGCTAAAAAAAAAAGAAACAGAGTTACTAACTTATGCCGCAAGGCCAGAAAAAGGTACCTGTCTAACCTAAGCATAGAAACTTTCAATGACAACAAAGAATTCTGGTCAATGGTTGGTCAGCTCATTCCCAAAAAGTCAGGAAATTCTAACAATGAAATAAATATTATTGATGACAACACTAAACTACCAGTACCCATTGAAAATGTAGCTACACATTTCAATAACTTTTTTGCCTCAATTGGAGAGAATTTAGCAGCACAAATTGATGCGCCATGGACTTTTATAGGGCAAGAGTGTGAACAAACCTTGAATGATGTGTTTACAAATCCAGATGAGATTGTAAAAATTGCACAAGATATCAATGTCAACAAGGGTAGCAATATTCCATTCATAAAGTCGTTTGTTTTCAAAGATGTATTCAAAGCGATACCCTCTGTCTTGAGTCACATATTTAACCTCATATTTGCTTCAAATTTGATTCCAAATTCCTGGAAAAAAGGATGTGTCACACCGTTGTTCAAAGGCGGAGAAGCCTCAGTAATTTCTAACTATAGACCTATAACCCAGCTTCCTATTCAGTCAAAATTATTAGAAAAGGTTATTCACAGTAGACTACTAGATTTCTTTGAAAATCACAATGTCCTTTCCAATAGACAAAATGGTTACAGAAAATCAAGATCGACTGTGGACACAATCTCTGACTTAACAGACGACATACTAAAAGACAGGAACAATGCTAACACCTCTTTCGCTGTATTTTTTGACCTAAAAAAGGCATTTGATACGGTGAACCACAATGTACTTTTAGCTAAACTAGACAAATATGGTATTAAGGGCAACTTGCTTGCCTTGTTGCATAACTACCTCTCAGGGAGAACACAAACAACAGTTTGCAATGATACTGAATCTTTGAGTGCTAGTATAAATTATGGAGTCCCCCAGGGATCTATCCTGGGGCCCCTGCTTTTTCTTATCTATGTAAATGATGTAGAACATTGTCTTGTTCATAGCAAAGTAAAGCTTTTTGCAGATGACACTGTCATATACTGTAGCCATAAGAACACCGACACCCTGAATGTACTACTGCAAGAAGATACTAACAATTTTTTTCGTTGGTGTGAGTCTAATAAATTGACATTGAATGTGACCAAAACTAAGACAATGCACCTCAGAGGTGTTCGAAGCAGAGTAAATCATGTTAAACCAAATATTATCATTAGTGGTACTCAGCTTGATTGTGTAGAATCTTACAAATACTTGGGCATTACATTAGACGCCAATCTCAAATATGATATGCAAGTGCGATCTACCCATAAAAATGTGAGCCATAAAATGTACCTCCTCAAGAGAATTTCTAAACTGGTGCCACCACAGGTTCTTCTAAGAATTTATAAGGTATTTATACTCCCATTGTTAGATTACGGTGACGTTATCTACAGCGGATGTGCAGCAAGGCACATTGACAAACTGCAAATTTTACAAAACAAGTGCCTAAAAATTGCACTCAAACTCCCAAAGTTAACAAATACACTACTTATTCACAGAATAGCCAGAGTACCAATGTTAGTGGACAGAAGGAGGGCTCATATCCTAAACCTTGCCTTTAAACGAAGCCAAAAACCAGCCTTTGTTGACCAAAATGTAAGACAGACCAGACAATGGCGGGCACCAGTGCTGTTCTCCAATAGGCCAAACATTGTGTCTTATGACCAAAGTGTCCAAAGAAAAACTGCGTTATTATGGAACAATCTCGATGTTGACACAAGAAACATAAATGATTATAAGGTCTTCACAGCCTTAACCAAGGCTGAATGTATGTTACCTATATTCTCTTAAAACCGTAAATATCCTCCTATCTCTCACCCCTCATCCTATCATTGTAGTTGTCTCCTAGTTTCTTCTTTTAGCGAGTCTCCTTCTATTTGTTACATGCATAAACAAGTCACAGTTTATAGAACCCAAAGGTAATAGCCACTCAACCAGATTTAACCATTCAAATGGTTAAAACTGAGGCTCATTTCCTACCAATTATACACATGTCATTGTACTCTGCAAGAATAGATTGTATATTGTCATATTATTTTGTGTATCGATTAATAAACGTTTCTAATAAATAAAAAAAAAATGTGTTTATTCAGCCAAGGGACATTATGTTATATATACACTTTTCTCAGTATTAGCTGATGGAAAAAAGCTAAGCATAGAAATTCATTACAACAAATTGTAGGTTAACAAATACAGGATTATAAACATAGAAGGAAGGTTTCATGGTAGTATAAAATATCCAGAACATTCCGAACATTTATATATATTGAATTCTTATTCATGTTTCAATAACAGTTACATAAGCACGAAAAGGGCAGGCAATTCTCCAAAGTAGATCTTCCATTGCATCCTAAATAATACCTTTTCAAAGATCGAGATATCGATGGGTAGACATATTGGGATGGTGGGGTGATCTTTCTTTAAAGGTCTTACCGATTTACTGTTATACTATATGATGTAACATTGCTCTCATCTCAAGGACGAAGTTTACGATTAATTATTGAAACCCCGTCATTATAGATTGTACGAAAATTAGATTAATTACCAAGGAAACCTGTTGTAACATAACCGACTGTGATGTAAAGGTCTTAAAGTACAATAGGACCTAAATATTACCTAAGTACCTCTCTATAAAAATTGTAACACTGAGCCTAAATCATTGACGAATTACTATGTAAATCAAGATATATGTTCATTTTTCACTTTATTTAGGACACATTGGAAGACCTGCACTGTAGAATTGTATGCCCTTTTCATGACTATGTAATTGTTAAAAATTCATGAATACAAATTCAATATATATATATATAATAATAAATTAATTTATGGTACAATTTTACGCTTATAATTTCTTACATCATAACATACATGTGTTCCATTAGTCCACAATTATTCTCTGATATAGCATACTAGGAAATGTACTTTAGCAGCTTCCATCGAAGCTACGAGCGACGATGGAATAGGTTTCCAAGGCAACAGGGCCCTACTCTCCAATTTTAGTCAATGCAAAATTGAAGATAAAGACTCAGGACTTGTCTATAACTCTGCAGAAGCCTGGTTCCAGGCAGAGAAAGCCCGGCATTTCGGACAGAAAGAGCTTGCTATGGAAATAGCCAACGAGATTGACCCAAGAAAATGTAAACACAAAGCACGTGACCTGCCTACGGAAAATACCGAGTGGTTGGCGAGGGAAGACGATGTCATGCTCAGAGTGGTGACGGAAAAGTTCAACCAAAACGCTAAACATCGCGATTATTTGCTATCTACTGGCAATAAACATCTATACGAATGCACAGACAACAAAAAATGGGGAATAGGGAAAACTCTTCGACAGGCAAAAGAAGTGACGGGGCCTGTTGAGGGTTTCCGAAATGCCCTTGGAACACTCCTTGAAGAAGTCCGACAGACACTTCGGTAGATCTCGTCAAGTTGTCAAACTGTAAACAAACAATGTGCCCACTTGGCACACAAATCCAGACAACATCATGTGAACTTACTAGGTAGGAAATACAAGCTAACAATAGACCCAACTATAATCTTGAAAGCAGACTACCTGATTTCATGATTGTTGTTAATTACCAAACCGGGAGTCACAGTCGTAACATATCTTGCCAAAGTGTTACAGTGTTATTCCTGCCTATAAACTTATATCTCGAGCTATAATTTGTATTTGCGAGTGCAAACTAACACTTACTTGCATGTTTAAAAACTTAGTATTGGTCAGTGAATGGTAACTACTTGTATTTACATGTATAAATGTTGTGCACTTATTTATTGGTCAGTGAATTGAAACCAGTTGTAAATCACAAACTTGTATTTACATGTATGTTTTAGGCCGGGTTTGCTGTTCTTGGCAACTACCTAAACGGGTGCTATTTTTAACATGTTTGCGAGAGAAATCCCTGGTGCAGTAATATATCTTGCCTAAGTGGTTTAGTTTAATTATAAATCTCTTGTGTTCCTAGATAAGTAGTACATTCTCACCAAAGTGCCATTGCTATATTACACCAGTGTATTTGTGTGTGCCGAGCTGGTAAATCATAAACTAATATTTACATATACGCTTAAATCAAGGTAACAACCTTGAAAAGCCCTGTATTTGTTTAAAACAAGGTAACAACCTTGCAAAACCCTGTATTTGTATCTGTGTGTCAGTTTTCCAGAAAGTTACACTTTCAGAAAGTTGCATTTTCACCCTCACCTTTGCATGCCAGTCTAGTCTTAGCTAGTCCATCGAGTCCTGCCAAAATATTGTATAATCTATATGTCTTATCTACAAAATTTGGTGTCTCAAATCTAATCTAGTCCGTATATTGCTATATTGTCAAATGTTTTAGCACTTAGTGTACAGTGAGCTGCGGAGAGCATTTAACCTCTCTGCCTTATTTCGCTATCACCCAGATAGCCTCCAAAAATGGTCTTCATCATCATATGGTATGCCCTAGCATACCTTCATCAATATCATCATTACAGGGGGAATAATTATGTAGGTAAACCGCAGATAAATAATGGTTGACAACCTAAAACTACTCACAAGTGGTTTCAGCATCGTGAATGTAAACGTTAGAAGCCTAAAAAGTAACTGGACTAACTTCAAAAATACTATTCTGCCTATTTTCCCAGACATTGTCCTCTGCACTGAAACATTCCTGACCAGTTTGGATAGAAACCTGGACCACGAACTGGATGGGTACAACTCTATTGTTAGACAAGATCGCTGTGTACTAAACCCTGATAACAGTGTTAAATTGGGTGGTGGCGTTGGGTGCTATATAAAAAATGGTTACACTTTCAAAACACACAATACTCTGAATGTATCAAATGCGAATATTGAGCTACTATGTTGTACTATTCTGTTCACTAATAAGAGGAACCTAAATATTTTTGTTGTATATAAACCGCCAGATGGCGACAAGAATGTTTTTATGGAAGAATTACTTGCTACTGTCTCAAAACCTATCTTTGACAACAATAACTGTGATGTTGTAATTGCCGGAGATTTCAATTTTAACATGTTTAATACCCAGGACCAAGCAGTCATAAATCTTACAGATATGGGTCATGAACTGGGGTTAACTCAGTTGATAAATGACACAACCAGATTTGACATTAGGGAAGACAGAGAGCGTGTCCATGAGTCCTGTCTAGATTTGATTTTTAGCAAGGAGGATTATGTGTATGCTAGTGGTGTACTCGATTTATGGGTAGCTGACCATCTGATGACATTTGTAACCCTTAGGAGACAAAAGTTCAAATCTCGCAAACCAAAAGTAATTGAATACAGAAACTATAGAGACTATACGACTGCTGATTTTATTACTAGAATTAGAAATATCGACTGGAACTGTATCATTGATTTGGAAAACCCTGAAGAGGCTTGGAATCTTTTCATTGAAAAGTTATCTACAGCCCTGTCACGCATATGTCCAGTCGTAAAGAAAAAAATTACCCTACCTAGGGAAAAATGGATGACTGACAAGCTGCTTATACAAATAAGAGATAAGGACAAAGCACTGAAAAAAGCCAAAGAAACGAGAAAACACAATGACTGGGTGACAGCTAAAAAAAAAAGAAACAGAGTTACTAACTTATGCCGCAAGGCCAGAAAAAGGTACCTGTCTAACCTAAGCATAGAAACTTTCAATGACAACAAAGAATTCTGGTCAATGGTTGGTCAGCTCATTCCCAAAAAGTCAGGAAATTCTAACAATGAAATAAATATTATTGATGACAACACTAAACTACCAGTACCCATTGAAAATGTAGCTACACATTTCAATAACTTTTTTGCCTCAATTGGAGAGAATTTAGCAGCACAAATTGATGCGCCATGGACTTTTATAGGGCAAGAGTGTGAACAAACCTTGAATGATGTGTTTACAAATCCAGATGAGATTGTAAAAATTGCACAAGATATCAATGTCAACAAGGGTAGCAATATTCCATTCATAAAGTCGTTTGTTTTCAAAGATGTATTCAAAGCGATACCCTCTGTCTTGAGTCACATATTTAACCTCATATTTGCTTCAAATTTGATTCCAAATTCCTGGAAAAAAGGATGTGTCACACCGTTGTTCAAAGGCGGAGAAGCCTCAGTAATTTCTAACTATAGACCTATAACCCAGCTTCCTATTCAGTCAAAATTATTAGAAAAGGTTATTCACAGTAGACTACTAGATTTCTTTGAAAATCACAATGTCCTTTCCAATAGACAAAATGGTTACAGAAAATCAAGATCGACTGTGGACACAATCTCTGACTTAACAGACGACATACTAAAAGACAGGAACAATGCTAACACCTCTTTCGCTGTATTTTTTGACCTAAAAAAGGCATTTGATACGGTGAACCACAATGTACTTTTAGCTAAACTAGACAAATATGGTATTAAGGGCAACTTGCTTGCCTTGTTGCATAACTACCTCTCAGGGAGAACACAAACAACAGTTTGCAATGATACTGAATCTTTGAGTGCTAGTATAAATTATGGAGTCCCCCAGGGATCTATCCTGGGGCCCCTGCTTTTTCTTATCTATGTAAATGATGTAGAACATTGTCTTGTTCATAGCAAAGTAAAGCTTTTTGCAGATGACACTGTCATATACTGTAGCCATAAGAACACCGACACCCTGAATGTACTACTGCAAGAAGATACTAACAATTTTTTTCGTTGGTGTGAGTCTAATAAATTGACATTGAATGTGACCAAAACTAAGACAATGCACCTCAGAGGTGTTCGAAGCAGAGTAAATCATGTTAAACCAAATATTATCATTAGTGGTACTCAGCTTGATTGTGTAGAATCTTACAAATACTTGGGCATTACATTAGACGCCAATCTCAAATATGATATGCAAGTGCGATCTACCCATAAAAATGTGAGCCATAAAATGTACCTCCTCAAGAGAATTTCTAAACTGGTGCCACCACAGGTTCTTCTAAGAATTTATAAGGTATTTATACTCCCATTGTTAGATTACGGTGACGTTATCTACAGCGGATGTGCAGCAAGGCACATTGACAAACTGCAAATTTTACAAAACAAGTGCCTAAAAATTGCACTCAAACTCCCAAAGTTAACAAATACACTACTTATTCACAGAATAGCCAGAGTACCAATGTTAGTGGACAGAAGGAGGGCTCATATCCTAAACCTTGCCTTTAAACGAAGCCAAAAACCAGCCTTTGTTGACCAAAATGTAAGACAGACCAGACAATGGCGGGCACCAGTGCTGTTCTCCAATAGGCCAAACATTGTGTCTTATGACCAAAGTGTCCAAAGAAAAACTGCGTTATTATGGAACAATCTCGATGTTGACACAAGAAACATAAATGATTATAAGGTCTTCACAGCCTTAACCAAGGCTGAATGTATGTTACCTATATTCTCTTAAAACCGTAAATATCCTCCTATCTCTCACCCCTCATCCTATCATTGTAGTTGTCTCCTAGTTTCTTCTTTTAGCGAGTCTCCTTCTATTTGTTACATGCATAAACAAGTCACAGTTTATAGAACCCAAAGGTAATAGCCACTCAACCAGATTTAACCATTCAAATGGTTAAAACTGAGGCTCATTTCCTACCAATTATACACATGTCATTGTACTCTGCAAGAATAGATTGTATATTGTCATATTATTTTGTGTATCGATTAATAAACGTTTCTAATAAATAAAAAAAAAATGTGTTTATTCAGCCAAGGGACATTATGTTATATATACACTTTTCTCAGTATTAGCTGATGGAAAAAAGCTAAGCATAGAAATTCATTACAACAAATTGTAGGTTAACAAATACAGGATTATAAACATAGAAGGAAGGTTTCATGGTAGTATAAAATATCCAGAACATTCCGAACATTTATATATATTGAATTCTTATTCATGTTTCAATAACAGTTACATAAGCACGAAAAGGGCAGGCAATTCTCCAAAGTAGATCTTCCATTGCATCCTAAATAATACCTTTTCAAAGATCGAGATATCGATGGGTAGACATATTGGGATGGTGGGGTGATCTTTCTTTAAAGGTCTTACCGATTTACTGTTATACTATATGATGTAACATTGCTCTCATCTCAAGGACGAAGTTTACGATTAATTATTGAAACCCCGTCATTATAGATTGTACGAAAATTAGATTAATTACCAAGGAAACCTGTTGTAACATAACCGACTGTGATGTAAAGGTCTTAAAGTACAATAGGACCTAAATATTACCTAAGTACCTCTCTATAAAAATTGTAACACTGAGCCTAAATCATTGACGAATTACTATGTAAATCAAGATATATGTTCGTTTTTCACTTTATTTAGGACACATTGGAAGACCTGCACTGTAGAATTGTATGCCCTTTTCATGACTATGTAATTGTTAAAAATTCATGAATACAAATTCAATATATATATATATAATAATAAATTAATTTATGGTACAATTTTACGCTTATAATTTCTTACATCATAACATACATGTGTTCCATTAGTCCACAATTATTCTCTGATATAGCATACTAGGAAATGTACTTTAGCAGCTTGGATCATCAACTTAGTGATTCATTTGAAAATTGTTGCAGTACAATATCATTTACTCGTAAGTTGTCTACTCATATGTTTGACTGACAGTATTTGTGATGTGTTTCAGGAAAATGAGTCATAAGTCGCAAATGTGATATTTTTCAAAGGGTTTTTTCACTTAATCTCTTCATTGAAACGTTCTGATTCTTAGAGGGCTTAGCACTTATAGTCATATGATAATATGTAACAAATTTTGGGACGTTGTATTGAATATATCCCTGCGTTTTGAAGGCCTTTGTGCGGAGTATATTTAGTTACTTTACTGGTAATTACCCATTCAGAAACATTGCAAAGCTTTTTTTTTCAAAAATAAAAATATCAAACTTAAAATATAGAAATACTTATGGGATTATTAGTGTTTACTATCATTGGAATCGGCTTGATCTCCTCTTTTGAAATATGATGATATCTCAAAATCCATATTTTGCGACTTATGACTCATTTTCCTAAAATGGGTCACATTTAAGTCTGTGGTGTACTCCACGACATGCTTATTTACAGTCATACATCCGCTGTAATAATATTGACATTTACCTTAACCGTACAGTTAAGTCGCGTTTGAAGAACGAATAATGTCTTTGTCTTTCTTTTTCGTCAATGTTAATTTTATAATCCTTTGATTTGTACCATGGCTTCTCTGTCATCTCTAATTTAGAGCAGTTTGCATAGAAGTGTTTCCCGGTGACCTGGCATCGTCAGGGTCCACATACACTGAAATGGGTCAGATTTTCAGAAAATGTACAATACAATTTCGCCAGTCTTTTCAAATAACCCACATTTCAGACGAAAATAAAGCTCAAATTGCAGTTCAACCTAACCAAACAGATTGCTAGAATCAATGCAATGCCAGATATACTAGAATTTACCTAGTATTGACCAAATTGCAGCCTAATTTTGCAGAATTTACTAAATGTGTACAGCTGCCAATTGTACATTTTCTGAAAATCTGACCCACATAGATAAGTGTGTTTTTCTCTATGTCTGTACTAGAAATGTAGTATCTCAAAATTAGTTTTAGTAACAATTATGACTACAAGTTTAAACAAGAAGGCATGAACCAAAATGTAATCTAATCGCTTAACTGTACTGTTAGGAGGAAAGTAATTAACAATGTACAAAGTAACAGCCCAAGTATTAATGAAAGAATCAAAATGTACCACAACAATTTCCAAATGAACTACTAAGTCAATTTGTACCTTTCATAGTATGCTATGTCAAAGAATATCTGTGGGTCAAAGAATATCTGTGAACTAGTGGACCACTTGTATGTTATGATGTATTATACGACAATCGGGGGTTGCACACGCTGCAAATGAGTAGATACCTGCTATTGTTTTTTGTTGAATGGATCCACGCGTGAAAATATTACCCTTTTTTAGCCTAAATGTAAGAAGCATCCTCATTGGTTGACGTTTCGCACGCTCATGACGTCACGCCCATTCGTGACGTCATATGCCACCGTGCCGGGGTTGATCAGCCAATCAGTTATACGCTTGTTTAGTGATTTGG
The DNA here is from genome assembly GCA_942159475.1 of Sthenelais limicola. Classification (NCBI taxonomy): domain Eukaryota; kingdom Metazoa; phylum Annelida; class Polychaeta; order Phyllodocida; family Sigalionidae; genus Sthenelais; species Sthenelais limicola. The sequence continues at coordinate 18,713,418 of OW804098.1, forward strand.
CATAAACCAAATCAATATGGCGGAACATTGGAGAGAAGCGAGGTAAATAAATAGTTTGTTTATTCATTTATTTTACAACATGAGGTCATGGTATAAAAATAGGATGTAACTCGGTTAGTTTCTGACTTACTGTACACGATGGCCACTCATTTTTTTCGACCAGGGATTTCACTCAAAGCCTGCGGCTTCTCGTGAAATCCCTGGCCGAAAAAACTCGTGACCATTGTGTACAGTAAGTCAGAAACCAACCTCGTTACATCCTATCATAAGGAATAATAAGCGTAGAATTGTACCAATAATTGTTATTTAGGACGCAATAGAAGACCTACTGTGGAGAATTGTCTGACCTTTTCATGCTTTGTTACTGTTATTGAAACATGAACAAAAATTCAATATATATAATATATAACTGGCAGAGATCCCTGGATAGGTTCACAACCTTTACATCCATGTAGCATCTTTGGAAATAAAGAATTATTTGAATTGAAGGGAATTGAATTGAATCTTGTCCCCAAACCTGACAATACAAACAATTCAATGGAAAGGTCATAAGGCCATGGAAAGGTCATATAAATTTCACGAGATATATTGAAGTGTTTGCATTAATGTAAAAACAGGAATATGTGAATAAATATAGCAATTCTATAATAGTAATTTTCAACATAAATAGGGGAGTTGCATGTCTCACTGCGCATGTCTACTGCAGTGCATGCTGGGATGGATTTTGTTGAAATCTGACGTACAAATATTTGGCAACATTTTTATCAAAAATTGCAAGAAAATTGTCCCATAATTCCATGCAAATCAAGATTCAGAATGGTGGCGATGCAAATCCCTTTTTTAGGACCATCTAATAACTTGATCTCATCTTTTCAAATATGATGATATCTCAATCTTTTTGCGAATTATGACTCATTTTGCTGTAACACATCACATTTTAGAAAAACATAATGTAGAAGTGTTATATGGGTCAGATTTTCAGAAATTGTACAATTGGCAGCTGTACACATTTAGTAAATTCTGCTAAATTAGGCTGCAATTTGGCAACTACAGGGTAAGTTCGAGTATATTCGGCATTGCATTGATTCTAGCAATCTGTTCGTTTAGGTTGAATTGTATTTTGAACTTTATTTTCGGCTGAAATTTGGGTTATTTGAGAAGATTGGTGAAGGTGAATTGTACATTTTCTGAAATTCTGACCCATATACTCTGTGGTGGAGTCAAAGAGGCAATTCTGGCTCAAACAGGCTCGCACCATGAGCCCTATAGTCCCCCATCTCTTTCAGCCTCATCTCCCCCCACCCCCGGCAGGCCCCCCCCCCCACGCATATGCATGACCTAGTTCCCACTACCATAAAGCCTCTAGGATACCACAGAATATTGTAATAAGTCAAGTCCTATAAGGGTCAGATTTTCAGAAAATGTACAATTGGCAGCTCTACACCTTTAGTAAATTCTGCTAAATTAAGCTGAAAAATGAAGAATACTGGGTATATCTGAGTATATTTGGTATCGCATTGATTTAAAGTATCAGTTCTGTTATGTTAAACTGCATTTTGAAGCCCATTTTTGGCTTAAAAATGGGTTATTTGAGGGGATTGGTGAAGGCGAATTGTACATTTTCTGAAAATCTGACCCATAAGTCATAATATGAGTAAATTCTGTAACATTTCGTTGGTCGTAATATAGTTTGGCGCTCCTTTCCTTTATAGGGAAGGGGGAAGGGCGGAGATGGAAGTGGGGCAAGGTGAGGTCCTTTGGTCATTTAAGTGCCATTTTATGATTTTAAGTGCCATTAAACGTCGCCTACTTGATATGTGCTTTCATGACCTGGCTTAGAGGGGAGAGGATTAAATCTAAGATGGAACTTCCCCCCAAAATTGGGTCGAGGGAGGCGAGCCCAGCTGTTTTTTATTGGGATGTGAACTGATTAACAGGGACTAATGGAATATGCCTTCTTCCACACCTCGACATCAGAGAGAAATCCCCGCACTATAATTATCCTGCCACTAACTATGAGAATGCAGTTCTGATTCGAAAATAATTGTTTGGAGTCGTTAGTGGAGGTGTTGGCTGTATGCGTCACCCCTCCAATAAGGTATGGGGTCATCTCAATAGGTAGCTTCAGCAAGTCTAAGCTATGGGTAAACGTATGGGTATCTCTGATATACAAACATACGTTAAAAGGAAGAAATAAATTCAGCAAAACATGGCGGGAGAACATAACTTACCATATCAAGCAAAATGTTTCATCGCACAATTTATTTTTTACACATAATAATGCGACGTAATTCGCAAAAAAGATACGGATACGGTTACGTAATTGAGACAGGTTTGCTTGCGGAACCTCTATAATAGCGCAAAGTTATGTTGGCTGTTCAATGCTGATCGTTTGGTGGGTCAAAATGTAAAGAAAATAAAAAAAAAAGATTTTACTTATACATGGTGTACTTTTTTTTATTTAGACTCTCTGATGAAGCCACACCCCTCGGCAAAACGTGTAAGAGTCGCCAACCAATAAATATGCTACAATGAATTTTCTGTGAGGTGTGTTTTGATTGAGTTGATTCATTCCATTCATCTCTAAATTTTTATTTAAAATGTTTATACAGCAAGTCAATAAATCTAATTATTTCACGAGTATTCAAGTACAATAAAGATACATGGGTCAGATTTTCAGAAAATGTACAGCTTAACTTCACAAATCTTCTCTAATAACCCAAATTCCAGCTGAAAATAAAGTTCAAAATACATTTAAACTTAACCAAACAGATTGCTAGAATCAATGCAATGCCAAATATACTCGAATTTACCTAGTGTTCGCCAAATTACAGCCTAATTGAGCAGAATTTACTTAATATGTAGAGGTGCCGATTGTACATTTTTTGAAAATCTGACCCACATAGTCATTTCACACATGAGTTTTAACCTTGACACTGCCATGAATATGACTCCCTGTGGATGTCGTCATGGCATTAAGCAACCATCACTCACTCACTTAACCTTGACATGGACTCACGGGTACATGGATCACATTTCCAGAAAATGTACAATTAGCAGCTCTACACATCTGCTAAATTAGGCTGAACAATGATGAATACTGGGTATATCTGAGTATATTTGGTGTCACATTGATTTAAAGTATCAGTTCTGTTATGTTAAACTGCATTTTAAAGCTCATTTCTGTCTGAAATGTGGGTTATTTGAGAGGACTGGTGAAGGTGAATTGTACATTTTCTGAAAATCTGACCCATATATCATTGCTGAATTAGATGGTTTTCTGTCCACTGCTGTGTCTAACTACTGATTACAGATTCGCTTTTCGGGGGTTTTCACCTGTGCCAAGTGGTATCTGCAGATGTACAGATACAGGTGTGAATAATTATATTATACATGGATGTCAGGTGTGATGGAGGATTTGAAGGTCAAGGAAACAACAATAGGAGCGCGAATGTTAACAGAATCTTGTTAAACTAGAAAACTAATTCTGTGGAAATTCTCCTGAGGTTTTCATGGCATTACTTGTTATTAAAGCTGCAATTCAAACAGTCTTATATTGAAGTTGATTGAGCAGATCGTTAAGCATTGTATTTCTGTTAAAAAAAGTTATTGCATGTTGAAAAGAAAAAGGTATTTGTATACGTGTCATGAGAAGATATATTGATGTTGAAATGAAAACTGTATTTTTATATGGATCAAGCAGAGATATAACATATGGTCTTTTAATATATATATGGGTCAGATCATCAGAAAATGTACAATTGGCAGCTCTACACATTTAGGAATACCGGGAATATCTGAGTACATTTGGTATCGCATTGATTTAAAGTGTCAGTTCTGTTATGTTGAACTACATTTTGAAGCTAAATTTTGTCTCAAATGTGGGTTATTATGATAGGATGTAACGAGGTTGGTTTCTGACTTACTGTATACGTTGGCCACAAGTTTTGTTCAGCCAGTGATATCCCTGGCCGAAAAAAACGAGTGGCCAACGTATACAGTAAGTCCGAAACTAACCGAGTTACATCCTATTTTTATACCACGATCTCATATTTAAGAATTAAATTAATAAACAAACTGTTTATTTACCTCGCTTCACTCCAAGGACCCGCCATATTGGGTTTTTTTATGCCAAAGCGCTAGACAAGCGTATAGCTGATTGGCTAATCAATGACGGCACGGTGGCATATGACGTCACGAATGGGCGTGACGTCATGAGCGAGCGAAACGTCAACCAATGAGGATGCTTCTTACATTTAGGCTAAAAAAGGGTAATATTTTCACACGTGGATCCATTCAACAAAACAAAATAGCAGGTATCTACTCATTTGCAGCGTGTACACCCCCCCATCGTGGTATAATTGAGAGGATTGGTGAAGTTGAATTGTACATTTTCTGAAAATCTGACCCATATTCTTCTGGTGGTGGAAGATAAGATGATATATCTCTGTAAGGTATTTCCCTTTCCTCGTAATTTCTTCATTTATAAACACATTTATATAGTATACGATTCAATCATTGCCATTATAGAACTCTTGGGTTAAAGTAGTAGCCCAGCAGGAAGGAAGCATGAGGGTCAGATTTTCAGAAAATGTACAATTCAACTTCGCCAATCTTCTCGAATAACCCACATTCCAGACGAAAATAAAGTTCAAAATACATTTCAACCTAACCAAACAGATTGCTAGAATCAATGCAATGCCGAATAGAATCGAATTTACCTAGTATTGACCAAATTGCAGCCTAATTTAGCAGAATTTACTAAATGTGCACAGCTGCTAATTGTACATTTTCTGAAAATCTGACCCATGAGCTGATTTTATTTTCCGATGTGAATTGCTCAGGATTGAAAGGATTTGTTGATAGATTGAATAAAGAACAGGTTTTTTTAAAAAAACCTGCAATTTCAGTTAACATCAGACAGCAATTAACTTTCTGTTCCGTTCTTTTCAAACCCATTTTATCTTATTTCATTTAATTCTTATCTTTTTGCTATTGTATTTTTGATATATGTATTTTGTTGTGTATGTATACTACTTATTGGTTTGGACCGACCATACCAACTACCAATCATTGTTTGATTACACTTTGTTATTGTACCTTAACTTTTACCTCATACTCTAGTTAGTACTACTCACTGTTATTATAGGTAGTATTATAGGTAGTTATGATATATTATTCAACTAAGCCTACCCATAAAAAAACAGCTAAACATAGACAGGTAGAAAATAGCCCTTGAATATCAAATTAGATAGCCATGAAATTTATATCGGAGTATTTTATTTTAAATCGGTTTTGGCAATAACCAACCACCAGGAACCCACTGGAAGACTTGGAACATGTCTCACTGCGCTTGTCTGTACAATGCATCCTGGGATGGATTCTGATGAAATCTGACATACAAATATTTTGCAACATTTTTATCAAAAATTGCAAGAATGTTTTTACCAATATCATAGCCTTTATAAATGATCTATGAAAACCAAATGCATGATGGGAAAGATGGGAACTAGTGTTATGGAAACATGTAAAACACATGGATATTGACATTAGATCATTGACAAATACTCCATGCTGAATATGACATGTTTTATATAGATTTTATACTGTACCATTACTCCCATAATTCCATGCGAATCAAGATTCAAAATGGCGGCTATGCAACTCCCCTATTGAATTGAATTGAATTTAAAAGTCATTTGACTAATGTCTTGAAGGCCTTTATTCTCTTATTGCTCAGGGGCGGCCATCGGCAGAATATTGATAAATTCATGTCATATGTGATGTGTTTCAAGGAAATGAGTCATAAGTCGCAAAAAAGGTGATTTTCAAATTGATGTATTCGCAAGATTCCTTTCTAGAAAGGTACTCATTTTCAGCATATCTAATGCCCCTAGTCAGATGAGTACATGTACCAAATCTCAAGACAGAGTATTAAATATATCTCTGTGTTTCTAAGGTCAACATTTAGAGTATTTTAGCTACTTTACCAGTGAATGTCCCCTCAGAAATATTGCAAACTTCTTTCTCTAAATGAAAATATCAGACTTAGAATATAGAAATATTCATTAGATGCCCTTAATGTTTGCTATCATTGGAATCGGCTTCATCCCATCTTTTCAAATATGATAAAACCTCAAAATTCCTTTTTTTGCGACTTGTGACTCATTTTCCTGAAACAGATCACATATATGTTATGAATTATTTTGGTAGCAATAACTGAAAAGTCCATCTCTGCTTTTCAAAGATTTCCCTAAATCAATATGGACATAACTCCAAGACCAACAAATTGATCGAAATGTCCTGTAGCAAAAGTGTTGAAATAGACATGTTATTTGTTGAAAAAAAACCTTTCAAGCTTGAAATAACTTTATGTAAAAATGCAGATAACAATTAGAAAAACTTTGTCTGAGTATAACACCAGTTGTCATCACGACATTTATTATTGTTAATTGTTATTGTTATTGAGTGTGATACCTTTGTCCTTACGATTTTAAAAATGTATATGGGTGTAGTTCCCAGAAAATGTACAATTGGCCTTCACCAATCTTCTCAAATAAACCAAATTTAAGACAAAAATCAAGTTCAAAGTACAAATTAACACAACCAAAGAGATATTTTAAAACGATACCATCCCATGCGTACCCTGATATATCTAGCATTTATCATTTTTCAGCCTAATTTAGCAGAATTAACTAAATGTGTAGAGCTACCGATTGTACATTTTCTGACGATCTGACCCTAATATGTTTATGGCGAAAAAACCCAATTATATCACAAAGGTTGGTTGTTTCTAATGGTGAAGCATCCAATAGAGGGTTTACGGTAATGTACATGAGTCGCCTGTGGAGCAGTGCATGCTGGTACATGACCTCAAGGTCACGGGGGGGGGCACCAAAGGTCAACAAGACGCCTCCATGTACAAGACACCCCTATGGCCTCTCCCTCTATATGGGTCAGATTTTCAGAAAATGTACAATTCACCTTCACCAATCCTCTGAAATAACCCAAATTTCAGACGAAAATAAAGTTTAAAATACAGTTCAACTTAACCAAACAGATTGCTAGAATCAATGCAATGCCAGATATACTAGAATTTACCTAGTATTGACCAAATTGCAGCCTAATTTAGCAGAATTTACTAAATGTGTACAGCTGCCAATTGTACATTTTCTGAAAATCTGACCCATATCCAGGAAACAACAATCTGGGGCAGTGCATACCATTGCTGCAAGTTCTTAATCCCTAGTTAAACTTTTTTGTGAGTATAATAATATAATGTTGGTCTCATTAGGACATGTATTATCAGTTCTCTTTAGGGTTTGTTTAATCCAAGACAATAAATAACTATATATATATAGCATTTTAGCAGAAAAATACAGAGATAAGTTATCTTAGATACCTTAATTTATTATTAGAAGGGGACTCAGCCGGCCAATATAGTGGGGACAATATTGGTCAAGTTTTTTTAAAAATGTACAATTGGCCTTCACCAATCCTCTCAAAAATCCCAATTTAAAGACGAAAATCAGGTTCAAAATACAGTTCAACTTAACCAGACAGATTTATTGAATGAATACAATGCAGAATACACTCAGATGTACTCAGTATTTATCATTTTTCACTCTAATTTTAGCAGAATTTGAGAGATGTGCAGAAATGTAGATTGTGGATTTTCTAAAAACGTAACCCATATAGTGATAGGGAAATTTTTTTTAAAGAAATTTTATTGAGTCCAGTTCCTTTGCATACGCAAGGGTAATCTCATGGTACCCATTTAAAAAATCACAGTGAAAGTCATATAAGTACAGATTTAAGACTTTTAACATTTAACAATATAGATCATGATGACAACATTTGCGAGAAGTTTAACTTGATATTTAATTAACGAGGAATCAATATTTTCTTATACCATTGCGTTCTGCTTTTATGGGTATTTTTTTTGTTTTTTTGCCTCTGCTATAGGCTACACGAGTAATAAAAACAACACTTCGTATTACATTTTCTTCAAACATGTTACCGGTAATCTCCGGTTCCTATATACACTACATCATCCATACCAATCATTATGTCCTTTCAAGAACGTTTTGATGGCTGGCCATTCTTTTAGCCTAACATCAGCTGGCAAACCGTTCCAGATTTTAGGCCCTCTCACCTGTGGGGATTTATTCACTAACTCCAGTGCTGGCCTAATAGCCCTTATAACAGGCCCCGCATTTTGCCTGGTTAGTCTTGGTACAATCGTTATGTTATCAAGTACTTTTTTTTTTGTACATAACTCCCATTAGTGCTATGTCATACCTTTTCTGTAAAGGTTCTATGCCACATAACCGACTTAGAGTTTCCCCATCTCTACGATCATTCAAGTATATAAGTTTAGTAGCTCTAAAAATTAGTCTTTGTAATTTGTATCTTAAGTGGGAACTGGCGAGGGACAGGAACAAGCCTCCGTATTCAAGAGAGGATAGTATGTGAGATTTTACAATAGTTTTTGTCATCTCGATGTTCAGATACTTCCTTATTTTACCTAACAATAAGAGCTTATTCATGGTGGCACACTTCAGTCGAATTAAGTGATTATTCATGGTTAGCTTGCTATCAATCTTAAACCCAAGGTAATCAACGTTTTTTGCACTCTTAACCTTATGTCCGTTCAGATAGATATGACCAACATTTGAGAAATTCACTTTTTTTAGTCTGTGACCTGTACCTAACACTTGAATAATACATTTCTTAGCATTAAGCTTCAGCATATTATCATTCATCCATTTATTTATGGAGTTAGCTGCATCTTGAGTTATTTTAATACAGTCATCAAGTTCCTTACCGGTAACAGTGCAGGCTGTATCTAAGCTGCACTTTCAGTTAACCTCATTAAAAAAACAAAATATTTTCTACATTTTCTTCTATTCTTTTCCAACCCATCTAAAATTCATTTGACCGTCATTTTGGAGGATTATGTGGTTAATTTTGCAACAGGGTCTCTCAAACGTCCTTATTTGCATAAATTTGGAGGACCCACCTGAATCCTTTCCTATGACGAATTCACTTATCATCGCTCATCGGCGGCTATTTCTGCTCGTCCAATTTGCCTTCAAAGTCTTGTAATTTATAATAATAATAATAATAGATTTTTATTTCCATAAGACATCTACAAATGTAAATATAAGTGTGGACTAGAGGTTTAATATGAAGAGACGGAAAAAGGAGCATTTTCAGTAATGTGTCTTCCAAGTACCACCAAACAACTATATTTTATATTTAACATGTATATTTTACAGCAGCAGAATATTGATAAATTCAGTCCTATAAGTCATAATATGGGTAACTCTTGTATAAACATACAACAGCAGCAGAATATTGATAAATTCGGTCGTATAAGTCATAGTAAGCAGTACATTTGGTAAGATTGTCTTTGTCATAATAGCTGAGAATGCATATTAAAATATCTAAATATGGGGCATCCTTTTCTGTTCTAATCTAATTGTTTCTAATCCATTATTCATTTATGGGTGAAATTACAATCCTGCTTCACCAAATCTCTCAAAGTTTAAATAGGGCATTTGCATAACCACCATTTTGAATCTTGATTCACATGGAATTATGGGACTAATAGTAGTATAAAATCTATAGAAAACATGCCATGTTCAGCATGGACTATTTATCAGTGCTGTAATGTCAATATCCATGTATTATACATGTTTCCATAACACAAGCCTCCATCTTTCCCATCATGCATTTGGTTTCCATAGATCATTTATAAAAGCTATTGTATTGATAAAAAAATTCTTGCAACTTTCGATAAAAATGTTGCCAAATATTTGTATGTTAGAATCCATCCCAGGATGCACTGTAACAGACATGCGTAGTGAGCCATGCAAATCCCCTATTGAGAATAATAATTTCTCACTGCGCATGTCTATGACAGTGCATGCTGGGATAGATTCAGTTCAAATCTGACGTACACATATTTAGCAACAATTTTCTAGAAAATTGCAAGAATGTTTTCAACGATATCATTGGTTGTGTAAATGATCTATAGAAACCAAATGCATGATGGGAAAGATGAAGTCGTGTGTTATAGAAACATCTAAAACACATGGATATTGATATTGGAGGACTGACAAATGTTCCAAGCTAAAGATTGAATGTTTTCTGTAGATTTTATACTGTACCCTTACTCCCATAATTCCATGCGAATCAAGATTCAAAATGGCGGCTATGCAAGTCCCCAATTGTATTATTGTTCCAAAAATAAGACTTATCCTGGGACAGGGCAAGCCAGTGTCAAACCAGACTAATAAAGATTCCCTCCACTGCTCAGTTGCTCCCTAATTAACAGTAATTATCTCTTAATTATTTTTGATCAAGTTAAAATTAGATCTTAATTAATTTGGCTGATTGGATGTTTTTAGCGCAGGGCAAGGATCTCCGGGAATCCTTTTTTAAAAACAATTTTTAGCATTCATGAGCCACTCAGTATATGATCTAATATTTGTGATGTGTCACAGACAAATATAAAGCCGACAAAAATAGATTTTGAGATAGCATTAGATGTGATGTGTTTCAGGAAAATGAGTCACAAGTCGCAAAAATGGAATTTGGGATATCATCATATTTGAAAAGATGAGATCAAGCCGATTCCAATGATAGTAAACAGTACACTCTAAGAAGAAAGGGTTCTAACAAGAACCCTTAAGGGTTCTTCAGCTTGTCGACATGGCAGAACCCCTAAGGTAGAACCCCCGTTTCGGGAATAGGCAGGGTTCTACATAGAACCCTCGATTTGAAGAACCCTTTGAAGAACCCTCTGGCCAAAATAGGTAGGGTTTTACATAGAACCCTGATTTGGCATCCCTAAAATTGCTTGTAATTTACAATGTTAAATCTGAATAAAGTAATGAATTCATTATTCCCTGTTGAATCTAGACTGGTCCTTATAATAGCAGATTTGTGCTCAGTGCTAAGGCAGCATGTTTCTCCACAGAAGCATTTTGCCCAAGAGCATTCAAGGAGAGACTGCATATTATATGCAGTCCCTTTGCTTGACTTTTTCAGAGTTCCTCATCCATTTCCATCACTTAAACTTACCCTTGATATAATCCTCTCCTACAGCTGACATAGGTATCCATTGCAACTTGGTGTTTGACAATTTTGGTACTTCAGTAGTACTCATAGTAATAATATTAGAATTATAAGGGTGCTTTCTTCACAACATTTTTCAACATCAAGCAGATAAGTTATACAAATAAAGTATTGATTTCATTGCTTTCAATATTCCCAAGTTTATAAAGTGTAACATCTATAAGGTATAAATGCCTCATATAAGTATTACTAGTGAGACTTTTGTTTTAATAGAAATTGTAAATAGCATGTAGTAACCTGTGAGGGCACCTAGTGAAAGCCAAGTTCCACGGTACTGCCACCTGGTGAGAAATCTATGAAGAACCCCTATGGTTCTAGATGGAACCCCCGGTGGTCCCGAAGAACCCTTTTAGGTGTCAAAGAACCCTAGGGTTCTTGGTAGAACCATGGGGTTCTATCTAGAACCCAAAAGAACCCTTTTTTCTTAGAGTGTATGTAATAGGTATTTCTATATTTTAAGATATTTTTGTTTTGGAAAAAAAAGTTTGCAATATTTCCGAGTGGAGACAATTACTAGTAAAGTAGCTAAATATACTACAGGTATATAAGATGACCATAGAAATGCATGCAAATATTTAATACACTGTCTTGAAATTTGGTACGTGTATTCATACATGTCCGGCATTAGACATACCATACATGAAAACATTCTGACAAAGAGATCTTGTGAATATAACACTTTGAAAAATATCCATTTTGCGGCTTGTGACTCATTTTCCTGAAACACATCACATTTTTCTGGAATTGTTATAATTTTTGATGAAAATGTCCGTCAACATGATTACAATATGAGAGCAAATAGACTAATAGTAGTGCCATGGCAGAAGGACAAAATCTGGAAAAGCCTCTTTGAATGGATTCTCACATTCTGGAACTCGCTTCCCATGGAGATAAAAATTGCGGATGATCAGACCTTTTTTAAAAATCAAATAAAAGAAATATGCACAAATGCTTTCTCTGATAGTCAGAATATTTGGGTGATCCCAGAATCTGAAGACCTTCTGTGATTGAGCGATAATACCTGCTTCTTTGTATTCTTTTATGGCATGACTTGATCTGTTGTTTTGAACTGCCCTTTCAGTCTTATATGTGATGTGTTTCAAGGAAATGAGTCACAAGTCGCAAAATATGGATTTTGAGATATTATCATATTTGAATGATGAGATCAAGGCGATTCCAATGATAGTAAACAGTAGGACATCTAAACAAATATTTCTTTATTTTAAGTTTGGTATTTTTATTTGCGAAAACAAGTTTGAAATCTCTTTGGGCGGACATTTACTACTAAAGTTGCTAAATATGCTTTATAAAATGACCTTAGAAATACATGGATATATTTATCAGACTGTCCTGAAAATTGATACATGTAATCAAGCTACAACAAGTGTTAAGCTACCCAAACATGGAAACATTCCTACAAATACATCTTGTGAATAAAAGACTTTGAAAAATATCAATTTTGCGACTTATGACTCATTTTCCTGAAACACATCACATATGCCTGGATTCTTCCGCATTTTACATTGATTTTTTGTGTATTGTCTACGATAAACATTTGTGAATCTCCTCGGATTGTAGTAATAGGATGCTGCCTGGGGGATGGTCTTCATGCCTGTCTTTCTATCTTTCTGCTTATTGTCATTTTAAGGCTCTGAATAATATAATATTATTATAAATTTTCTCTTTGTTGTAATGAATGTGTATTTTTCACTCATATCAGCTACGAATGAGAATAGTGTACAATTACATAATTTCACTCTGCTGAATAAACATCTTTAAAACAAACAATATTTGTAATAATGAGATTAAATGGGTTCCAATAACGCTAACATTTTGGAAATCGGAAAATCATTCCTATATTTTATGTCTTATTCTTCTCTATTTCTGGGTGGACGGACAGACAATTACTAGTACAGTAGCTAAATACATTCCATAGGATGACCTTACAACGTGCAAGGATATATTTAATACACTGTCTTGAAAATTGGCACATTATTCATACGACGTACAGTGATAGATGTCTAAAGAAATTAGGACATTCCTACAAAGAAATATTGTCAATCAAATACATTTTTAGTAGCAAGGCAACGCAACTGAAAAGCTCTGTGAGTTTAGCATTGTATTTAGCGAAAGGTTGTATCATACATGGGTCGGATTTTCAGAAAATGTACAATTGGCAGCTCTACACATTTAGAAAATTCTGCTAAATTAGTCTAAAAAAATGAAGAATACCAGGTATATCTGAGTATATTTGGTATCGCATTGAATCAAAGCATCAGTTCCGTTATGTTAAACTGTAATTTGAAGCTCATTTTTGTCTTAAATGTGGGTTATTTGGGAGGATTGGTGAAGGTGAACTGTACTTTTTCTGAAAATCTGACCCACATAGTAGCAAGGGTGGGGTTGGGTGAGGGTTCTAAGGTGGATCGGGGGGAGGGGATAAGATAAAATGGTTGGTCCCAGAGCAAGACCACCGGTGATGTTGCGAGCTGTTTGTGAACTATGAAATATTAAACAGATGTACATAGGTCAAACATAAAAATAAAGAAGAGGAGCTCTATAATTGGCCAATATGGGAGAAGTATTGGACGAGGTATTGACATAATATTGTGATCCGTTTTAGGAAAATGAGTCATAAGTGGCAAAAAATGGATTTTGAGATATCACCATATTTGAAGAGAAGAGATCAATGTGATTCCAATGATAGTAAACAGTATAATAAAATAATAAGTATTTCTAGATTTTAAGTTAGATATTTTCGTTTTTGAAAAAAAGGTTTTCAATATTTCTGGGGGTTAATAAACAGTAAAATAACTAAATGTAGTCCATATGAGGACCTTTAAAACGAAAGGATATATTGCATAGATTGTCCTGAAATTTGAGACAGCGATTGACATACCTATATGTGACACACTCTCCAATTATCAGAACATTCCAATAATGTGATCTTGTGAAAAAAAAACACTTTGAAAAATATCAATTTTGCGACTTATGACTCATTTTTCTGAAACACATCACATATTGATATACGTTTGATTATATTGATTAGCGACTCTAATAATACTCTTTTGTAAGTAAGTACATCCAGTGGTAATTCGTTCTATTCATTTGGGACCTGATATACACACATATTTCTGTATAGATTTAGATTTAGAAAATATTCATATTTTATTCGACATTTTCATACATAAGCACCAATATTCTCAGGGGAGCCTGAATTATTAGAAAAATATTTTTTACATGATACAGCCAGATGAGAGTTCACTTAGATGAGTTTATATAATAATATAATAGCTATGTAAATTCTTTCGAACATAGAAGATAGGTAAGTTTAGCTAGATTTTTAACATATGTCTACATAAATCAATGCAATAAAAATAAGAAAATTGTCCATACACTAAATAATGCAAGGTTGTAGGATTAATTAAAAAACATATAATACAGTTGTGTCGACGCCGTGCTCATTCATATTAACCATTAATAATCATAGAAAATACATATAGTTATACATTACTTCCAAGTCTGTAGCTTTAATAACCTATGGTTATTACTAATATTATCATGTGGGTCAGATCCTCAGAAAATGTAGAATTGGCCTTCACCAAACCTCACAAATATCCCAAATTTAAGACAAAAATGTGATTGAAAACAGATACAGTTCAACATAAACAAGCAGATTTTCCGAATCAAGGCTAAAGGAAATAATAGTCGAATATATATAGTATTTATCATATTTCAGCCTAATTTAGCAGAATTTACCAAATCTGTAGAGCTGCCAATTGTATATTTTCTAACGATCTGACCCATATATAATGTTTTAAGATTAATACAGAAAAAGCTGGGAGTTATTGATTTGAGAAATTACAACATATTATAATAAATTCAAAATTATATGCGTTGATCTTTAACAAGGATTTACACACTTCATTGTTACATTTCTCGTATTGGTTTCAGTTCCTTCTCTTGTTCTGAATGAAGTATTCAGTCTTTTCGGCAATTTTCGTATTGCCCCGGTTTTGTAGTATTTGCATTTTCCCAACATCTTTCTGTGCACAGGAATTGAAATACATAGGAATTGTATGTCTATAATGTATTATGTCTACGCCCTGTTCTCCTCCGTTTCTCCTATCGACTGACCTTAGTTACCCCCCCCCCCCCTTCCTCCCCCCCCTTTTATACCACCCCAGCTATTCTTCCCTACCCGGGATAGAATTTAGAACAACTGACCATCATCGACCGAATGTTTAAAAACATTAAGCTATTAAGTTGTTAAGGTGTCCATATTGTTACTATCTTGTAATTTGAAAACTGCTACTGTAACAAGGTAGAGAGCCATCGCCAGTCAATGACTGAGATGGTGTTGTTACTCTACAATCCTGTACTGTAAAACCACTAGAGGGGCTGGAATCCTCCCAACTGCTGGAGCGCTCCTCTGATTGGCCATTATACTGGCAATAAAAGTTTTCTAAACCTAAATCTAAATCTAAATTATCCCCATAGTCCATAAGGGGGAGTACTGCTGATTATACTCTAGTACTACTATTTCATCACTTAGTGAATTCCTAATTTTTATTTCTTAAATGAATTTCTTAAATGTGTAGAACTGCCAATTGTACATGTTCTGAAAATCTGACCCATTTCATCACTTAGTGAATTCCTTATTCTCATTTTGTTGGACAAATATTTATTCAGGACATGTGATGACATATGGGTCAGATTTTCAGAAAATGTACAATTCACCTTCACCAATCCTCTCAAATAACCCACATTTAAGACAGAAATCAGCTCAAAATGGAATTCAACATAACAGAACTAGTACTTTAAATCAATGTGATCCGAAATATACTCAGATATACCTGGTATTCATCATATTTCAGCCTAATTTAGCAGAATTTCCTAAATTTGTAAAGCTGCCAATTGTACATTTTCCGAAAATCTGACCCATATGCCAAGTGAGTTATTGTAGATCAGGAAATCCCAGTCTTCCAGCACACCCTGATTATGAAAGATAACAAGACCTGTAACATGAGTGGTGGGGTTTGTTTTTTTCTTCTTTTTATTTAGTATTTTTATACAGCACATCTTCTGTAATAACGACAGTTGAGCTATCGACAAACAAGTACATTGTACAATGAAGTTCTAATAATCAATTGAGGACATTAAAATATTAACATTGACATAAAATTTCTTTTAAAAAAAAGATATGGGCTCACAGATGATAATCCAATGCAGAATAACCAGGCACCGCTGTGTCTATCTAAACCTAACTCTATTTAACAAAGTCCAAGATAAGACCAAAGGTCAAGATCAGAAAATTAAATGAAATAAATTTAGAAATTATTAGTTTGGTAAATCTAGTGGCAGCGTGAAGTTACAAATACATACAAGCATTATTTAGATGAAGGGGGCGGAGTGGGGGCGGAGTTGGCGGAGGTGGGGTTGGACGGTTTTGATTATAACATCTGGATAATAAGGTATATTTTTTGCATTTGAGATGTTCTTAAACTCATATTTACAGTGCAATACAAATCAAGATGTGGCTGGATTACATTATAATCTTCATATAAGGATACACTTTGTCTTTGATTTTGCTTTTGAGTAGATGTTGATTCAAAGAGCATATATGGGTCAGATTTTCAGAAAATGTACAATTGGCAGCAGCTGTACACATTTAGTAAATTCTGCTAAATTAGGCTACAATTTGTTCAATACTAGGTGAATTCTAGTACATTTGGCATTGCATTGATTCTAGCAATCTGTTTGGTTAGGTTGAACTGTATTTTGAACTTTATTTTCGTCGGAAATTTGGGTTATTTGAGAGGATTGGAGAAGGTGAATTGTACATTTTCTGGCGACTTCACCCATATCTACATGCCACCCATTGATTATATCTTTATTTGTACACTGTGCATTCAACTATCACCATACAGAAGATTGTATTATAAACATTTTAAATAAAAAAATAAAAATGCAGGTTACAGCACCAATTGAAGTAGAAAAGCAAAGTCGTGGCTGCCAGAAGCTCTTTGGACAAGGTGTACTGAAAGAAATATTACTCATGTATGAATTAAGAGCAAGATGTCTATATAGTGGTATTATATTCTTAAGCACTTCGAAAGGTTAGCAAAGAAGAGAGAATAATATGGCGAAGGGTAAAAGCCGATATTGACAAACGTATCAAGTGCCTAAAATAAAAATATGAATACAGAAACCAAGCTTTGCATGAAAAGCATCGCATTAATGTGCAGATCCCTGTCCCCGCACCTCCTCCCCCCCCCCCCCCCCCCCCCCCACTGCGCTAAGCGGATGCTTGCCTTATGCTCTCCTTTTCTGACATATTGTTAAACAAATATTCATGTTCTACTCAAGATAATGTATGTTGATTTTTCCTTTGTGAATTACATACAGGTTAACTTTTTTTTTGTATCCCAACAGGGAATATAGGTAGTACAGATTTAAGATTGTAAAAGCCCAGACGGCAGGTTAAAGAATATGAAATAGATCTGCCCTCTTACGTTAAACTGCATTTTGAATCTCATTTCTGCCTTAAATGTGTGTTATTTGAGAGGATTAGTGAAGGTGAATTGTACATTTTCTGACGGCCAATAAGTGATTGTCTATTCACCTGGAGGAACACCTGGAGCATCTATATACCTGAGGATCGCTCATCATCGCTATAAATACATTATCATTATTGATTGATTGATTATTGTATATTCCCAGCCATAGTACATAATAACATTTAATATATTGCCACGATGCTTATAAACTATGTTGACTAGGACAGGCTTTACCTTGGCGCATCTTGGACGAGGCGATCAGAATAGATCTAGTAAACAGACCTCGCCAAATAGAAAATCGATGGAACGCTGGCCCCAGCGTCCACCCTGGAGTTTCTGGCAGCTATATGACGTCAGAGGAGACTGGTAGTGAAGGTCTATCGATTAAATGGGGGATTGATAAGGGGGCGGGTGGGTGGGGGGAGGTTGTGTGTAGGTGGGGGGAGGGGTAGAGGGTGGTGTGGCTTTGTACCTAAAACTATGATGTGTGACCGGGAAAAAAAGATATTTTTCAAAGTGGTTTATTCGCAAAATGTCTTTGTGGGAATGTTTTCATCTTTTGGGTGCTTAACACTGTAGCATAAATAGATTTACCAAATCTCAAAACAGTGTAATAAATATATCCATGCATTTATAAGGTCTATAGAGTATAGTTAGCTACTTAATAGTATATCTCCACCAGGAAATATTGCAAGCTTTCTGGTAGAAAATACAATATCAAACTTGAAATATAGAAATTTATATTTATTAGACGCCCCACTGTTTACTATCATTGGATTCTGCTTTATCAGATCTTTACAAATATGGTGATATCTGAAAATCCATTTCTTGCGATTTATGACTCATTTCCCTGCAACACACCAAAACGTGTCTAAAACATCAAAAGATTCAAATGGCACAGAATCTTACAGAACAGTGATACCACCTGGAAACTAGTCATTCCTGAAATTGAAATTATGTAATGTGGGTGAGTTATGCTATTTGATATAACTTGTCGATTTTAACTGAAAAGGTAAAAATGTAAAATGTTGTGATACCACAGAAGCTAATTGTAGCTATTGTTAAAAGGTGAATAAAATGTTGCATATGGTAAATGAGTAAATCGGTGATACCGTGTGTTTTCTGGAACCCAACCTCGCCGAAGTAACTTAATATCAACAAGACCATTGTTGCAATAAATGTAAAAGATCGAGCAACAAATTTAGGGTACACAAAAAATAAACATATGTATATAATTGAGCCTAAAACATAACAGACTGATATACTCAATGTCAAAGTGAAAGAGACTCAGATAGTAACGCTGACGTCATGATAGTGCCAGTAACATTTATACTGTTTCTAAGTAGAAATCAATATAGTACAGATGACTATATGAACCAAATAGAAGAATGATGTAATAACGGGGGGTAAGGGGGAAGAATATAGGATTGTAAGACCTATTGTATTAAAGGCCGATTTAACGGTATTCGTGAGGGAAGGGTTTGGGCGGATGTATTGTTGTTGTTTGATAAAACCCTAGATCCTAAGGACACACCCGGATTTATTCCCGTTTTCTACAAGGTTTGCTATTTTTAATCCCTGATGTCCAGTATAGGCGAGGGGACAAATCGTTATTCTTATCCACTATTCTCTGATGACCAGTATAGGTCTATCTCTTTTCCATTACACCATCAAGATTTTAATTGTATAAATCACACATCCTGACAGTACAGCAGGACAAGTCTAATAAAGGTAGTCCGAGAATGGTTTCCACACCTTAAAAAGAACTGAAAATATAACAAACTCTGTTAGAAATAAGCATTGGATCACAGTCTCATCAAGAGAAATACCATCACCCAAGCAAAATCTAGATCGCTCTACAGAATGAGAAAATCTGAAACCTTCGACAAAATGACATTATGCAGGACAATATACCTCCAGGACTTTGAACTTTGAACTATCAAAATAATAATCTCGTATGTTTTATGTATTTAATGCTACCACGCTTTATGTATTATACCCTAAGTTTACTTGTTTCAAGGGTACCCAGGAAGACCTATTCTTAGAGGGCCTTACCCGATTATGTATACGTTTGTGTCGTAATAAAAGTTGATAATAATAATTAGTGTTTGAATTTTCCATCTATAAATATAATCGGGATTTGTACAAGAGAATGATCATATCTGCTAAGTTTATATTTGGTCTAATTGATATCTTGATATCTTATATAACTATTAAGTATTATTGATACTTGTATTTTCAACGATGGCAACGTATGAAAACAACCACATTAGCTGGTTATGCATATTTTCTAATTATCCTGTTAAAAGTCTGACCAATACAAATATCTAAAAAACATTCTCTTAATAATTGTGTCACAGCAAAAGAATCGCAAACATGTAAATGGGTCAGATTTTTAGAAAATGCACAATCTACATTTCTACACATCTCTCAAATTCTGCTAAATAAGAGTGAAATCTGATAAATACTGAGTATATCTTAGTGTATTCTGTATTGTATTCATTCAATAAATCTGTCTGGTTATTTTGAACTTTATTTTGAACCTGATGTTTGGTTATTTGGAAGAATTGAAGAAGGCTAATTGTACATTTACAAGAAACCTGGCCCATATAGTATTTCTCAAGTGGGTCAGATTTTCAGAAAATGCACAATTAAACTTCGTCAATCCTCTCCAATAACCCAAATTTCAGGCGAAAATAAAGTTCAAAATACAGTTCAACCTAACCAAACATATTGCTAGAATCAATGCAATGCCGAATATACTCGAATTTACCTAGTATTGACCAAATTGCAGCCTAATTCAGCAGAATTTACTAAAAGTGTACAGCTGCCAATTGTACATTTTCTGAAAATCTGACCCAAATGTTGTCCACAAGAAACCTTGCTCAGAATGTATAACGTCGGAACCTTCTGGGCCCTAAATACGAGGTGCCTGGATCAAAAAGTCCTGAATAATATTTTAAAAGATTTAGACTGGGGGTCCTTCTTTTGCAACCCTGACCCCGATGAATCCTGGGATTTATTGCTTAGTAGGATTATCTTTTATCTGGACAAAATGTGTCCACTAAAAGAGTTCAGAAATGTACGCATTAAGCCGGATTGGATGACGGATGATATAGTTACCCTCATGAATGAAAGGGATCGACTTTTTGAGAATAGCGAAGCAATCAAAAAATCTTGATACCCTTCAACAAGCAAGACTACTTCGAGTTCAAGTCAATAATGCTTGTCGGGCTGCTAAGTCTAATTTTATAAAGTCGCGAGCATTTTGAGATCATGTTTACTTGCGCTTTTCCATCAATTCACTCACATCATAAATATTTCATTATTGTTAGGTAAAGTTCCGCATGCTTTTAAGGAAGCTCGAGTTACGCCATTATTTAAGGCTGGTAATAAAATGGGTACCACTAATTATAGGCCAATTTCATGTATCACCCTGCCTGCTAAAGTTCTTGAGAAGGCAGTCCAGTTACAGGTTTCTCAACATTTTGAGACAAACAGTTTATTTAATGCTAACCAATATGGTTTCTGATCGGGCCACTCTATACAGCAAGCCCAAACAGACTTTTTAAACAAAATAGAACAAAACAAGACAGGCAACAATTTGTCACTGTTAATGGTCTGAAATCCAAGGGAGGAGTGGTCACTTATGGAGTCCCACAAGGCACTATTTTAGGACCAATTTTGTTTACTATATACATTAATGATCTTCACTCTGTTATTCAGCATGCCAACATTCAGCATTATGCTGACGATACTGTA
The DNA here is from genome assembly GCA_942159475.1 of Sthenelais limicola. Lineage (NCBI taxonomy): Eukaryota > Metazoa > Annelida > Polychaeta > Phyllodocida > Sigalionidae > Sthenelais > Sthenelais limicola. The sequence goes on from OW804098.1 coordinate 18,734,885, forward strand.
CTTTCTTATCACCATTCTAATATTGACTTATTATGCGATAATCTGCAACAAGACTTGGACAATGTTTTCTCTTGGTGTGCTACCAACAAACTCTCCCTCAATGTCTCTAAATGTAAATCTATTTCTTTCTCAATAAGCCACCAAGCAAAAACTAAGATACAAAATTCAGGATGTCAGTTATCCATTGGCACCAAAAAGCTGGATGAGGTTTGTGAGTATAAATATTTGGGATTCATCCTTGATGAATACCTAACATTTAAATCACATGTATTAAATACCCTTAGAGTGGTCTCCTAAAAAATTAGACTATTATTTAAGGCTAAGAAATTTCTTACATTCAAAGCGAAACGTGACCTCTATAAGATGGCCATTCTTCCCAATCTTGATTTCTGTGATTTTCTTTACGACTCTGCACCCCAATCTTTATTAAAACAGCTTCAATCTCAACAAAACCTGGCACTCCGGATAATATTTAATAAGAACAAATTTGACAACGTAGACAAAGAGCATAAACCCTTGAATATATGGCCCCTTCAAGCCAGGCGTGATAAGCATTTAATGGACGTCGCCTTCTATATGGCCCAAAACCCTCTTCACCTTGATATGCATGCTCTCCCAACAAGGAGCCACGCTAAAGGGAGAAGGAATCTTATAATAATTAGCACAAAATCCTCCAAAATTATGGACTCACTTATTTATAAATGCCAGACACATTGGAATTCTCTCTCCCCTGAAGCCCACATGATTGAGGATGCGTCTTCGTTTAAAAAATATACAGAGAAGCTTCTATTGCCTTTTACACCAGTCATGGCTGATTAATGTAACTTCATGATCTATTGTTCATTGAGTCGTGTGACCTCTACCTGTACTTCCTTTAGCATTGCATATTAATGGAACTTACTTTATATCTTGTATAGAGCCCTAGGGCCTAAAACTACTCGTATCATCAACATACATTCATACATAAAAGACTTTGTATTCAAAGTAGATAATTAAGTATGCTGAATACAATAACAACTTGAGAAACGAGACACATTGTAACCAAAGTTACATTTTTGAAGCACGTAGTATACAGGTACAGTTTGAGATGATACACGAAATATGATGTAGTAATAATCTATCTACTTGAACATCTAACTCCTGAAACAATGTTACAAGAGAGTACTGTGCCTCTTTTCCAACAAATTAACAAATTATCTAATCTTGAGTCATGAATATCATATATAACGCCAATTATTCCGTCAACTCTCTTACTGTTATTAACTCAGTCTCTTCATCGGACTGTAATAGCACACTCTTTGTCTGACAGATTTCTTAATGCTTTATCTGCTAATTCTTGCTGATATTGCTCCTTGTTGAGGTTACATTTGCTAAACCTCCTGTTGTCAGCCCCTCTTCACGGGTACTGAAGTTTTGTACAAACCGTCACTTTATTTATTTTTCTTACCTACCTAATTTGTAAGTCTTTAACTGATAACTTTTACTTGCATGTCACTTGTCCATAACTATGTCTGTTGTTAACTGTTAACTGAAGCAAACTGGAATTCGTATAAGGCATTCGCCGGAGGAAATGATATGATTGTATCATGATTGGCGTAACTACCTTCTGTAATGTACCATCCTTTCAAATAAAAGAATTCTTCAAATCAAATCAAATCAATGTTTTAATCTTTAGGGTGTTTAGTGTCCCAAATGTCAAGACTGTATTGACTATATCTATGAATATCTGAGGTTATCTCCTGGAGTATATTTAACTACTTTACTAGTGATTGACCATCAGGAAATATCTCTAGACTTGTGACCATTTTCCTGAAACACATCACATTTGACTTAATACTACAATACTAATTATATTCAACGAGGCAAGTACACAGCGGACCAGAGCAAAATAAATACAATACTAGTTACGACTTTAGGTTATGACCTACTAGTTAAATTATTTAAAAAAAGTAAAATTGTGCTCTTAAACTTAGAAAATCTTGAATTTCTGTATTTTTCCCTTGAGCGCTGTAAGAATATCACTCTACCATCAAAATCAGACTCAATCAAATTTCTTTTAAAAAACTATAGTGTACACAAGAATACCGTAACTCTGCATTTTAAAATATTTTCTGATTAACTCTACCTGTTTTACATTCACATGTGATGTTACCTAATGTAGGTCAACAGTTGGAAGACCTGCACATGGGCAGAAACCGCTTCACCCTTTTTTCATTTTGAAAAATAAAAGCTATCAGTAATCAATACTAGTAATAATCGATATTTTCCCATCCATAGATGTGTGGTATGTGTATACTGCAGGTGTTATCAGTGGTCCCAGGCTGAGGGCACGGTACTGAGGGAGAGCCACTGATAGCCTTATCTAGCTGTGATAGGGTGGCCTGCTGCAGCTGATAATGTAGACTTTATGTGGGTCAGGCTATCAGATAATGTGGGATTGCCAGCTCTATACATCTAGTACATTCTGCTAAATCTGTCTCCCTGTCTCCTGTCTCTATATATCCCTGTCTCCCTCTCTCTCTATCCCTGTCTCCTCTCTCTATATCTCTGTCTCCTCTCTATCTCCCCGTCTCCTCTCTCCCTCTCTCCTATCCCTCTCTCTCCTCTCCTCACTCCTTCCCTCTCTCTCTCCCTCTCTTTCTCCCTGTTCCTATCCTTCTCCCTCTCTCTCCTCTCTCCCTCTCTCCTATCTCTCTCTCCCTCTGAGTCGGCTCTCTCTTATCTATCTTCTCTCCTCTCTCCCTCTCTCCTAACTATCTCCCTCTCTCCTCTCTCCCTCTCTCCTATCTATATTCTATCTCCCTCTCTCCTATCTATCTTCTCTTCTTCTCTCTCTCCCTCTCCCTCTCTCCCTCTTTCTTTCCTTTCTCTCTCTCTCTCTCCCCCCTCTCTTTCCCCCTCTCCACCCTCGTTCAATCGTTTTATATTTGTTCTTGGTAGGCTATCTCCTTAATGTGCAACAAAATAGCCATATTCCAGGAGTCAATATTTACTCTTGTTTTCGTGGAATTTCCTTTTCAGATTTATGCTTCTTTTACAATGCCTTTAGACACAGATAAATAATATGTTGAATTGAATTAGATTATTTGAAATATAGTTTGAGTGGAGTCAAATTGTTTGGCCAACTCAAATTTGATAGAGTGCTACGTACCACGGTGATGGTCGGGTAGGAGGAGAGCGTCAGAAAATGAGTCACAAAATTGTTGCAAAATTGATATTTCTCAAAGTGATTCATTGAGAAATGTTGAGAAATACAGAATATTCAATATTTCTTATTAGCATCTTTTGGTTTGACACCATGTTGTCGTACAGTACATTTACCATTGTTATATTTAATCTTATATACATTAATTTTCTTATATTATCTTTTTATATACATATAAATACAGGTTGGTTACTATTTAAATCTCGATTTCACGATAATAAATGGGAAATTAAAGTTTCTGGCATATTTGTAATCCGTTTTAGGAAAATGAGTCACAAGTCGCAAAATATGTATTTTGAGATATCATCATATTTGAAAAGAGGAGATCAAGCTGATCCTAATGATGGTAAACATGAAGGACATTTAAGAAGTATTTCTATATTTTAAGTTTGATATTTTTATTTTTGGAAAACAAGTTTGCCATGATTCTGGATGGATGGGTAATTATCAGTAAAGTAACTAAATATACTCCATACGAAGGCCTTCAAAACGCCCGAATATATTTAATACAATGTCCCGAAATTTGTTACATGGATTTGTATGACTGTATGTGCTAAACCTCCTAACTATCAGAACATTTCAATAAAGAGATCTTGTGGAAAAAACTAATGACTAATTTTCTAATGACTCATTTTCCTGAAACACATCATATTTAGTGAACAGGTGGTATTGGTACATAGTGTAGAACCGGGACAGTGAGAGTAATAGGTAAGATAATTCTCTATTTGCTAGATATGGCTGTTGACAAAAAGATAATACTCATCTCAAATACAGAGTTATTGCATGCCCAGGAATATGTTTATTTGCTTTGTAACATATTTTTCATGTGTCACGGTAAAATGAGTCATAAGTAGCAGAATAATGATATTTTTCAAAGTGTTCTATTTGCAAGATGTGTGTAGGGATGTAGGGATGTTTTGCATTAACTGTTGACTATATTGTAAAGAATTGCATCCTTTTGGGTTGGATCGTTGACCCAATTAGACAATTTGACTCCGCTTGATCAGGTACACCACACCTGAGTCAGGTTGGAAGAGAGGAACGCGCTGTGGGTCAGATTTTCAGAAAATGTACAATTGGCAGCTGTACATCTTTAGTAAATTCTGCTAAATTAGGCTGCAATTTGGTCAATACTAGGTAAATTCGAGTATATTTGACATTACATTGATTCTAGCAATCTGTTTGGTTAGGTTGAACTGTATTTTGAACTTTATTTTCGTCTGAAATTTGGGTTATTTGAGAAGATTGGGGGAGGTGAATTGTACATTTTCTGAAAATCTGACCCATATATAGCAGACCGCACCACCTGTCTGATCTAATTATTGTTCACTGCGCTAATGTAATCAGTAGGTAGAGGGGAGGGGGCAAGAGGGAAGGGGGGACCACATGCTTAGGTTTGGGGTAAGGGAGGAAACACTCCTTGCCTGGGCCAAGCTGATGACTACAACCGATCTCTGACTTCATTTAGACCATGGGCCAGGTACCAAAACCCTCCCCCCCCCCCCCCTGGAGATTTTTCGCGGTGGTGTTTTTTTGATACTACGGAGTTTGAATCATCAGAATCTACTTGTCTGCCATCTGGCCGTCGGTGATTTGGGGTTCAAATGAAACGTTTCCATGGTAACTTGTGTTTTTTTTTGTACTCTAGCAGAAATTAGGTTTTTAGTGTCCCATTTCTACACTGTTATCAGGAATGTGACCAAACTTGGGTATTATGAAGGTGTACATGAGGGCTATCTGCAGACTTTAAATCAATTACCTTGATCAAGGTCAAGGTCACCAAATATGACCTTGAAGTACAAAAAATAGCAACATTCTGGAAAGTGACATCCTATTTTCCCTTATAAAAATAGGACAATAGGTAAAAATGACAACCTTTGGATTTTGAGATATCACCATATTTGAAAAGAGGAGATCAAGCCGATTCCAATGATTGTAAACAGTATAATAAAATAATAAGTATTTCTAGATTTTAAGTTAGATATTTTCGTTTTTGAAAAAAAGGTTTCCAATATTTCTGGGGGTTAATAAACAGTAAAATAACTAAATGTAGTCCATATGAGGACCTTTAAGACGAAAGGATATATTGCATAGATTGTCCTGAAATTTGAGACATCGATTGACATACCTATAAGTGACACACTCTCCAATTATCAGAACATTCCAATAATGTGATCTTGTGAAAAAAACACTTTGAAAAATATCAATTGTGCGACTTATGACTCATTTTCCTAAAACACATCACATATAAGTAGTAAGTGACATCACGGGAAATAAAAAGAACCCATGCCATGCTGTAGAGCAGCCAACCAAACTCTCGAGCAGAGAGAATCAGAGTATCTCAGGCTAACTATAGAACTGTAACTCAACACTCTGGTATATTCTCAATATGTAGGGTTCAAATTTGTTGACTTCCCATGTTAATATTAAATATTGAATATTGATTATTATTTCGTGCAACAGTTGATTATTGTCAATAAGATTATTGATAATAATCAATATTTAGAACAGCGTTTTTACAGTTTTATTGTGTTGTTACTTCACAACGAAAAAACTGTATATATATGATATATTGATTATATATATCCCTATTTCTATATTTAAAAAATCAAAATCACAATGATATTACATAACAATGCTTAACCTAATTATATTTATATTGATTATCCCCCATTTATTATTTATTACCATATTTCCATAACAGTTAATCATGCTAATGCCATCGCAGTGTTCTATGCAAGTCTACTGGTCAGGATCTGCCTAGGTTACATAATAAGATAGAACTTAATGCAACATATTCACAAAACGCAAGTGGCTTTTGGTGAATGTCTTTCTGAAGGCACGCGTGAAAGGCATTCACCAAAGGCCACAAGCGTTTTGTGAATATATTGTTGCATATGCAGCTCAAGTTTAGTTCTATTTTTATGCCATGATATAAATGTATGCGTTATTTGACCATTATTTACAATAGATAATGTCTCGCAATCCTCCGACTCTGCAAAAGCAAGCGCCTACAGCCTTGCATGATGAAATGAGCATTATGAAATGAGCGTCATTGATTGGGGCAACTAAATTAATGCAACCAATCAAAATAGCCTTGTAAATTGGTTGCATTCGAAAAGCGTGCAGTCTACTCTAGTAAAATCCATGCATGTATATGTTTTTGTGAATACGCACGCCTATCATGGTATAATGTTCCTGGCCTCATGGGCAACACCCACTATACATATCACTGTACAAGGGTGTATACTTTCTCCCTAATAAACCTCAGTTGATTGTCTGATTTACAGGAGATCACATGCCTTTCTGTGTTCCTCTCTACTTCTCATATAATATTATTGCAGTGTTGAGAATATGATGTTTACAGTGTGAGGCTGGTATTACATGTAGAAGTGACAGAGCTACTGTGGTGGTGGTGGGTGTGACTGGTGGCAGGCTGTCTCCCTGTCCTACCTCATGCAGCGGTAATGGGACATGAAAGATGCATTACGAGTCATTACCCGTGTCTCCCACTCTAGCCCCACACAGAACCAGCAAGGTATTCTCCTCTACAGCTTCACTGGTGACTTCTATTGGATGCAATAAAGCTGCATGAATTGTTATTACAACAAACAGGTCTTGCCAAATTTACATTATTTACATTATTTGACCTATAAGAATAGTTAACTTTCTTTCTTTCTTGTCTCTCTGTCCTCTCTCTCTCCTTCCTGTTTCTCCTCCCTGCCTCTCCTCTCTCTTCTCTCCCTCTCTCTCCCTTCTCTCTTCCTCTCTTCTCTCCTTCCTCTCCTCTCTTTTCTCCCTCCCTCTCCTCTCTTCCTCTCCTCTTTCCGCCTACTCGCTCCCTCTCCTCTCTCCCTCTCTCTTCTCTCTCCCTCTCCCCCTTTGCTATCCCCCCTCTCTCTCTTCCTTAGCCCTTAGCAAAGAGTTCGATTCAGTATTTACATATGCCCTTAGCAAAGAGTTCAATTCACTATTTATTAGATATGCCCTTAGCAAAGAGTTCCATTCACTATTTATTATATGCCCTCAGCAAACAGTGTCATTCACTACTTATTTTATGCCCTCAGCAAAGAGTTCCATTCACTATTTATTACATGCCCCTTGGAAAGAGTTCCATACACTATTTATTAAATGTGATAATATTGAGATAAATGAGATAAATATTGAAATATAAACCTGTATGAGGTGGGTTACATTAGCCGAGTAAATTGGCTTATGATTCAAATATTATCCACCAAGAACATGATACTCTTTATATACTTTTATTCCATGTAAAATAAGTACAAAATTCGACCATTGTTTCATTGGATCTACGGCCACTTCGAACAACCAAACTACCGCCAATTTGCATTGCTTCATTCCTACGGCACTTCCAGTAAAACAACTTTATGTTTGAAACTTGATTAACAAGGATTTCACTTCCAATCCTGGTTTATGTTATTTAAAAAGCATAAACTAGGATTTGAAATGAAATCATAGGATTCATTGGAAGACCCAAATCGGAGGGCAATCGGGAGGCAAATTGATTGTGTGTGGGCAGGGTCTTAAGCATCATTGTAGAAACAGCAGTCATGGTCATTCTTCTTTGAGTTTAAGTCAAATTGGTCGAAAGAAAATTGGAAAAGGCTGATAAGGTACCCTTCTCCAGCTGATAAGGTACCCTTCCCCAGCTGATAAGGCTGATAAGGTACCCTTCCCCAGCCGTTCCCCCACGCCCTCCACCTCCCCTCCTCCTCCCCCTCCTCTTCCACCTGTCCCTGGCCTGCCCCCCCCCCTGCCCCTGCCCCTTGCCCTGCCCCTCGCCCTGCCCCTTGCCCTGCCCCTGCCCCCCTGCCCCTGCCCCCCTGCCCCTGCCCCTCGCCCTGCCCCTCGCCCTGCCCCTCGCCCTGCCCCTCGCCCTGCCCCTCGCCCTGCCCCTCGCCCTGCCCCTCGCCCTGCCCCTCGCCCTGCCCCTCGCCCTGCCCCTCGCCCTGCCCCTCGCCCTGCCCCTCGCCCTGCCCCTCGCCCTGCCCATCGCCCTGCCCATCGCCCTGCCCCCCCTGCCCCTGCCCCTGCCCTGCCCTGCCCCTCCACCTCCCTCTACCTCCCTCTACCTCCCTCTACCTCCCTCTACCTCCCTCTACCTCCCTCTACCTCCCTCTACCTCCCTCTACCTCCCTCTACCTCCCTCTACCTCCCTCTACCTCCCTCTACCTCCCTCTACCTCCCTCTACCTCCCTCTACCTCCCTCCCCCTGCCCCTCCCACACCCCCTGATGAATGATTGATGAATGTGCCCAGATGCAGGTGTGTATAAGATGTAGGTCTCACTAATGTAGACAGGCAGGTGCGACTACAGTCCAACAGCAGCAGAGCTCACCACCCCTTTACACCTACAGAACCATGTAGGGAGGAGCTCACCACCCCTCTACACCTACAGAACCATGTAGGGAGGAGCTCACCACCCCTTTACACCTACAGAACCATGTAGGGAGGAGCTCACCACCCCTCTACACCTACAGAACCATGTAGGGAGGAGCTCACCACCCCTCTACACCTACAGAACCATGTAGGGCAGAGCTCACCAACCCTCTACACCTACAGAACCATGTAGGGAGGAGCTCACCACCCCTCTACACCTAAAGAACCATGTAGAAAGGGGCTCACCACCCCTTTACACCTAAAGAACCATGTAGAAAGGGGCTCACCACCCCTTTACACCTAAAGAACCATGTAGGGAGGAGCTCACCACCCCTCTACACCTACAGAACCATGTAGGGAGGAGCTCACCACCCCTCTTCACCTAAAGAACCATGTAGGGAGGAGCTCACCACCCTCTACACCTACAGAACCATGTAGGGAGGGGCTCACCACCCCTCTACACCTACAGAACCATGTAGGGAGGAGCTCACCACCCTCTACACCTACAGAACCATGTAGGGAGGAGTTTATCACCCCTCTACACCTACAGAGCCATGTAGGGCGGAGCTCATCACCCCTCTACACCTACAGCATCATATAGGGAGGAGCTTACCAGCCCTTTTTACGTACAGAAAATTTGAAATTAGGTATCCAGAATGCTATGCTACAGACATGTGTCAAATACAACTGCCCTATCAGGCGTCCACCGATACAATACATGTTACATACACATCAATCAATGGTGGCAGCCCATCAGTATTGTGTCTATATGCACTGCCTGCATTGTACCTGTGTCATATACATATAATGGCTATAATGGGTGTCAGCTCTATATAGTCCAGAAGTATAAATCCGCCAGATCATAGATGGTGTATACAGTATTGCTTGGCTGGTTAGTTTAGTAAGATTATTGTGCACAGGGTCTATAGCCTCCACCCCCCCCCCCCCCCCCGCCCTCCCGCACAAAGCTGTTGATTGTTCTGTTGACAAGCGTTGGTCATGCTGATGCCTGACCAAACTGCACGGTAGAGTATTGATAGGTAGTTAATTGGCAATGTTTGTGAGCCCCCTAGAAACAGTACAGAATTCGGTAACCACATTTTTTGTTTCTTTTTTAAATATGGCCTTATGAAAACATTCCTTCCATCCAGGTTGTAGAGTATTATCCCTGATGTCGATAGAGAGCGTCAATAGCGGAGTTTTACGGGGAAAATACATCGGAAAACGCAGATCCCCTCGATGAGCCATTATATTATACGAGGGACCCGATTTGTATCGGGCATAGTTCGAAATGTCCAATTCAAGCTACGCTATGTACACATAGGCGAATGGATGCCGGCCGTCGAGTAAACTGAGACTTGAAACTATAAATACTATGTCCATATCTGAGTATATTTGTGATGTGTTACAGCTAAAATGAGTCACAAGTTGCATTATTGATATTTTTACAGTGTTTTACCCCCCCAAAATATTCGTGGGAATATTTTTTTCTTGGGGTGCTTAACCCTGTCTGTAGCATGAATACATTTACCAAATTTCAAGACGAGGATTGGTAAAGGTGAATTGTACATTGTGTACATTGAGTCACAAGTGTTTTTTCCCACAAGATGTCCTGTGCTTAACGTTTGTTTGTAGTATCAATACACATGCCAAATTTCAAGCGAGTCTATTAGATATATTATATTATATCACAAAAATACCAAACTTAAAATAATATTATAGAAACATTTGTTAGATGTCCTACTGTTTACTATGACTGGAATCGCGTTGATCTCATCTTTTCAAATATGATGGTATCTCAAAATCCATCTTGTGTCGACTTTGGACTAATGTTTCTGTGACACATATCAAATATTAGATTCTATACTGAGGGGCTCATGAATGTTATATTTAGCCCATTAGCTCACAGTCCCTGAGTTCCTGAGATCATTACTCTGTGCTAACAACACTAACTTAGCCACATTAATTAAGATTGAAAGTAACTTGATTAAAAATTATCAAGACATCATTACTGTTAATTAGGAAGGAACTGAGAAGTGGAAGGAAACATCATTAGTCTGGCTTGATGCAGGTACGCCCTGTACTAGGGCCAAACAAAAAATAGGTGTGTTTCCGATTTATCTGGCTGAAAACTAGGTAGGGGGGTGGTAATTTTGTTTTTTTGTTAATTTTTTTTGTTTGGAAACCACCTCCCAGGAACTGAGAAAAATATCTTTTTCATAACAATAGTTGTTTTGAACATGGGAAATGTGCTTTTTGACAGTTTCGGGTTAGGAAAACCCGTTTTCCTGCTTTTATAAGCTTTTTTTGTCAAAAAATCCAAAAAAACTAAGATATGATGGGGAAAAAAATCAGGAATGGTCAAAATTTGTTTAGGTAGGGTAAGGTTTTTCTAGGTAGGGGGGGGGGTAAATCGGAAACACACCTATTCTTTTTGGCCTAGGCCAATATCAGGAAGCAACACTTCTAACGCTTTTTTTATTTTCGAACAATATTACAATGTGATAGCGTGTTCTAAATTGGACCTTAGATATAAAATTATTATTATTTTTTTTTAATATTTTTATTGGCCTATCACATTTAACTTTTCAATAAATTAAAGAAAGGATGCTTCAACATAAAATGGTGCTTTTTGTGCGTTGCCATAGGTAATTACAAAAAAAGTTGATGATAACATTACTCACAAATGTTCATGAAGATTAACACAGTAGCTTTATGAATAAACCTGAACGATTTTAGGTATTAGGAGACAAGATATCACAAATTCATTAAGCTTGCTTTGTATATCACTCTCGCCAACGCAAGTCGACCCCCTTTAGTCTTATACATAGGGTCAGATTTTCAGAAAATGTACAATTCACCTTCACCAATCTTCTCAAATAACCCACATTTAAGACAAAAATGAGCTTCAAAATGCAGTTTAACGTAACCAAACAGAGGTTTTCCTCCAAATTTCACTCCTAAGGTAGATCAAACCAACACAAGTTAAGCCAGGTTAATAGAGGTGAATAGACAAATCAGATAGAATGCACCGAGTGGTTGTTCTGAAATAGCCTATCAGACACACAAGGAGTGTAAATGTGCATATCATTGGGAGTCACAAAGCCTTTGGCGATGATATGTAGATTTTCATTCAACTGTGTCTGACGCATTATTTCAGAACAATCATGAGGTGGATTCCATATTTATATCACCACTACCGTGTTTAAATGGTGAAATTTCCTTGTAATATTGTTCCCTGACATTGTTTACATCAAACTACGAAATTAACAAGAGCCTTCATGTCAACTCAGGCAAAATCCCATAAGGACTCTAGTGGTGGTAGTGGGGCAGATAAGTGCATTTTTCATGTTTAATCTTTCAAATCATGTAACATACAACAAAATTGGTAGAAATGGTCCTTAGGACCAACCTTTTAAAAAAAGCCCGTTAGCCATCAAAAATGTTTAATTGACGGCCATTTTTTTCAAGATGGCAGCTATTTGGAACATGGAAATACTATTTTCGCCCTAACATCTGACAGAATGGTCCGATTGAAATGATCTTGATGTCAAATTGTGGTTATTAATATGCAGAAGCAGAATAGCTATTGAAGATTTCAAAATGGCGGCCATTTTTAAAGATGGCGGCCATTTAGGGCATGAAAAGACTATTTTCGTCATAAAATCTTACAGAATAATACAATTTTAATCATCTTGGTGTCAAATTTTATGGATCCCTCTTCTACACTCACATGAAGGTTTAATAGACACCATAAATTCATTGCTGTTTCATCTAATAGTTACATAAATATCAGCTAAAACATTAATCATAAGACATGGTATATGAAGTCTGATTTCTTGGTCTGTGGACTACTAAAGAAGATGATACCTGAAGCATTATAGTCAAACTAGGTTTTTTCCCTAAATTAATATTAATCAACATCTTACCCGACCAAGAACTAAGGTCAAGGTCAAGGTCATTATTTCCAAGGTCAAAGTGCAATGCTGATGCACCTGGTCCATATTGCATTTGATCAACTTACATGCATTCTAGATCTTTGAGTTACACATATGACAAATATATTGTAGTTATAATGCTCCAGATTCAATAACCTTGAGCATGGGTCATGTTCAAGGTCAAAGGTCATATACACATCATTATAATTGAAATGTCTTGTTACATCAGCCTGCAAAGTTTCATCTACATCCAACTATTTTTTGCTTTTGAATGAGACATGTGAAACAAAGACATCTTTTAAGGAAAATGAACCTTTTTCACCTTTTAAAAGCACCCAGAGCAAAGGGAAATTTGTTGTTCATAAATCAGAGCATGAGTTCTTATCAATGGCCATTGATCAACCTCATGAGCAAGCAAATGCTATCATCAAAGGCGATGGGGGTGCAAATGGGTTGATTGAAGACCCATCAGCTCTGAGAAGGTGGATGGTAGCTGGCCCTGAAGTCAGTTACCTGGTTGCTCAGTATGAGACAGCCTCGGAAGCCAAAGAAGCTGCATTGAGTGACAATGGAAAGCTTCACACCTGCCAGAAGTCCCAACTTGCTGCCATTCTTGAGGCACAAATTACCATACCAGACCTCCAACCTGAGGCTGATGCTATCATCTTAGATGGTTCAGCTTTAGTAAACACTTGACCCCCACGTAAAGGAAAGACATTTGAGGAATATGCTGCATTGGATATGCTTCCCACTATACAAGCATATGCTTCAAAGTACAAGAGAACAGACATTGTCTTTGATGTGTACAGACCTTCAAGCCTGAAGAATGAAACAAGGTCAAAGTGAGGACAGGGGGCTCGGCGGAGAGTGACAGCCACAGGCAAAATACCATACAACTGGCAGAGCTTTTTAAGAGACAATGACAACAAGACTGAGTTGTTTACCTTCCTGGCTGACAAGATTGCTGAGAAGTGTACATCAAACACTGTTATCTTGACCAAGGAAGAAGATGTTGTTAGCAACCAACGATTGAATCTAGATGATCTGTGTGCTTGTACCCATGAGGAAGCAGACACACAGATTTTTGTACATGCCAGATATGTGGCATCAGAGGACAGGAATGTTCTCATGATCAAAGCCAGTGACACAGATGTACTGGTAATAGCAGTCAGTGTTCTACCTGCACTGAAGGAGTCTGGTCTGCAGAAACTGCTGATGGCTTTTGGTCAAAGACAAAATCTGAGGTACATTCCTGTTCACAACCTCAGTCAATCACTTGGCCCAGTCAAGACTAAAGGGATTCTCCTTTCCACGCATTCACTGGTTGTGATATTGTATCATCCTTCCAGGGAAAAGGGAAGAAATCTGCATGGCAAACATGGAATGTATGCACAGATGCCTCCGAAGTCTTCATAAAACTCAGCCAATACCCACCAAATGTTGAAGATGAAGATCTGGCAATCTTGGAGAAGTTTGTTATTACAATGTATGATAGGTCCAGTACAGCTGCTGGGGTTGATGATGCACGGCTTGACATGTTTGCTCGCAAGCAGCGACCATACAAAGCCATTCCCCCAACTCAAGCAGCTCTCCTCCAGCATGTCAAACGAGCTGCCTATGGAGCCAATCAATTTGTCAACCAGAACCACAAAGTCCAGCAGACTGGGGATAGACAAAAGAGGGTGATGTGTGGCAAATCTACTAGACCAAACTGCCACCAATTGCCCAGAGTTATCAGCAGCTCACCAAGTGCGGGTGCAAAAGGGAATGCTCTGGACTGTGCAGCTGTACATGCCAGGATTAGTTGACAAACAAGTTCATCCTATAAGGTAATATATATATGTACAATTGATTAAGAGTGCTGCTTCATGAAGACCAATAAAATTTGAGGTTAATTCTGATATTTATAGTACCATATTTATTATCATCACCAATAATTGTTTATATAACTCTGCACAGGATGATAAAAGACTTCATCTAGGAACATTGAGTTCAGCTTGGGCATAGTCAAAAACATATATTTTGACACCAAGATTACTGAAAATGGATTATTATGTCAGATTTTATGGGGAAGAAATGTTTTCATGTTTCATATGGTGGCCATTTTTTTTAATGGCAGCCATTATATACATGAAAATACTATTCTTAGTAGCTATTCAAATTCTGTTTAGCGCAAAACATATAATTTGACACCAAGATCATTCAAGTCTGACTATTCTGTCCGATTCTATGGCAAAAATAGTATTTTCATGGTCAAAATGGCCGCCATCTTGAAAATTGGCCGCCATCTTGACATTTTTAGTTCTGTTTGGCATAGTAAAAAGCATAATTTGACACCAAGATTATTCAAATCAGATGATTCTGTCAGATGTTATGGCAAAAATAGTGTACCAAATAACCGCCATCTTGGAAAAAATGACCGCCAATTAAAAAATGTTGATGCCTAACAGGCTTTTTTTTAAAAAGTGGGTCCTAAAGACCATGTATACCAATTTTGTTGCTTGTACTATGATTTGAAAGATTGTTTCACTTATCTGCCCCACCAAAAATAGTGTTTTCATGGTCAAAATGGCCGCCATCTTGAAATTTTTAGTTTCACTTCAGTTTGGCATAGTAAAAAGCATAATTTGACACAAATATTTTTCAAATCAGACAATTCTGTCAGATGTTATGGCAAAAATAGTGTACCAAATAGTTGCCATCTTGGAAAAAATGGCCGCCAATTAAATTTTTTTTATGGCTAACAGGCTTTTTTTAAAAAGTGGGTCCTAAAGGCCATGTATACCAATTTTATTGCATGTACCATTTTTTGAAAGATTGTTTCACTTATCTGCCCCACTATGGGCCTCCAGGGCTGGGAAAGCCATTGACAATGACATACCAGTTTTATCTCATCTGAGGCTCTAAGCTTGGACTGTATATATCTTTGACACTATATGTGATGTGTTTAAGGCATAAGTCGCAAAAATTGGATTTTGAGATATCACCATATTTGAAAAGAGGAGATCAAGCTCATTACAATGAATGTAAACACTAGGACACTTAATAAGGATTTCCAGATTCTAAGTTTGATATTTTTATTTTTGAAAAAAAATGTTGCAAAGTTTCTAGATGGGTTATTACCATATATATTTAATACAATGTCCTGAAATTTGTCACATGGATTTATAAGACCATATGTGCTAAACCCTCTAAAAATCAGAACATTTCAATAAAGAGATCTTGTGGAAAAAAACTCTGAAAAATATCAATTTTGCGACTTATGACTCATTTTCCTGAAACACATCACATATAATACCTTTTATCCACACTACACAGCAGAATCAGATTGAAGCAAAGCAAATCGAAGCAAAGTTTATAGAATACGCAACATGCACACTGTAGCAGAAAGTGGTTTCAGTTCTATTCAGACTACAGGCAGGTTACTCTCCCCTATATGTTTATAAACATTGCATCTGGTTGATGACGTCAGAATACACTTCACTTCACCTCGGTTTCTGTTCACACTAGCAGAAATAACATAAGGAAAGCAGAGCAAAGCAATTGCTAGAATTCACCTACTTGAGGTGAGTTCTACAATTCGCTTCTGATTCGGTTTGGAAGTGCTTTGGTGAGCCATGTGAACAGAATTGACTTCTAGAAACCAATGTGAGAACGAATTTTTAAGTATCGGTCTGCCTTTTGTGGACACGGTTCTTGGTGTGAGATTTTATTTATCTGATTTAATTGAGTTGATATGTATTCTTACTATTTTGTATTTTTACATTCTACGGTATTTTTTAAAAAAATAATTCGTGAATGTTAGTGAATTGGGTACCATTCTGTCAATCATCCTGAGTAGCAAGTTCATGTGATTCATTTTGAGGTGTTGGTTGAGGATTGGTGTGAGGAGTGTGGACACTTATCTGGGAGGATATCTGGATGCCCATCTCTGTGTCTGTCATGACTGAATCTGAGTGATCTACACCTACTACACCCTTTGGGATTTCTGGCTTTCAAGTATTGGAGACAGACAAGCTCGGAATTGCAAAGACTAAAAGACAATTGTGTATTATTAGATTATAATATGTTGTTTGATGTCTTATGTCTAATTCCCTTGCATTGTACTTTCATGTTTATCCAACTGCCTTTGTAAACAGGGAGCGTGCAACTTTCCTAGTTGTTAATAAACTGAATTTTACTTCCACTCCTGTGTTCTTCTAATACAGACATTCAAGGCATTTCAGATTACAATACGTCTGATATTCATAATCTAGCCATTGCGCACAAATAGTTGACCGTAGAAAGGAAACGCACAATATATAGCCTACATTCACTTAAACTGATTATAAAGTTAAACAGAAAAATAGTTCATTAAATGATTGATTAACTTAATAAACTTATAGCTTGTTTGATACGTCCTTGAATGACGGTGAATAAGATTATGGCTAATAAGTTGTTTATAAATATACGTCTCTATGATCTATTTTATTTTTAACTAAATATAATACTTTTTTTAAAACTAGAGTAACACAATCTAGATGTTATCCTTCTCTAAAAATATCATTTGAGTCAGCTGTGCTGAGAATAATGTACTTTGCATAATGCATTTGCTGAATACAAAATTAATATTAAAACAAACAAACTTTAAAGTGCTTTCTGAGGTGTAGTATTAAAGCAGTATTAGAAGAGAAATGGAAACTCTGTCCTTTATTGTTTGCAGAATGAGCCACAGAAAGTTTATTTCCTAATCATAATTAATTGATTAATTATTTCCTAATCGTAATTAGCTCAGATTTCATTACCTTAATGACACTCATTAGCTCTTGAGTGCGCCAAATTATATTCTCTCATTCATCAAATTTTGATGATTAATTTGAAATTTGATAATTGGAGAAATTGTATTCTCATTTGCCGTAATAGACTCGAATTAAGTCACTATTTTATTAAAAGCCTTCAACATTAGATCTTATAATTATTGTAATTAATTCGAGATGTGACAGGGCACGCCGCAAAATATTTATTTCAAGTGAGAGTGTAACTGTTAAAATTAACCTAAATAAAAATAGATATTAGTACTTATTTGATAGTTTCATTCAACTTATTGTGGGTGTGCCCTAGCGTCTGAAGGTGGGTGGGCCCTCGCGTCTGAGGATGGGTGGGCCCTAACGTCTGAAAATCTTACAGAAATATGCAAAAGAGGGCACTAGCATCCGATGTTTGGGCCCCTAGCATTTGAAGGTGGGTGGGCCCTAACATCTGAAAGTAAGCGAAAGTGGGCCCTAGCGTCGTTGGGCCCTAGCGTTGTTGGGCCCTAACGTCTGTAGACCCTTGTGACTCATTTTCCTGTAACACATCACAAATTAGGCATTCTCTAATCTAATCTAATCTACCCCCCCGGCCTCCCCCCCCCCCCCCCCCCCCCCCACCGCACACTTCCTGCTTGACTTGTGAGACCATGGTGGTGCTGCCAGAACTAATAAATGATAATGAGTTGCTAGAATATCAATAGTAATCAAGTTTACTTTAATCTAGTTAAATGGGCTGTCGTTGTCAATACATTTTAGAAGTTGCCATGGAGATACTAATGCGGTAAATGACATTAGACATAATGGCCTTCTTTATATTGTTTTATAACTCAACTCTTTCACAAGCACATCTAAAGGATTATGATATTCTTCACATCTCAGAGTTTACACCGAAAGTGCAAACCATCACAGGAAAATCCTTTCTTATGATGACTTCATCTATTATCGCTCACTGTCTTCAGTTTTCTCTCGGTGATTAGACTTCAGAATATTGTATATACATGTACAACAGCAGTATATTGATTATGTATGTGTATATGATTTATTTCCAGTAAACAGAGTTATATAAATAAATATCTGGAAAAAGGATGGTGTCCTTCTGCGCTAATCATAGCTCTTCCAGGAGGTCCTGTACTACAATTATGACTATGAAAGTGATAACAGTGGCATAATACACAGAGACTAGTGCCGGTTAAACTGATTTAAGTGATACAAGTATTATTCAGCTCTCGTATAGTACGAGTTGGTGATTATTCTTATCACGGTGATGCACTTTACAAATTATTGTGCATAGATTATATAAGTATTGGTGTCCGGTCCCACCCATAATTATAATTAACAGTAAAGTAACTAAATATACGAAGGTCTTCAAAACGCAAGGATATATTTAATACAATGTCCCGAAATTTGTTACATGGATTCATATGACTATATATATACGTTGACTTTGAGAAATATCAATTTTGCGACTTGTGACTCATTTTACTGAAACACATCACATATAACCTGAATAGAGATACTTGTATACAAGAAATAATGAAATAGGGTCAGATTTTCAGAAAATGTACAATTCAACTTCGCCAATCTTCTCAAATAACCCAAATTTCAGACGAAAATAAAGTTCAAAATACAGTTCAACCTAACCAAACAGATTGCTAGAATCAATGCAATGCCGAATATACTCAAATTATACCTAATATTGGCCAAATTGGAGTCTGATTTGGCTGAACTTTCTTAATGTGTACATCTGCCAATTGTACATTTTCTGAAAATCTAACCCAATAAAGGAATAATGGAGCTCAGCCTGGCTGCTTTTGTTCCTAGTAGCCTGTGGTTATTATATTATGTACTTATACTGAGTGGTTGAGGGTCGGTTGACAAGCAAAATACAATTCCATTAACCATGAGTGGAGAGAGAGGATGTCGCTGAGTATTCCTTTCAGCTTTTTGTTCATATTACACCGCAGGTGAATTTATGGTTAAATTATGATATAGCTACACCAGAAAAGTGATCGGTTAATGTAGTGCCAGGAATATGATGGCGCAAATATAATAGGGGATTTGCATATATGTCTGTTACAGTGCATGCTGGGATACACAACAGGGGATTTGTATGTCTCATTGCGCATGTCTGTTACAGTGCATGCTGGGATATAAAATAGGAGATTTGCATGTCTCACTGCACATGTCTGTTACAGTGCATGCTGGGATATAAAATAGTAGATTTGCATGTCTCACAGCGCATGTCTGTTCCAGTGCATGCTGGGATATAGAATAGGAGATGTGCATGTCTCACTGCACATGTCTGTTACAGTGCATGCTGGGATACACAATAGGGGATTTGTATGTCTCACTGCACATGTCCGTTACAGTGCATGCTGGGATACACAATAGGGGATTTGTATGTCTCCCACATTCAAAGATTCAAGATGGAGCTGATTGTTGAAGCTCTTGTGGTGGACTAGGTTTAATGACTGCACTGAAAGCTCGTATTCTGCTGTTGTTCTATTTTTATACAAGAATTTGAAGTGTAATCAACCAGAGAAAACTGCCGTTGGTGAGTGATAATATGTGATGTCACCATAGGAAGGGGTTTGGGCGAGTCCTCCAAATACAAATGATGATGTTTTAACAGCCCTGTAGCAAAAGCAACTGGACAAAATCTTCCAAAATGTTGGTCCAATGCCCTTTAGATGAGTTTGAAAAGAATGGAAGATGAAGTAGAAACTATTTTGACCAATGTCAACTGAGAGTGCCGCTTTAAGCTATGTTTTCATGTTGAAACCATTTTATTAAGGTTTCCCAGTCGAAGGCAGTAAGAGTGCCAATATGCTTCTACTGGGAAACCTTATATATATAGGTTCCACTTATTTTGGATGTCTCCAACAAACGTCCACGTCGTCAGTATAAATAGCAAAACACAACTCTGCCTCTTCCCACCTGAATTTCAGATGCACTCGCGAACATATCACAGGCATTTTACGCTCGGGCAAAGTAATAAAACATACTATTTCTATTTGAAATACATTGCCAAGACGTTGAAATTCAGAAAGGGCATGATTTTCTACCCCAAAATATGTAGTTTTATCAATAAGGAAGATATGAGGGAAACATTACTGTTGTTTCAGTGAACAAAAAAGACAAATAATAATAATAATAATAATCGATTTTATTTCCATCACACAGTTATACATGAATTGAGTCGAATAATAATGGAATTGGAGGACTGTCTGTGCTATTCACAGCTCTTCAATGTGATGTGATGTCACAAATCGCCAAAAATAGATTTTGTTGTATAAGGCTCGGGCAAGCCTGGTCTTCCTCCTTAGCCTGAATGTTTGCTATTACATTTCAGTATGTATAGTTGTAGCGTGTTGGAATTTACTGTTATAATTTCCCTCTGGTTTGAAATGGGACACACTACATGTTCCAAAGGTCGGTTTGCACAAGTCCAATATGGCCACCATTGGCGGTCATTTCAAGGTCAAAATCCAATATGGCTGCCACCAGGAATAAAAAATGTCATATCTCAGCTCCTATTAGAGCTATATCCATATCCATATGTAATACCAATTCTATTATGTTTTAAGGTATAAGGAATCCATTTACAAATTATTCATAGAGTTATGATCTAAGGTTTATAATCTTACCATCAAGACCATAGAAATTATATTTAAGATTACTGAAGATTACTTAATGTTATATTTTGTCATTTTGAGTAATAATTTTGTCTCGACTTATAATATTTTTTTCGATCAGCTTGCACTGAAATATAATGTATATGTTACACAATGTCTTG
Source organism: Sthenelais limicola (assembly GCA_942159475.1). Lineage (NCBI taxonomy): Eukaryota > Metazoa > Annelida > Polychaeta > Phyllodocida > Sigalionidae > Sthenelais > Sthenelais limicola. The sequence goes on from OW804098.1 coordinate 18,756,013, forward strand.
TCTGAATGAAATTATTAAAACAAAACAAATAAAACAATAATAATTTTCATACACAAATTCACTAAGATACCTGTAAATCCTCAAACCGCATATATAAAGGAGTGTCTATATCTGACCTCCCTTTGGAACATATAGTGTGTCCCATTTCATTATATTATCTTTTCTTAGCTTAGTTCAGTTGCCACTATTTGGCAACATTGTCATTGAAATTTGCAAGAATACAACAAGTCCCCATCTTTTCCATCATGCATTTGGTTTTCATAGGTCATTTATAAAAGCTAATACATTGGTAAAAACATTGTTGCAATTTTCGGTAAAAATGGTGTCAAATGATTTTGATTTGATTGGTTCTTAAATATATTTATTCAGGACAACAAAAAATACATTTCTGCGACAAGCGTTGATATTCTCAGAAGTTGCCTGATTGCATAAGGCAAAGGTGTTGATTATTTCAAGATGGGCATAAGTCATAGTATGACGATTTTATATGTGGGTCAGATTTTCAGAAAACGTACAATTGGCAGCTGTACACATTTAGTAAATTCTGCAATTTGGTCAATACTAGGTAAATTCGAGTATATTCGGTATTGCATTGATTTTAGCAATCTGTTTGTCCTAATATTTGTATGTTAGATTTCATCAGAATAGATTGATAGATAGATAGATAGATAGATAGATAGAGAAATCTTTTATTCATCAAAAAGGAGTTTACAGTAATAAATAGGTTGGCAGACTTCTGGGAAACCATTTTGGAACCTCCCAGATCTTCCAGCCGCTCCCTTGATAGAGGCAGATTTTCTAGAGAGAAATACATAATAATGTAAAACAAATCTGAGATTATCAGAAATAATTATAGTACTTATTCTCTGATAAAGTGGCTTTCCGATTAATTTCAGTACAGGAACCCAGCATGGTGGTTTCGATAATGGGCCAGATTTTCAGAAAATGTACAATACAAATTCCCCAATCCCCTCAAATAACCCACATTTAAGACGAAAATCAGGTTCAATACACAGTTCAACCTAACCAGACAGATTTATTGAATGAATACAATACAGTATACACTCAGAGATACTCAGTATTTATCATTTTTCACCCTAATTTAGCAGAATTTGAGAGATTTGTAGAACTGTAGATTGTGCATTTTCTGAAAATCTGACCCTAATATTAACATTAACAATGATAGTAATACATTTTTGTTAAATAACATGTACAACAAACCATCTCATGATGCATTGTAACAGACATGCGCAGTGGCACATGCAAATCCCCTATTGTGTAGCGTTATATACAAATCTTTACATGTCCTCTTACTTTATAATCATGTCTAAGTCTAAGTTAGGTAGAAATGTAACACTAAGTCAATATTTTATCTTATTTTATCATTCATTTATTAAGTAGCTTTAGACATAGAAGTCTTTAGTCACTTGAACCTTAGTCCAATATACGGTAATTGCCGGAAGAAATGGGTCAATTCATCAGATATTTCCCATAAGATATATATCGGCTAGTTTGTCTTCCTCATAAGCAAAGTATTTTTGTACATCTTTAAAGACAAATAAAAAACCTCTTATCTTATCTTATCTTATCTTATCTTATCTTAGAGCTGTCTACTGTACATGTTCGGATACATTGTAAAGAATTGCAATTCTTGCGAGCGGAATTTACCCCTAGAGTGGCCGTCCCCCCCCTCCCCCTCTCCCCCCCCCCTCCCCTCCGCCTGGGCCTCGACCGCCATGCGGGACCTGGGTGGAGCGGGGGAGAGCGGGGCGCTGGACATCTGTTGTTATGTGTCTACCTGTTTGATTGTCTTAGCAACCGAAATAGCATCGCCATTTGTTCTCCGGCGTGACTCTCATTAGTGGGTGGGGGGAGGGGACTGGGGGAGGGAGGGGACGCTACATGCTTGGGTCAGGGATAATGGGAGGGGAGGCGGGGTTGAGGGCAAGGGATCCTCTGCGCAGGCGCACAGCGCATGACCTTGGCGTGGGAGAGCGCTGGGGGTCATGATCATGTGGCAGGAGGATCCCCCTCAGCCAATCATAAGGGTGGATCGCCAGGAGCGCACTTTGCTATACCCATTTTGATGCTAATGAATAATTAATGTGTGACTATAAATAAAGGGGACAGAATAAGCTTGGACACACCTTGCTGCCTGGCCGAAGACTACTATCATCCGACTTCTCTGACTTCATCATTTACATACCGAATCTCTGGGCAAATTGCCATTGCATTCTCACAATATATATAGTAAATGGTACCTACACTAGAGAACTGAGAATCTTTTTTAAACCTTGACCAATATTGATATGGGAAATACATCTGTATGGTCTATGACTTGATTAGATATCTTACTGAGTAATTAAACCTACTTATCATCACATGTGTGGAGAGGGTCTATTTTCAATTGAAGCTGAAAAACCTTTTTAATTCAGACCGGAAAAAACCCGAACCACTTGGACAATTGTAGTATAATGTATATAGATCTACTTCAAATGTGAAATGTACTCTATGAAATAAAATCACATAACATGTTAATTGACCAAAGTTTTAAATTTGCCATACTGAGAGCAAGTTTACATTTCTGGGCGACCTGACCCATATAATATAGAACTGAGCAGTGGGTATAAGACATGGGTATAAGACAGTGCCACCACACCACCACACCACCACACCACCACCACCGCCACCACCACCACCGTCTCGTCCAACCTTGCACCACCTCGACCTGCCAACCTCCATATTGGATCCCCCCTGCAGCTCACGGCCCAATAAACTAACAAGATGGCGGTGTACACACTCCTCCGTGCTAGTCATATATATATATATATATAGCAGGGATCCGCTCGTCTAAAACCTTATGTAAATAGACTTGTGATGCGTCACAGGAAAAGGAGTCACAAGTCGCAAACATGGATTTTGAGATATCATCATATTTGAACAGATGAGATCAAGTGGATTCCAATGATAGTAAACAGTATATTATTATAGTATAGTTGTTGGGATAGCCTCAGATATGCATAGATATATGGGTCAGATTTTCAGAAAATGTACAATTGGCTACACTACACATTTAGTAGTTTCTGCAATTTGGTCAATACTATATGTATTTGATTTGATTTGAAAATTGTTTATTCGTCACCAAAGATACAAAAAATACGAAATAAATGTGACTAAAAGGTCGACAAGCTAATGGAATTAAATTCCATGTATTCCTGCTGTTACATTTACTTAAAGAAGAAAATATAGGAAAGTTGATAGAATATATGAATAGAATATAGAAATAGTGACTAATGAGTATATATTCGGCATTGCATTGATTCTAGCAATCCATCTGGTTAGGTTGAACTGTATTTTGAATTTTATTTTCGTCTGAAATTTGGTGCTTTTTCAGAAAATTGGTGAAGGTGAATTGTATATTTTTTGAAGATCTGACCAATAATTATGCCACTGAGCTTCGGCACATATATTCATGCTACTATAACGGTACTAAACACCCCCTTAATCAAACCATTCTGAGTAAGGGTTTGGTAAATAAATCACCTTGAAAATGAGTCAGAAGTCGCAAAATTAGTAATTTTCAAAGGAATTTATACAAGATTTCTTTGTTGGAATATTCTCCTTTTTTAGGTGTATAGCACTGCTAGAACTATGAATTGACGTCTCAAATTCCAAGACTCTGTATTGAATTGGTCTATATCTTCAGGAAAATGAGTCATAAGTCGCATAAAAATAAATTTTGAGATACTATTAGATTTGAAAAGATGATATCAAGCCAATTCCAATGATAATAAACAGTCTAATAAAATAATAAGTATTTCTAGATTTAAGTTTGGTAATTTCGTTTTTGAAAAAAAAAGTTTCCAATATTTCTGGGGGTCACTAAACAGTAAAGTAACAAAATGTAGTCTGTATGAGGGCCTTTAAAACGAAAGGATATATATATTACATAGATTGTCCTGACATTTGATACATCGATTGACATAACTATAAGTGACCAACTCTCCAAAAATCAGAACATTCCAATAATGTGATCTTGTGAAAAAAACACTTTGAAAAATATCAATTTTGCGACTTATGACTCATTTTCTTGAAACACATCACAATTGGTCTATGTCTTCGATACGTTTCTAAGGTTAACTAAAGGTGTATATTGTAAGTAACTACTTTACTATATACCTAGTGAGTGACCATCAGGATAAATGTAGCTAACCTTTTTTTTCACACATAAAATTATTTAGAAATACTTATTTGTTGTCCCAATGTTTACCAACATTGCAATCAACAATTGTTGTTTTCCTATGGAAAGTTGTTGGTTCATTTATTCTACATGTGACTGAACTTAATTTGGACAAATAAAAGATTATCTATTCTATTCTATTCTATTAGTCTCCCTAAATGATTCATTAATGTCTCTAAATATTCAGAGATTTCTATAATTATGTATGCTTGTGATGAAAAGTGAGGGGAAAAAATCTAAACACACATAAATAATTTAGGACCATTTCTTTATGCCTTAACTTAATAAATATGATATAAAGGTAAAGAGCATATTCTCTGTAGAGGTAATGAGGTTATATTGTGTAGAAGTCATACCAATGCTTGTACAGCTGCTATTGTAGTAACTGTAACGAGTTTATCCTCTCTTCATTATGAAGTATCATATTATGAAATATCAATGTAATGTTGATAGCTTATAGAAATAAAAGAAAGAAACAAACAATCAAACAGTGCCAGGAAATTCCGTAACAGAATTCCCACACAAAACTCTTTATTGTTGATATCTTAAAACTGTCGAAAATATTCAATTCTATCCACTTCAAAATATTATTTATCGATACCTGGTCGTCGAAATAGCATCCATACTTCTGGATCTATTATATGAATAATAGAAAGGTTTATAAATCGATGGGAAACATGGCACACTATTGCAACTTAACTGTACCACACCACGTATGTGAACGGCTATAAATAACTACATGAATGTCATGGTTAGGCCATGCTCATGCTTGACCTAGAACTAGAGGCTTAACATGTGTACATGGGTCAGATTTTCAGAAAATGTACAATTCAACTTCACCAATCCTCTCAAATAACCTAAATTTCAGACAAAAATAAAGTTCAAAATACAGTTCAACCTAACCAAACAGATTGTTAGAATCAATGCAATGCCAAATATACCCGAAGTTACCTAGTATTGATCAAATTGCAGCCTATTTTTGCCGAATTTACTAAATGTGTAGAGCTGCCAATTGTACATTTTCTGAAAATCTGACCCACATGCATCCTTGGCTCGTTTATTAGTACAGTGGAACCTCTCTATTGAGACCACCCTTGGGACTGAGAGAAACTGGTCTCAATAACGAGGTGTTCTCATTAGAGGGGCTAATCTAATAAGAGAAAAGCAATTCGGGACTGAGAGAAACTGGTCTTAATAGAGGGGTGGTCTCTATAGCGAGGTGGTCTTTATGCGAGGTTCCACTGTACTAGAGCACTTAAAGCTGCATTCTCTGCTATTGTGACAACTCTTATCTTACCAAATTTACTCCAATTATGATTAATAGGACTGAACTTATGCCCATGATTCAGGACTGTCACCCTCGATTTTATTTTATCCCAGGATACCCTCTAAACGATTCTGGAGAGAAGGTTAGTACATTCAGAGTTGCACACGGAATCACCACCAGCCCCTTTACTATAACTTCAGTGAGGCAGTTCTAAAAGCTTCCTAATACAATATTGGAACTATTTCTTAATCATAATCATACATTTGTTTTTCAGTCTAACTGCAGTAAAATCGAGTTATATGGGTCAGATCGCCAGAAAATGTACAATTCGCCTTCACCAATCCTCTCAAATAACCCACATTTAAGACAAAAATGATCTTCAAAATGTAGTTTAACATAACAGGATTGATACTTTAAATCAATGTGATACCAAATATACTCAGATATACGCGGTAATCATCCTTTTTCAACCTAATTTAGCAGAATTTCCTAAATGTGTAGAGCTGCCAATTGTACATTTTCTGACGATCTGACCCATATATGTTAAAGTTGCAGCCCTTGATTGATTGATTGATCCAGCATTGCGATTGCGACAAAACAAATCTTGTTCCTATAATTATGTTTATACTAGAATGAAGTCTAATCACCAAGGGAAAACTGCTGCCAGTGAGCGATAATAAGTGAAATCATCAAAAGAAAGGATTCAGGCGGGTCATCCAAATAGAGATGAGGACGTTTTAGAAGCCCCGTAGCAAAAACACTCAGAACAAATCCTGCAAAATATTTGTCCAATGATGGGTGCCAGCATTAAATATCATATTTCCTTAATTAGGCAAAAAGAATATGTGTGTTTCCGAATCCGAACTGTAAACATGTCTCTTTCATAAAAATATAGCTAATTTGAATAGGGGAAATGTACCTTTTAACGCTTCCTGATTAGGAAAACCTGTTTTCCTGCTTATATTAGCTTTTATTATGTAATTGCCGGCAATGTACGTCGATAAGCAGGGCTTAAAATCTGTAGCTGCATCATCATTGTTTCGACAACCAAAATAAGATTGGCCACTATAGAACTAATTTTCTTGCTTTTATATGGGTCAGATTTTCAGAACATGTACAATTCGCCTTCACCAATCTTCTCAAACAACCCAAATTTCAGACGAAAAACAAAGCTCAAAATACAGTTCAACATTCAATTCAATTCAATTCAAAGCATTTTTTATTTATACGAGAGGTGTACAAAAAGGAGACCCGTATCTGAAAGGTAACTTCCAGGTCTTCCAGCGGGTTCCTGACTAGTTGCTACCAGAAAAATTTTTAAATTTACATTAATATGTCCAAAATAAACTTTAGGGCTAATGTCTAATATCTAATCTAGGAGTATTTAGTTGAAGCTAAAGTGAGAAGTAGTTCATAGCCATTGAGACAGAGACAATAAACTTCATCTAGCTAACAGATATACAATCTATCTAAAGCAGTTTAATAAATTCATCAGTAGTAGAGACAAATAAAATTAAGGTATAGCAGTAGGATCAGTAATAATGGTAGGTCCAGACCAAGCAGCACAAAACACTCATGAAAATACACACATACAAAGAAGCCACAGTATAGCATGGTCTACAATACATCAATTTCACTTAAATATATATCAATAATTTTGATGAATGATTTTCGGTCCTGTACCTGGTGAGCAGCAGTTTCAAGGGAGTTCCAGTATTTGGCTGATTTATAAGTAAATGAGTTTAAAGTTTTTTTGAATTTTGGTTGTAATAATTTTAAATTTCTCCTGCCTTTAACATGACTTCTAGTTGATAGTATTCTATTATCTAAATGGTTTTCATCATTAGCCATGAAGTGGCTTAAATTTATTATATGTTTTTGTCTTCTTTTATCTAGATGTAACAAATTTAGATCCAAGTGTTCTTGATCTACGTTAGATCGTTTTGCTTTTCCAAAAATAATACGAAGTGCCGAATTTTGTAAAGACTGGAGCTTACCAAGTAGTATTTTTGGTCCAGAGTCATACAGATAGTCACCAAAATCAAAATGCGGAAGAATAGTCATTTTATACAGATCTTTTTTACTCTTCTCTGTCAGACAGTGTCTTACTTTATACAATAAACGTAGTTTTGTATTTACTTTGGTTCTGATGTTGTTTATATGTTCTTTGAAGGAGAGGTTTGTATCCATTATTAGTCCAAGATATTTGTATTCATTCACTGACTGCAGGTTGTTACTCCCCAGTTTCAAATTTCCTATCTCTGTTTTTATTTTTCTGTTTGAAATTGAGAAATGCATCACATTACTTTTTGAAGCGTTTATAGATATTTTATTTAATCTACACCAAACATCAATCCTGTCGAGGTCGTGTTGGAGGTTCTTGTTTACTATTGAAATATCCCCATCATGGTAGTACAAAATAGTGTCGTCTGCATAGTGCTGTACTGTACATTTTTCCACCACCATGTTTAGGTCATTAATGTAAATAGAGAACAAGACTGGACCCAGGATTGTACCTTGTGGTACACCATATGTAATTATGCCGTCAATTGATTCCAAATTATTGACTTTTACCATTTGTTTACGGTTGGTTAGGTAGTTTCTAAACCATATTAATTCAGTGTTGGTAATACCATATTGTTGTAATTTCAGCAATAGCCTATCATGGTTCACAGTGTCAAAAGCTTTTTTGAAGTCTAAGAAGACTGTGCCATTTAAAGATTTATCATTTAGACTTTGATATACTTCATTCATAAAGTCAATGTGAGCATGTTGAACTGATCTCTCTTTTCTGAATCCATATTGTTTATTATAGAACAGATCATTTTCTTCAAAATAGGTTGAAAGTTGTTGTTGAACAATTTTTTCTAGAATTTTAGCCACTAGGTTAATACTTGAAATTGGTCTATAGTTATTAGTGTCATTCCTTGCCCCTGTTTTAAAAAGGGGGGTGACATTTGATTTTTTAAAAATGTCTGGTATATCACCATTTTTCAATGACAGGTTAACTAAGTAACACATCTGTAAAGAAAGAGCTTTTAGACATGATTTAAGAATGGACGTCGGTAGATCTGAGAATCCTGAGGACTTGTTATTTTTAAATCCAGAAACAATTTTCCTTAAGTTCTCGGGAGTTACCTCCGTAAACTTGAAACATACACCTTCATGCATTTCTTGTATCCTCATGAAAACTTTTTCATCATTCATATTTTTAATGACAAGATCAGTATTGGGTGGATCTTTAATTTTTGCTGCAAGGCCCGGACCAACATTTAGAAAGAAAGAATTAAATTCAGAGGCTACCTGAGATGATTCCACGCTCTTACCTTCTTTTTCGAGATCAATTTTGTTATTTACTGATATTTTTCCTGGATTTATTAGTGGTTTCAAAATTTCCCAGAATTTTTTGGGGTTTGCTTCATTAATTTGTAGCTGTTCCTTAATAAATTTGGCTTTAGCTTTTTTACATTTATAATTAGCCTCATTTCTCATTAGTTTTGCCTGAGTTAGAATATCGTGGTTGTCATCCCTCCTAGCCTTACTGAACAGATAATCCCTCCTGTTCATTAAAGTAATTAGTTCTTCAGTTGCCCATTTCGGTTTTCTTTTTACCTCTTTAAACTCCTGAAGGGGGCACATCCTATCCAGGAAATGTGTTATTTTACCATGTATAATTTTCCAACATTCTGACACGTCAGTTTGATTGAAATACAATTCCCAGTCTGAGTCCACTAATATTTCATTCAAAATTTTTTGGTCCAGGGACTTTTTATTTCTTGCCCAAAAAGTTCTAGTGTCATTCCTATTTCTTTGTTTTTTCCTTATTGCAAAGATGGGGAAGTGATCTGAAATGTTAAGATCAATGATCCCAGCTGAATTTAGAATATTTGAGTTTGAGTATATGTGGTCTATAATAGTGTTAGATCTTAAAGTTGATCTTGTTGGCTCACTAATATATTGAGTTAATTGAAACCTATGTACCATATCCCTGTAGTTTGATGAGATTGCAGATTTGGCATTTTTGAGTATATTTATATCCATATTCAGATCTCCTAAGATTATGATTTCCTTCTCAGTATCTAGTGATTGAAGTATTTCACTCATGGTGTCAATGAAATTCTGCAGGACGCCACTGGGTGGACGATAAGTATTTAACAGTATTATTTCTTTGGAATATTTGTTTTTGATTAGAAGTATTTGAACTTCAATATCTTCATTTGACCTATTCAATTTACAGTAACTGTCTTGATCTGTGATGTGGTTCACATGTGAATAAATACACAACCCACCACCTCTTTTTTTCCTCTTTCTATCCTGTCGAAACATAACCAAACAGATTGCTAGAATCAATGCAATGCCGAATATACTCCAATTTACATAGTATTGACCAAATTGCAGCCTAATTTAGCAGAATTTACTAAATGTGTACTGCTGCCAATTGTACATTTTCTGAAAATCTGACCCGTATGTGAAATCTCATCAACTTGTCATCGCCCCGGCCATTAACTCCTATCCACATAATACTGACCTGGAATAATTTGCAATAAATCAAAATGTGACAACATGAATAACAAAATTTGTTTTTTGCAATTCAAAAATTGTATTCAATCTTTCAACAAAACCAACTTGAACGGTTCACATCTAGAAATACATTCCGTTCACTGCTCTCCTCGTCTTGTGATGTTTCTCTTAAATAAACATACCTAATAATGTGATGGGTTTCAGGAAAATGAGTCATAAGTCGCAAAATGGATATTTTTCAAAGTGATTTATTTATTAGATATCTTTGATGGAATATTCTACCTTTTGGGGTACTTAATGCTGCTAGTGATAATAATACATGTAGGGAATTTCAAGACAATGTATCAAATATATCTATGCATTTCTAAGGTCATCTTATGGAGTATATTTAGGTACTTTATTAGTAATTATCTGCCCAAAATATCAATAACTTTTTTTTTCAAAAATAAATATATCAAACCTATAATATAGAAAAACTACTCAGATGTCCTTGATGTTTACTACCATTAGAATCAGCTTAAGCTCATCCATCCAGATATGATAATATCTCAAAATCCATTTTTTGCGACTTATGACTCAATTTCCTGAAACACGTCACCTATGTCAAAAATGGGAGATTGAAATATATACAAATATAGAGAGAGTTTGTGAGAGATTGTGAGCCTTTCTGAGAATGAAATCTACATTTCTGAATATCAAATATATACATAAATAGGAAAAACCCTTAGGAATATTTGTATAAGACACAACGCAGAGATATTTTGGTTTTTATTCCTCTTTTTATTCTCAATAGTTAATCTAAACAGGTAACGACCTATTGTGATCAACTTATCGTTGTACATGCCTATTGTGCTAGGCTCTTAATAATGTTCTTACCGACAGAAATTGTTATAGATACAGATACATGTAAACTCGAATATATTTTCCATTCTTCTAATTTTTCTATCATTTTTTGTAATCCACCAGCAGACTCTGAGAATAGTGTAAATGTTACATAATGTTTATTTGCTGAATAAAAATCTTTAAATACAAAAACTACCTTGTTTATTTCATTTGTTCCCTTTGTTCTCTTCGCTATGACTGCTTGCATATTGTATAGTTGTATAGTTCTCGGCAACGCGTTTATCTCGCCGATGAATAAGGCCAAATAAAAAATAGGTGTGTTTCCGATTTATCTGGCTGAAAACTAGGTAGGGGGGTGGTAACTTTTTTTTTTTTTTTGTTATTTTTTTTTGTTTGGAAACCACCTCCCAGGAACTGAGAAAAATGTCTTTTTCCTAACAATAGTTGTTTTGAACATGGGAAATGTGCTTTTTGACAGTTTCAGGTTAGGAAAACCCGTTTTCCTGCTTTTATAAGCTTATTTTGTCAAAAAATCCAAAAAAAACTAAGATATGATGGGGAAAAAAATCAGGTATGGTAAAAATATTTTTGGTAGGGTAAGGTTTTTCTAGGTAGGGGGGAGGGGGGGGGGGGTAAATCGGAAACACACCTATTTTTTTTTTTTGCCTAACAAATATTAATAATTAAACCTATACTCTTTAGACCCTTTAACATATTCTTGATATCGCATTCTACCTGATTTCTTGTAACGGAAACTTGGGGGTGTTTTATAATAGATAATTACATCTTGAATATAAGAGCATCATATATGGGTTTAAGATATCGTAAATATTTACAAGAAATTTTAAATTTAAGATCGTTTTTAAAAAGTATGTTTCTATTTACGATGGTCTTTATGAAAATGTTTTGAATCGGTTATTGAATGCATGAAATGTAGATATGTGGGTCAGATTGATTTTCAGAAAATGTACAATTGGCAGATGTACATATTTAGTAAATTCTGCTAAATTAAGACTGAAAAATGGTCAAAACTAGGTATATCTGAGTATATTTGGTATTGAGTTGATTTAAAGGATGTGTTGGGTGTGCTAAACTGAATTTTGAACATCATGATTGTCTTAAATTTGTGTTATTTGAAAAAAATTGCTGAAGACAAATTGTACATTTTCTGAAAATCTGATCCATATATATATCTATTTTATCATTTCCTAAGAGATTTTTGTTAACTAAATAATATTGTTTGTTGTGGCACTTAATTTATGAAGCAGACTATTTACGAATACTATATGAGATGTGTTTTAGGAAAATGAGTCACAAGTCGCAAAATTGTTATTTTCTAAGGTGACTTATTCACAGGATATATTTGTTGAAATGTTTTAATTTTGGGGATGTTTAAAGCCTCGTGTAGCCTGAATACATGTCCCGAATTTCAGGACAGTGTAATAAATATATCCATGTATTTCTAGGGTTGTCGTAATGAATATATTTAGCTACTTTACTATTAATTGCTCACCCGAAAATACTGCAAACTTTTATTTCAATAATAAAAACATATCACTTAAAATATAGAAATGCATATTAAATGTCCTACTGTTTACTATCATTAGAATCGGCTTGATCTCATCTTTTCAAATATGATTATATCTCAAAATCCATTTTTGCGACTTATGACTAATTTTTCTAAAACGGATCACATATGTGCGAGCAAAATACATCGTATGACACATCTTATATCATAGGTATCTTATATCATACGATTTCCTCAAATATGTATGAAACCACCCCAGGAAAATTCAAATTCTAAATTCAAATTCAAAAATTCTTTTATTGCAGATGTTTTTACAATCAGGTTGGCCAGTTCTGTTTTCTGTCTGACCAGACAGTTCTTCCTATGGCTGCCTTCCTTCAGAGCTTTGGATCGATATATTTATACAGGAACAGATTTGCTATAACAAATATGTGATGTGTTTCAGGAAAATGAGTCATAAGTCGTAAAATTGATATTTTTCAAAGTGACTTTTTCACAAATTTACTTTATTGGAATGTTCTAATTCACCGCGACGAAATTGTCTCTTGTACTGACACCAGACGGCGTGGGTGGTCGGAAATCGACGGCAGGGTCGACATAACAAATCCGTAGCGTATGCATACTGAGTATGTATACCATCGGTAAACATAATAAATTAATGTCATCTTCTTTAAAGCAGCTTAATCATCGAGAAAAACATTCACATTAAGTTACTAGGTAGATGAAATCATTCCCAAGATGGAATTTTCATACTTCAAGCCCGTGGAAGAATCTCTCCCATAGACATTGGCCTGGCCGCGTTGCTATTATGTCGACGAAAATGGCAAAAGGACAGAAGAAAACCGTTGATACGCCTTACACTAGACGGCGCGCTCGGCAATATAGTACGACCGAATTCTTGGAGAGTTTATCACTTATACCTATATCAATCGATGTATCAAATTTCAGAACAATCTATGTAATATATCCTTTCGTTATAAAGGTCCTCATATGGACTACATATAGTTACTTTACTGTTTAGTGACCCCAAGAAATAGTGGAAACTTTTTTTTTCAAAAACGAAAATATCAAACTTAAAATCTAGAAATACTTATTAGATTATTACACTGTTTACTATCATTGGAATCGGCTTGATCTCATCTTTTCAAATATAATGTTATCTCAAAATCTATTTTTTGCGACTTATGACTCATTTTCCTGAAACACATCACATATTGGGAAAATAAGAGACTTAAAGCAAACAGTGGTGCGAAATTATTATGAGATGAATAATTACAATGGACAATAATTAAAAAATACTAGCTATGAGGTAAGTATGACCTAGTTGTAAGTAAAATAATAGGTGTTTCCGATTTACCGCCCCCTACCTAGAAAAACCTTCCCCTACCTAAATTTGTTTTATATTTTTATACCTTATACCTGATTATTCTGATTTACCATATCTTACTTTTTTTGGATTTTTTGACAAGAAGAGCTTATGAAAGCAGGAAAACAGGTTTTCCAGACCCGAAACTGTCAAAAGCCGTTTCCCATATTTAACAACTATTGTTATAGAATACAGATTTTTTCCAGTTCCTGGGAAGTGGTTTCCTAAAAAAAAAAAAAAAAAAAAAGTTACCACCCGTCCCTACCTAGTCTTCAGCCAGATAAATCGGAAACACACCTATTATTATTTTTTCCCAATAATAACTGGTTGTATTATCGTATATTTTGGAAAAGTATTTAATATAAATTCTACAATATCTAATCGACAACTATCCTCTAGGAGCCAAGCAGAAACTAGAAGAAACCTCGGGTCTATGGCAGCCTTGTATATGGATGGATATGATACATACTACTGATTCATATTTGCTAAATCTATTTGTTTTCTTTGGTAGTTTTTGTGCTAATCTTATACATCTGTTTTGTAATTTCTGTAGGTGTTTTAGGTAAGATTCTAGTGCTACATTATAAATGGTGTCTCCGTAGTCTAGTATGCTGCTAGCATTTGGTGAATTTGTGAAAAGAATATAGATGTCAGAACCTACTGAAATAACTATGAGGTTGGTTCAAACTTCTGGGCAATTTTTTCAGTATTTCAGTATTTCATTACAATTTTTAAATATTTCAGCTAAATATGATATCGTTTTTAAATACTTTTATTTGCAAGGTTTTTATAACAATGACAGATCTGATCTCCCATTGAAAAATGCAATATTTAGATAGTCCGCACAAAACATTAATTACCAATTTAAGCAATTTACATTTACAGTGTAGCGTCTTCTCGCATCATTACTTACTCAATCCCTCTAATTAAACCAGCAGATGTCTAGTAATAATCGATACAATATTATATAATTCAAGTTGAAAAATGTAGATTTAACATCAATGGTGATAGAAACAGAAATATGTAATGATAATAAGGATCACTCCAAGAATGTAAACACAGACATCAACAAGTTATCACTGACATTTAATGGGTCAGATTTTCAGAAAATGTACAATTGGCAGCTCTACACATTTAGTAAGTTCTGCTAAATTAGGCTGCAATTTGGCCAATACTAGGTAAATTCGAGTATTTTTGGCATTGCATTGATTCTAGCAATCTGTTAGGTTGAACTGTATTTTGAACTTTATTTTCGTCTGAAATTTGGGCTATTTTAGAAGATTGGTGAAGTTGAATTGTACATTTTCTGAAAATCTGACCCAATATCATTCCCCTTCATTCTAACAATCAGCAAGAATAACAAGTACAAGCCGACGCAAGTTCACAGATAGAGTGAAGTGTGGTATCTCAACAAGTGGCGTTCACAGCTTGGGCCTGTGCATGTAATAGGAAATTAAGATATGTAAGCCAAACAAACACCTAGTAAGCTGAGCCCTTAAATATAATCTCCTCAAACTGCTGTCTTTCTCAGGAGGATAATAATATATATATATATGGTTGTATCGATCCTGCCATATTATATATAATGATTCTACCAAGCTCTGGTTACCTCCGTCTCCGTACACAGCCAAGGCTATGAAGTTCCTCTGGACGCCACTTGGGGTCTACATTGCCAGCCATAACGATATTTGCAGTTTGTATAACTTTATGAATTTATCAGTAATTACCGGTTAATATCATACCTTTGGGAGTTACACTATGTTACTTGTTAAATATTTCACTATTTATGTTGAAGGTTTCATTTATATAAATATTATATTCATTTACTTATTCCTGTTTTCATGTTGAAACACAATGTTATCTTATGTTCTTGTTGAGCCTTATACTTCGATGCAACCCAACATACTCGGAGGAATAAAGAACAAAAGAATAAAGTATATCCTTCTTGATGTTTTTACTCAGAGCGACTTAAAAAAATGGCTTTATATTCAAGACGCTTTAATTCCCCCCCCCCCCCTCCCTCCAACCTTCTCCTGCTATTGATATTCATAATATATATTCCCACAGAAGTAACTATACAATCACTAACCATATTATGATTTTAATATCGACTATTATTCAGATCCAGAGAAGAGACACAGAAGTGCAACGTTGGCCGCTGGAAAGAAGCATAGGCAAGAATGACAGCATGGTCATGTTTATCACAATGTTGAGTTATTAGTAATGGTTTGCACGGGCAACATGTTCTACCTTATTACTTTGGGGATGTTGAAATAAGATACTTATTTATTCCATTGGATAAATGATTTTGAGTTGTTTGGGGGAGAAGGTTGCCCTTGTTCATGACAATAAGTGTTGTATATGAACCTGACAAAACTGAAAATACTGCACAATCCGCAGCTATGTTTCATGCAGTAGGAATCCCAGATGAATATACTGCACAATCAGCTTGCAGTTCAGCACTGTTTCATGCGTAGGAATCAAAGATGAATGTACTGCACAATCAGCTTGCAGTTCAGCATTGTTTCATGCAGTAGGAATCACAGATGTATGTACTGCACAATCAGCTTGCAGTTCAGCACTGTTTCATGTTTCATGCAGTAGGAATCACAGATGTATGTACTGCACAATCAGCTTGCAGTTCAGCACTGTTTCATGTTTCATGCAGTAGGAATCAAAGATGTATGTACTGCACAATCAGCTTGCAGTTCAGCACTGTTTCATGTTTCATGCAGTAGGAATCGAAGATGTATGTACTGCACAATCAGCTTGCAGTTCAGCATTGTTTCATGCAGTAAGAATCAAAGATGAATGTACTGCACAATCAGCCTGCAGTTCAGCATTGTTTCATGCAGTAAGAATCAAAGATGAATGTACTGCACAATCACCTTGCAGTTCAGCCTTGTATTTTCCTGTATCCAATTATGCCGATGTCCTTTTTAATGCTGGAATTTACTGGAACTTCCTCAAAACTGCTGCTCACCAGGTACAAGACCGGAAATCATTCAGCAAGATTATTGATGTACAGTGAAACCTTACATAGACACCACCTCTCTATAGAGACTACCTTTCTACTCCTCTAATAAGACCAGTTTGTCTCAGTTTGCCTCTAATGAGACCACCTCGCTATGAGACCAAAGATCGTTCAGTCCCAAGGGTGGTCTCAATAGAGAAACTGATCTATTATAAATCCCTTTATACTGTATGGTCTTGCTACATATATTGGGACGGTTCTGTGCTGCCTGGTCTAGACTGACCATTTTTATTGCCATTTTTTATTGCCACTTTTTATTGCCATGTTATTACCATTCTTATTGTTGTTTTGCAGTGTTGTGTTTTTCTCCACTACCGCTGAAAGTATCACATGTATTAGATAGTTCAAATTAACTGTTAGCTACATAGATGAGAAGCTGATGTGTACCCTTTTCTTACTATAAACTACTTCTACCCTCAACCAAACATAATAGTGTAGACATCTAGAAAATAAATAACCCTCAAATCCATTTTTGGCTTAATAATGTAAATCAAAATTTATTCTATTAGTCCCAACTAGTTAGGAACCAGCTGGAAGAACTGAAATTAACTTTCAGATGCGGGTCTCCATGTTGTACAACGCTTTTGTATGAATAGAATATACATTGAATTAATTTGAATTGAATAAAGGAGTTGCATAGACGCCATTTTGAATCTTGATTCGCATGGAATTATAGGACTAGTACAGTCTAAAATCTATATAAAACGTGCCATGTTCAGCATGGAGTATTTATCAATGCTCTTATGTCAATATCAACGGATTATACATGTTTCTACAACACAAGCCTCCATCTTTCCCATCATGCATTTGGTTTTCATAAATGATTCATACAAGCTATGATATTCGTGAAAACATTCTTGCAATTTTCGATAAAATATTGCCAAATATTTGTATGTCAGATTTTATCTGAATCCACCCCAGCATGCACTGCAGTAGACATGGGCAGTGAGACATGCAACTCCCCTATTGAATTGGTACTAAGTGCTCATTTGAGGTTTAATATATGTTAGATATACTTTCAGTTATATTTCTCTTGAGCTGTACCTATGGATGGATATATAGTATCTTGGACCACATTTTATCATGGACCCAATATGTAATGAGTGAATATTTATTGAAAAACCCCAATAGATATACAATTATTAAATCCAATTAAATTCTATTCACTATTTATTTATCACGAATAATCACCCGGTGAATGGCAAGTCTCCCGGAAGCTTGTGAAATAGATTAATGCTGTAGTAGTACTTATCGATATGTACTATATAAGGTTTGAAGCTATGAGAAACATCATCTCAAATATATTATAGTTCATGGTTATGTAAAGAGTAACTCAGTAAACCGACAAAAGTAATGTCTGAAATGTAAGGGTGTCGTATACACCATCTAGTATAATCTTGTAAAATGTCCCTTATAGTGATATTTGTTTTCTTTATATTTGTTCATTACATATCATTTTCGATGACTTGAAACGTACCACCTGTGTGGAATTGTTTGGAATTTGAAAAAAATATATTACCAATATTACCCCACATGGTTTCTAGTGTCGCCGCTTTTCATAAGACATTCCTAGCTGTAGATGACTATTAGAATATTGTTATTATGGTGTAGAAGATTTGATTTAAAACTTTCATTTCTACCTTCATGATACCGTCACTTCACTACCGGCCCAACCGATATATAGCTATCAACCGCTATTAAAGCTGCACTCTCAGTTAACGTCGGTAAAAAGTCGGTAACAAATATTTTCTGTATCTCCTCCATTCTTTTCCAAACCATCTAACAGTCATTTAACCGAAATTTTGGAGGATTTTGTTGAGCTGTTTTTGTTACAGGACTTCTAAAACGTCCTTCTTTGTATTTGGAGGTCCCGCCCGAATCCTTTCTGTCATGGTCCTTATGATGACTTCACTTATTATCGCTCACCCGGCTGTTTTCGCTAAACTGCCTCTATTTCAAGTTATTGTATAAACATATAACAGCCGCAGAATATTGATATATCCAGTCCTATAAGTCATAATATGAGTAACTCTTGTATAAACATATAACAGCCGCAGAATATTGATGAATTCATGCTATAAGTCATAATAATGAGTGAATTTGGTAAGATTTGTACTTCACAAAAGCTGAGATTGGAGCTTTTTTTTATTATTGGATACATCCCTGACGAAGGCCACCACAAAATATGTAAGACAATAAGTTCTAGAAGTTTAAGATGAATTTTATATCCAACAATATTTATTGTCATGCCCTTGGCAGAGAAAACGATTTGAAAATAAAGGTTTGTTTTTATTCTGATTTCCTTAAAGTAAAGTCAAGTTAAAAGAAAGATAAATCAAATTTTATTGTATTTGTACAATCAAAATACTTTTATTGCCCATAATGAAGCAATGAAATGCTTTCTTCTTGGTTCACAAA
The DNA here is from genome assembly GCA_942159475.1 of Sthenelais limicola. NCBI lineage: Eukaryota > Metazoa > Annelida > Polychaeta > Phyllodocida > Sigalionidae > Sthenelais > Sthenelais limicola. The sequence continues at coordinate 18,775,230 of OW804098.1, forward strand.
GACATTACGAATTTTATGCACGGACCTGTAGCTGTCAAGGAATTAGAGTTTGTCATATTTACTCATGTTTCTAATGAATCAAGAATTCTATAAACATCAATGTACGGCTCACAAGGCTCTAATTAATATTGTCTTTCTGTGTCTTTCTCCTTGTTATTGTGTAATATGGTTAACTCAGCAAGAATGTATGGATGTCTGGGTCGTCCTTATACAGCATACGGTAGCATTACATCTCGGAACTCTACAAGACCAGAAAGAGCAAAATTAAATGTCAATAGGGGATTTGCATAGCCGCCATTTTGAAAAGGATCATTTTGAGTCTTGATTCTCATGGAATTATGGGACTAATGGTACAGTATCTATAAACGCTATAGAAAATATGCTGTGTTCGTCATGGACTATTTATCAATGCTCCAATGTCAACATCCATCTGTTTTACATGTTTCCATAACACAAGTCCCCATCTTTCCCGTCATGCATTTGGTTTTCATAGATCATTTATAAAAGCTGTGACATTGGTGAAAACATTTTTTCAATTCTCAATAAAAATGTTGTATGTGAGATTTCATCAGAATCCATCACAGGATGCACTGTAACAGACATGCGCAGTGGCACATGCAAATCCCCTATTATCAAGATCTTAGGGTTCTTTTGATTGTGGTGGGCGTCGTAGAGTCGAGGAAGTAGAAACACAAAGTAGTGAGGTGAAGCCTCCCTTTGCTGATCCCTGACCCTTCCCATATGTGATGTCTTTCAAGAAAATGAGTCATAAGTCGCAAAAATTGGATTTTGTGATATCATCATATTTGAAAAGATGAGACCAAGGGGATTCCAATGAATATAAACATTAAGGGCATCTCATAAGTATTTCTATATTTTAAGTTCTATATTTTTATTTCTGAAAAAAATGTTTTCAGTATTTTTGGGTGGACAATTACTATTAAAGTAGCTAAATATACTCTATGACCCTATAAATGCATGACAATATTTGATACACTGTCTTGCAATTTGGTACATGTATTCATACTTCACCCGGCGTTAGTCACACCAAAAATGAGAACATTCCTACAAATTTAAGGGATCTTGGGGATATATCACTTTGAAAAATATCAATTTTGCGACTTATGACTCGTTTTCCTGAAACACATCACATATGTGATGTGACACAGTGAAATGAGTCACAAATGAATTTTGAGATATCATCATATTTGAAAAGATGAAATCAAGACAATCCTAATGATGGTAACAGTAGGGCATCTAATAAGTATTTCTATATTTTAAGTTTGATATCTTTATATTTTAAAAAATGTTTGCAATATTTCTGGCCAGTAAATATACGCTATAAGATGATCTTACAAATGCATGGGTATATTTAATACACTGTCTTGAAATTTGATAAATGTATTCATGCTACAAAGAGCATTAAACTCCATATATGTATACGCAATTTGGTAAATATTGTTATGAGCAGAAAACGTTTGTGCAAAAAAATAAATATAAAAACCTTCGAGATCGAGTTTCTCATCTCTGTCCTTATCTGCCTCGGTCATCATGGCGGTAATCTGCGCCTCACTGAGCGGGTGAAGCGGCTCCATGATGTCTCGGATCTCATTAGCAGTGATAAAGCCATCATTATCAGCATCAATTTTCTGAAATATATACGTGATATGTTTCAGGAAAACGAGTCATAAGTCGCGAAAAATGGATTTTGAGATATCATCATATTTGAAAAGATGAGACCAAGCCCATTCCAATGAATGTAAGCATTAAGGACATCTAATAAGTACTTTCATCTTTTTAGTCAGATATTTTTATTTTTGAAAAAAAGTTTGCAATATTTCTAGGTGGATAATTACCAGTAAAGTAGCTAAATATACTCAATAGGATGATCTAAGTAACGCACTGATATAATTAATAAACAGTCTTGAATTTTGGTACATGTATTCATACAACCACAAGGACTAGACACCCCAACAATGAAAATATTCTAACAAAGAGATCTTGTAAGTAAACGACTTTGAAAAACACCAATTTTGCGACTTGTGACTCATTTTCCTGAAACATATGGGTCAAGATTTATGAAGATGTATAATTGACCTTCACTAGTCCCCTCAGTTAACCCGAATTTAAGACGAAAATCAGGTTCAAATTACAGTTCAACATGACCAGACCGATTTATTGAATTGAATGCAGAATACACTCAGATGTAATCAGTATTTGTCATTTTTCATTCTGATTTAGCAGAATTTGGGAGATTTGCAGAACTGTAGATTGTGCATTTTCTACAAATCTGACCCTTATATGTAAGTATTTGTATTCCAATATACAACACTTAAAGTGAAAGGAAAAGGACCGACTCTTCTGATAACCCTGTTCTTCCAGTGTGTCCTAAACTCAAAGTCAAAATAGAGTTTACAAAATTATAAATCTGTTTCCAATACATAGTTCGATTTCACTCCATTTCCTTACTATATATATATGCGTGTTTGTTATGTTATAGCATATTTACCTCTCAACAAAACATCAAAACATTAAACTTTTCCTACAGCTTTACTCACTTGAATGGTTCAAATAGTTGTCCTTTTATTACAGGCAAAGACAAAACTTCACATAACTTGAACTATAAACTGAACATATTCTGCAATACTTTACAGTTATTTACTATGTTACTCTCGTGTGATTTAGCCTACATATTTCTCTTTTCCTTTTTTGAAGAGTCAAAATAATAATTTACAAGAACCTCTTGTAACAAGTTTTTTCGAGAGAAAAAATCCGTTTTAAACTCAAACTAAAGACTCGAAAGACAAGATCAAAATTGAAACATCAATGAAAATACGGAGCTCTTTTTCACCAAATCATATAAATTCCCAGGGTGGAGTTTTATGGCCAAATGATTCTTGTTGGTCCTGTCCAGAAAGCCACATTCCTCGAGCGTTGCAGTTCACCGTATATACAGTGATAAGTTTAACCACAAGGCTAAGACTGAGGCTAAAAGTGTTAATGGGTCAGATTTTCAGAAAATGTACAATTGGCAGCTGTACGCATTTAGTAAATTCTGCTAAATAAGGCTGTAATTTGGTCAATACTAGGTAAATTTGAGTATATTCAGCATTGCATTGATTCTAGCAATCTGTTTGGTAATAGGTTGAACTGTATTTTGAACTTTATTTTCGTCTGAAATATGGGTTATTTGAGAGGATTTGTTAAGTTGAATTGTACATTTTCTGAAAGTCTGACCCTAATGGGAATCACCTAACCCCAAAAGGTCATTAGGGCTTTCTACTGCAGACTGTTTTCCCTCTTTTTCCCACTCTGAGCTTGAGCATACATTACAGGAAAATGTGTCACAAGTCGCAAAAATGGATTTTGAGATATTATTATATCTAAAAAGATGAGATAAAGCCGATACCAATGATGTCCAATATTTAAGATATCTTATAAGTGTTTGTATAATTATTTTATGTTCGATATATTTTTGTTTGAAAGAAGTTTGTACACTATTTCTGTGTGGACATTTACCAGTAAAGCAACTGAATATGTGATCCGTTTTAGGAAAATGAGTCATAAGTCGCAAAACATGGATTTTGAGATATCACCATAGTTGAAAAGAGGAGATCAAGGGGATTCAAATGATAGTAAACACTGGGACACTTAATATATATTTCTATATTTTACGTTTGGTATTTTTATTTTTGAACAAGTTTGCAATGTTTCTGGGTGGATAATTACCAGTAAAGTAACCAAACATCATCAATATGGAGGCCTTCAAAACGCAAAGATATATTTAATTCAATGTCCTAAAATTTGTTGCATGAATTTATATGACTATAAGTACTAACCCTCTGAAACACATCACATATATACTCCATCTATAGGATAACCTTCAAAACGCAAAGATACACTTAGTACACCGTCTTGAAATTTGGTACATGTGTATCTATATGACTTATATCGCTAATATATATTTTTAAAAACCGAAAGATTCGAACATTCGAACAAAGAGATCTTGAAAAATATCTTTTTTGCGAGTTGTGACTCATTTTCCTGGAACACATCACAAATATTAGGAACCTACCTGGAATGAGGCGTATATCAGCCATCCAATCTTAGCATGTTTCTTGCATATGTCTATTCCAACGCTATCTGTTCAGTACAGGGAAAACATATATATCAGGGGGTGTTTCATAAAAATATCGTACGACCTAATCTTTATTATAAGAGCATCATATATTATGGGTTTCACATATCTTAAACATTTACAAGACATCTTAAATCTAAGATCGTTTTTAAGACGTATGTTACTATTTATGATGGTCATTATAAAACTGTTAATTACAGTCTGAATCGGTTATTGAATGCACGAACTAATGTAGATATATTTATTTCATCGTTTCTTTTCTCATTAACAAAATAATATTGATTGTGGTGGCACTGAATGAAGCACACTATTTAAGAACATATGTGCTGTGTTATAGGAAAATGAGTCACAAGTCGCAAAATTGATATTTTTCATAGTGTTTTTTTCACAAAATGCCTTTATTGAAATGTTCTGATATTTAGAGGAGTCAGCACTTATAGTCATATAGATCCATATAACAAATGTCGGGACATTGTATTAAATATATTCTAGCATTTTGAAGGCCTTTGTGTTGAGTATATTAAGTTACTTTACTGATAATTACCCATCCAGAAACATTGCAAACTTCTTTTTTCAAAAATAAAAATATCAAACCTTAAATATAGAAATACTTCTTAAATGTCCTTCATGTTTACTATCATTGGAATCAGCAGCTCGATCTCCTCTTTTCAAATATGTTGATATCTCAAAATTCATATTGTGCGACTTATGACTCATTTTCCTAAACACATCACATTTAAGAACATATCCTATAAGTGCGCGAGCAAGATACATCGTATGACACATCTTATATCATACGATTGTTTCATCTTATTTTTATGAAACACCCCCCTGACCTCTGGATAGTATTGTATTTGAGATTGATGATTGACCCCTAATCAGATCTCAGTTTACAGATGTTACCAGGAGAGACTCCTATGCTATAGTAGGGTTTATAGTCCATTTGCCGCAAACATTTGTAATTATGACATATTTATGTGTGCGAGCCCCATATTAGTGATGAATATATGGGTCAGATTTTCAGAAAATGTACAATTGGCCTTCACCAATCCTCTCAAATAACCCAAATTTCAGACAAAAATAAGGTTCAAAGTACAGTTCAACCTAACCAAACAGATTGTTAGAATCAATGCAATGCCGAATATACCCGAAGTTACCTAGTATTGATCAAATTGCAGCCTATTTTTGCAGAATTTACTAAATGTGTAGAGCTGCCAATTGTACATTTTCTGAAAATCTGACCCATATATGTAATGTATGGAATAAAGTTCCAACTTTAGGACACTCTATGGTACATTTCTATCGTATATTTTATTTTATGTTTTTGCTTTTGATTTAATATGTATTTTTCTGATAATCCATTTACTTATTTTTCGATCTGTTTTAATCTTGTGATGGATGGTGAATATGAGTATAATTATTAATATGTTATATGAAATTATGATTTATTTTTTTAATTGATACATTATCATATTTTGTTTAAATTATTATCTTGATATTTATACTTTTCTATGATATTATTGGAATGAGATGCGCTGAGAAAAGTGTATTTTGCACAATGTATTTGTGACCCGCCAAGCAGAAAGGGACTTTCCCGCAGGAGTTATAGTTCCTGGTATTCCCGCTAGGAGTCACATCATATTCATGACGTCACTGTCACAAATGTTTATATTAGTAATTCTGAGAGGGAGGTAACTTTGAAAGTCTGTAATTTTTTGGAGTATCAACAAAATTCTTTCACTTTTATCATGCTCATTTCCCCTTCTGTACACCCCTGTCATTCTTTTTTTTTTTTTTTAATATTTATTTTTTGTACATGTGATGTATCACAGGAAAATGAGTCACTCCCCCAACCTATTTGAGATCATCTACTGAAAACTGACATAACTTTACAAAAAAGCCCATATCTCGGCAAATTCTGGGAATTTCACCTATTTTTTTTGGTTATTGACTCAGGAGGACATGCAGATTCAGAATCTATAATAAACCCAAATTGGAAAATTTGGCCCTGGAGTCCCCTTTCTGCTTGGCTGGTCACATTTGTGGAATAAATATATTAAAACAGACTTTACCTTCGTCTTCATCTTCCTTTTTTATAAAGTCTTCACAGTCATCCAGATCGTATATACCAGGACAGACGCCATCGTAGATATTGTTTAAATCATCGGCAGAGAATTGCGACTCCATGTCCAACTTCTGACGTTCAATGCTCTCCGCTAACTCTGATATACAAAACGAAATGCAGGTTTGTTTTTCCTTTAACTTTTGGCATCAAGTTAGGATATTAGGGCAAAGGGAAATATGGATTCTTTTTAAACTGATTTCTTTTATCAGCCAAAAACTTTGTTTGTTTTAAATGTTTTTATTCAGCCAGAGACATTATGTTGTTATACACTATTCTCAGTGTTAGCTGATGGGAAAAAGGTTAACGTTTATGGAATCGTACATCGAAATAGTATAAAAAGTCATTATTTAATTTTAGAAAAGTATGTAGAAATCTTACAGACATATTTAAAGTATAGCCTAGAGAAATAGTGATAAAAGGAAAAATACAAGTATAAGAACCTTCACCAGGGTATAAACATCGATATACCACAGACAAAAGAGCTTCACATATAGCAGGGAAATTAAATATACCAACAAATACGGGCAAAAGCTTTTCTATAACACTGAGATCGGTGTTAGAGCCTTCCTTAACTAAGTGTTCTGGAGGTAAAGAGCCATGTTATACATAATTTTTAATTTATTCTCTACTTTCGACAAACTGCATGGACAAACTAAGTAAAATTAGTAGATGAATGGTTTATGGATGTTTGTCTAAAAAATGTTATTGTAGTGCCATATTATAAGCACAAGAGAAAGAAAATAGGAAAGAAAATACAAAAAAATACTAGGGTATCGTCTTCACACTGCTATAAAAGTCCCGACGGCAGGATAGTTCGAATAAAAACCTTTTAAAAACAAAAAAAGGTTTTTTTCATCAGTAGGCTATACTAGAACATTTTAATGCCTCAAAATCCTTCAACTGACAAAACCAGAAAAAAAGCAATTCGAAATAATACCCAACAAAAACGTGGCTTTTGTATTTCAATCATTAGAAAATGAATACAAATCTTCAGATCTGTTATGACACTCACTTTCCATCAATTCCTTGGGCAGATCCGGAACCTGAAACACAACAATGTCATAAAATGAGCTCCATATTTTAGGTTTGATATTTTTATTTTTGAAAAAAAAAACCGTTTGCAATATTTCTGGGTGGGCAATTACCAGTAAAGTAACTAAATATGCTCCATAGGATGACCTGAGACATATTTAATACACTGTCGTGAAATCTGGTATGTGTATTCATACAACTTCAAGCACTAAACCCCGAGAGAATGAGAACATTTCAAGGAGATCTTGTGACAAAATCACTTTGGAATATATCATTTTTGCGATATGTGACTCATTCCCCTGAAACACATCACTATTCAGAAAAATGTCTTATACTTATAATCGAAATTGCGACACAAGTCATAGACCGTGAACTTATGATCTGGCGATTGTACGCTATAGGTTTAACATACAGATGGCAGTCGACTATAGATTGGTGCAGCGTATTTGGTTAATATTTGGTTAATTTATATATGGTTATATCATGAAGAGCTGTATTGAGACCTGAACTGAACTGTCACCGGTTGCCAGGGACGCTTCCGCCGGTTCACATAAATGCTGACAACTACAGTGGACGGAGGTGTTACTGCTGTCCTCAAGATTGTTTTTGTTTATAAAATTGAAAAGACCGTTGAATATATATATTTTTATTTCCATAAAAGTAATGAGAAATAAGGCAAGCATCGTCTGGAATCCAGATCTTCCGGGTGATCCCAAAGAACGTTATGTTACAATAAGTGTCATCGGAAGAATTGACATTACATAGTCGTTGGAAAATAGGCACAAGGTTATACCGTTCAGTTTGAAATTACTGTAGCAAAGTTTAACATGACAAGTCATGGCTTATGGCTTTATGTGCCTTATGATGGATTATGCAACAATACATAGTACATTTTAGTATACATACATAAACAAGATCAACATGGGTAATAATATCCGTAACTCTGACACTCACGGCCAGTCAAATGTTGATGTCTCAAATATAAGTAAAGGAATTAGTTGGAATTCCTCTATAATTGGAATTGAAAGTGTATGCTTAGCCTATATGGGTCAGATTTTCAGAAAATGTTCAATTCAACTTCGCCAATCTTCTCAAATAACCCAAATTTCAGACGAAAATAAAGTTCAAAATACAGATCAGCCTAACCAAACAGATTGCTAGAATCAATGAAATGCCGAATATACTCGAATTTACCTTGTATTGACCAAATTGCAGCCTAATTTTGCAGAATTTACTTAATGTGTTCAGCTGCTAATTGTACATTTTCGGAAAATCTGACCCATATGCAGTCTAGGTCTAAAGTCGAGGGAGTCCCTTCAAATGGAGGGAAAGCCTTTCGCCTCAAACCGCAAAGTGTCATTATGATTCCATTAATCCCGCAAAATGTCAGTATATTCCCATTAGAACGCCAAGTCCTAGGCCTGGAAACAAAATAGCGAAGTAGGCGTCTAATCACTGACATACCATTCTTATCTGATCTGAGGGTTTGGGCCTAGACTGTTTGACACTATAATAGGCACTCAATTGAGGGATGGGAATTCAAATAGTGAAGACAGTTTATGCAGTGGACACATATTGACGATTTCAGGGGCGATTTGAGACCTGTGATTCGTCGTACAATCTCGTTTCAGTGGTGCAACTAATCACCAATTTCCGTAATGATGAAAAGTCGTGGATAATCTGAACAACTGTATCGTCACTAATTTCTGATGGATCAAAGAGTTCTTTTGACATGACATGCCCGGACATATCGTCACAAGTATGTTAAGACCTCGTGATTTTTGTCTACCTTTTTCCCCAAATCGTCGCAAGTACATCATAGAAAAATAATTTTCGCAAAATCACTTTATAAAGGATAGAAGTAGATAAAGATGTTGCAAAAACAAACAGAAAATCACTTAATAACTTTGTTTGTGATGCTAACCTAATGGTGCATGATTAATGGATCACACTCGTTGTTAGTGACTATCCTATTGCATTGTATTATTAGTAACAGTTTTATTATTACTGTTATCTTTAACATTGTACTACTATAAACTACTAGAATGAAAATTGTTTCTTTTCAGTACACTACTGCGATAATCCCATCTTATTATATGTGCTGCCTGTATTGCCATGAATCTATATGTTTTCTTGCGAACAACTTATTGTAATATAGGCTGGGCGCATTAGAATATCCTGGACTTCCGGGAAATGTAACCCCAGTTTTAAAAAAATCTTTAAAAAAAACACTTTTACTCACGCCAGTTCCTTCCGTCTGGGTGGCCGTGTCCTGATGTTTTGCTTGTTGTCCATCCGAGTCGTACTCAGTGTCATTATGAGCATTTCCTGGAGGTGGGAACTTGGAGCTGCTCCTATGGGTAGTATTACCTCCACCCGGCGCCGCCCCACCCTTGTGCCGGTTCCCTCCAGGGTTACCTCTCTCATATTGCTGCTGGCGATGCCGTGAAACCGACATTATGATTCTCTTATACCCAAATTATCGTTCTTGAAGGTGTTTGTGACTTGAGATTGTGGTCCTTATTGTCGTTATGTTGGGCATGAAAGACGGATACTGTTCAGTCCCAATGTAAGAGACAGGAATGCAGGCTGTTTGTATTCCATTGTTGCTACAAAACATCATGTAAAATTCAGCATGTCCTATATGCGTCGCGCATGAATGGCAAAACAAGACGACACTGTTCTGAGTCTTTTCGTTTAGGGAAGGTAGTTTACTTGTTGTACTATAGTTGGGAGGACGGTATACGGGTCAGATTTTCAGAAACTGTACAATTGGCAGCTCTACACATTTAGAAAATTCTGCTAAATTCTGTTAAAAAATGATAAATTTTGGGTATATCTGAATATATTTGGTATCACATTGATTTAAAGTATCAGTTCTGTTATGATAAACTGCATTTTGAAGCTCATTTTTGTCTTAAATGTGGGTTATTTGAGAGGATTGGTGAAAACGAATTGTACATTCTCTGAAAATCTGACCCATACAGTGTGGTTGTATTTAATAGGGGAGTTGCATGTCTTGCTGCGCATGTCTACTGCAGTGCATGCTGGGATAGGTTCAGTTGAAATCTGAGATAAAAATATTTGGCAACATTTTTATTGAAAATTGCAAGAATGTTTTCACCAATATCACAGCTTGTGTAAATGATCTACGAAAACCAAATGCATGGTGGGAAAGATGAAGTTTTGTGTTATGGAAACATGTATAACATATGGATATTGATATAAGAGCATTGATCAATAGTCCATGCTGAACATTTTCTATAGATTTTATACTGTACCATTACTCCCATAATTCCATGCGATTCCAAGATTCAAAATGGCGGCTATGCAAATCCCCTATTAACTTCGTGCGCTCAGTGGAAATTGGAAGCTATGATCGTGCTGGTGCCTCAATAGGGGATTTGCATGCGCCAATACGCATGTCTGTTACAGTGCATCATGGGATGGATTCTGTTGACATTTAACAACATGAACACGTGTATACCACATGGATATTGACATCAGAGCAGAGATACATATCCCATCCTATATATGACATACATATCCTTTAATACATTTTGAACTGTACCATATGTCCCATGAATCCATACGAATCACGATTAAAAATTGCGGCTGTGCAAGTCCCCTATAGATCTAAAGGTTGGTTTACAGGGGAAGGTGGGGGCTGGTTAACCTGTTGCTTCATGTGGGTAAGATTTTCAGAACATGTACAATTCACCTTCACCAATCCACTCAAATAACCCACATTTCAGACGAAAATAAAGTTCAAAATACAGTTCAACCTAACCAAACAGATTGCTAGAATCAATGCAATGCCAACTATACTCGAATTTACCTAGTATTAACCAAATTACAGCCTAACTTAGCAGAATTTACTAAATGTGTACAGCTGCCAATTGTACATTTTCTGAAAATCTGACCCATATACACACTTATAATTAAATACTGACCCCCCATCCCCCCGCCCCCTGCCTCCGCATTCGTCTTGGTATTGATTTTTCAATGATGTATAATACATAGTTATGATGAAGATTGTATACATACTTGTTGCCTTATTTCATGGATACAGTATTGATTTGGCTACATACATTGACATGAGTGATGTCAATTTAACATTACTGACTTCCCTATAAGTATGTAGTGCACTAAGTAATGGATAATGTATGGGTGTGGCATGGAGTCAGGTTTTATTGTGAATAACTGTACACAGACGCATTGATTAACTGTTAAGGGTGGTCCACTAGTCCTTGGTACATGAGAGATCTTTTATTTTTTCAGTTCTAGGGTTTGGTGTATAAGCTATATTTATGTATGATGTCTAGCAATAGTCATCGAGTATATGCATACATGTAAAATATATGTAATAGTACCGGTTGGACCTAGCTAGAGACTGGACATGGAATTACTTAATATGTCTAGATCAAAGTGTTTATGTGAGAATCGCATGAGAATCGGCTTAGTGGGCAAGGCCCTTTACTCTGCAATAAACATGAAATACTTCATTCTTGGTTGCCTTCATTAGGATATAGCTATGAAAGCCCATCACCATGCTTTTTAATTTCATTTCGACTTCTGAAACAGCTACCCTATAAGATATTATGCTCTAGTAGGCGCTGAAGAACTCTAGTGTGCCAGCTCTGAAAGTTTTCAGTCATTGTTACAATAATAATATTTGGTTCGTTGATTATTTGAAGATACATAAACAAGAAGAGAAGACGTGTCCTTGTTTTCACTGTAGATATATTCTGGTATGATGCTCATACAAGGACTTTTTCAGCTTTTATAGTATAATATATATTAATATAAAAGAAGCTATTGTATTGGTTTTACAATACTCCACTTGGTGGCAGACCATAAAGGTCTAGTTCACTCACTGTCTTGAATATAGAGGTGCCCTGCGCTTCTTATACGTCATGATACTAGACAAGCTGTCTCTCACTGTATCATTTGGCGGCCCCCCCCCCCCACCCCCAAGAAACACAATAACCCTATGGGCACTGAGTGCAATGGAGTGCAATGGAGTGCAATGGCGACTGCAATGGGAGTGCAATGGAGTGCAATGGAGTGCAATGCAATGCCAGTGCAATAGAATTACACTCCTATTGCAGTCAAGTCTCTAGTTGAGTGCAATAGGAGTGTAATTCTATTGCACTGGCATTGCAGTATCTTATTCCTTTGCTATATTACATTCTACAACAATCATCAAGTTACATTTATTATTTAGATAACTAAAGGATCTTTTCCCATTAAATTATTGCCGGTTTTTTTTATACAAGAATTCCGACTGCAATGCCAGTGTATTTCTATTGCGCTACCATTGCGCAATGGCCATTGCATATCTATTGCAGTAATGTAGTGACCATTTATTGTCTAAATCATTAGAATTTGTGTTTTTAAAGGATATATATATCCTTTAAAAACACAAATTTTGCCTTTTATATATATATATATAAAAGGCAAAATTTTCGTCGGAAATTTTGAAAAATGTAAATTTTCGCCGTCCATATAGAAAATGCATTGAAATTCATGACAACTCTAACAACACAAAATATGGAAATAATTTTAAAATCTTTTTATCCATATAGTGGGCAAATTCCCCTAGACTACGTAACCAGTATAGGAAATTATCGCTCAAAATGCTACTTTAAAGTCATGGGCGATTTCTTGTACATACAAGATTTCCGAATGCAATGTCAGTGTATTTCTATTGCGCTACCATTGCGCAATGGCCATTGCATATCTATTGCAGTAATGTAGTGACCATTTATTGTCTAAATCGTTAGAATTTTGCGTTTTTGAACTATATATGACCCCTCTTGCTTCGTAAAACAGGCAAAATTCTTTGGAAGTTTTTAAACATTTTCGTCGTCCATATCTATTTAGTATCACGCATAAAAAAATCTAACATCTCCAGATAGCTTTGAACCGAGTTTACTTAAAGGAGAAAATCTTGACAATAACAGAACTGTTTTCCTTTTTCAAATCGGATGATTCATTGAATTTTAATAAACGCTCAAAGTTTAAAAATATTACATCATTTTAGAGTAGGCTTTTTCATTGCCTGGGGAACGATTTTCGAATGCTGATAGCTTCATAAGTTTTGCGAGTACAGATACAATAATTTAGAGATCTCTTGAGACCAAAAGGTTCTCCAGGAAAAATCTAAGCCGGAAACAATATACTGTGAAACCATTCAGCAAAAGGAGTGGAAAAATCGAAAAATCTTATAAAAAATAAAAATAAAAATATTAGCACTCATCTTAACATTGAAATCTATGAAGAAACATTTGAACACATGTTTTTGTATTGCATAACCATTGCGTAATGGTGATTGCATATCTATTGCAGTAATGTAGTGACCATTTATGTTTTAAATTGTTGGAATTTGTGATTTTGACAGATATATGACCCTGCTTGCTCCGTAAAACAGCCAAAATTTCACCTTAGCTTTCAAACGTGTGAAAATGATGCCACACACTCATGAGCATGGGTAAAGCGAAATGGGGCATTGACAAGTGTTAAAACTTAAATGTGTGAGATTCCTGCTATATTATAGGATAGTGTATTCACAGAGGCAATCGTTGGCACATAGAAATATTACTATATCAAGTCAGAATCAGGCCGGAATAGGCCTACACATCCCTCCACTTATTCCAGAACAAATATTAATATAGAAAGTGATGAGAGTCATATTTCCTGTTGCATATCTATATCCTGTTGCGATATCCTGTTAACGTTTATTCTCTCTCCCTGAATGAGACATGTAGGCCTACATGTTTAGGTATATGATACATATATATATCTTCCAATCTGAATATAAAAAATATCACAGAACCCCCTGAATGTCAGAAACACAGTCCTGCTTTCAGATTTAAAATCGGACGATCAGTTTCGTCGGAATAAATTATTTCCGTCGGCCGCATCAAGCCGTTCGAATTGATATAAAACATATTATATTGTTATTGTTATTGTTCATATTATATTATATTGTTATCAAAGTGATTTATATACAAGATCTCTTTGTTGGATTGGTCCTATTTTTGGAGGGTATATCGCTTCAACTCATATGAATATGTTGTAAAGAATTGGAATTCTTTTGGGTTAGTTTACCAGCTAAATGGCCGTCCCTGCCCCCTCCCTCTCCCCCCCTCCCCTCTGCCTGGGCCTTGGCCGCCACGCATGACCTGGGTGGAGAGGGGGAGGGAGGTAATGCTGGACACCTGTTGTTGTGTGTATACATGCTTGATTGTCTAGTAACCAGAAATAGAATCACCTAGTGTTCCCGGCGTTAAACTCATAGTGGGTAGGGGGAAGGGACTGGGGGAGGGAGGGGACGCTTCATGCTTGGGTCAAGGGTAATGGGAGGGGAGGGGGGGTTGAGAGCAAGGGGACCAACTATCATGTGAACAATGCATGGCCTTGGCATGGGAGAGAGCTGGGAGGTCAAGTTCATGGGGTAGAGGGATCCCTCTCAGCCAATCATGAGGGTACACGCCAGGGAAAGCATTGCTAGAACCCATTGTTACTGATGAATTGGTTAACATGTTTGACTATAAAAAAAGGCCAAGCCAAAGCCATGGTATGCATTAGACACCTTGCTGCCTGGCCGAAGACTACTATCATCCGACTTCTCTGACTTCATCATTTTATACATAGAACACTGAATCTCTGGGCAAATTGCCATTGATATTTCACATTGGCTGACCACTGAAGGAACGAATTTGCTAACTAGCAATTCCTCAACTTTAGAAGTCAGAGATAGCCTAGGCAGGCACAGAAATGCTATAGCTAAAACCTAGATCATTTAGGTTGAAGAATAGCAAGAGAAGGATGGGGCTAACTTCAGCTGGACTTGGAGCTGCCCTAATGCTAAGGTAGGTGGGAGGTTATGTGTGCATACTTTTCATCTGCTTATCACCCTAATGTTCCCATTTTCCTTCCCTCAAACCCCCACTGATTAATGCGGATCTGGGTATTCCTCCTAATATACACGGAGGGAGGAATATCTCCAGTTACTTGGGGGAGGTTGGGTTGGTTTATAATGTGGGGCACAAAGTCGGGTGATTTAAATCGAGTCGGCCGACTGGATGCGGCCGAAGAAAATAATTATTTACGGGAGAACTAACAATCCGATTCTAAATCTAAAATCAGGGCTGTCTTCCTGACAGTCTGGGGAGTTATGGGATATTTTTTATATTGGGATCGGATGGTTTTGAAGGGAAATATGAGCAATCTAGTGGGAAGCAATATTTTTGCGTTTGTGCATGTGGTTATGACTGCGGCGATCACGCGCCGTCGTCGATGCCGCTCTTATGTTTAACGCTATACAAACATGGATTACATAGGCCGCTTTGCCATGAGCTAAGCTCCGTTTTAATAGTAAACACTTTATATTTGGACGGATTTGAAGAGAAGGGTTAGTGCTTGAAATTCTGCAAGTTTTAGTAGAATGGCAGAATGGGTTTTTATTGGTTTTGGTGGGAAGCACAGACTCTACTGTTGGTTGCTTATTTTTCAAAATGGATTATTATCCTGGGAGGGGAGGGTACGTTGTGAGGGGCTGGGATAGGCATGGATGGATGGAGGGAAGGCCACAAGAGCCTAGCTAACTTAGGCATTATCCTACACTTATTTTCCCCGGTATTGATTGGTATTCTACTTGTGGGTAAGTTAGGAGATCTGATACCTAGTGCTGCAAGGCATTTCCCCATCCTCCGGGCACTCCCATTCCCCTTACCCTATAACCCTATGATAAACAACCCCTTTTCTTTGTCTACTGTGGAATGGGTTTAATTGATTGAAGGGGTATATTTTTGGTAAATTACCTGGGATTTGCTTCTAGTGTTGGGAGATGATGCAACGGGGTCATATAGTTTTGATTGGAACGCTAGTTTTATACTTTTGGAACACAACTATATGACTATGATAAACAACCCCTATTCTTTTTTTTTTCTTTATTGGTTTTGTGGGAGGCACAGCCTCTACTGTGGAATGGGTTTAGTTGATTGCAGGGGTATATATTTTGGTAAATTACCTGGGAATTGCTTCTAGTGTTGGGAGGGATCTTGATTAATTTGTATTCTGGCAGTAATGGAAAATAGTTACTGACCACCACTTTCAGTACCTCCAATGAATTGACCTGCAAAATGGTGGGATGGGGATGATGCAACGGGGTCATATAGTTTTGATTGGAACGCTAGTTTTATACTTTTGGAACACGACTATATGACTGTATACGAACACATTCCCACCCGAGCCAGCATCAATATATTATTGGCCTCAGTAAATTAACTTCAGATCTGGGATCTGGTCTGGGGAAAAAGGTCAAGATTGTGGGATGCGTCTTTATGTAACATTTTCAACCATTAACATCTGTTGGTTTACTTATTTTTCTGTTCTTTTTCAAACCTGAGTATTAGTTATCCTAGGAGGGGAGGGTGTGGTGTGGGTGGGTGGGATGGGCATAGACAGATGGAGGGAAGGCCCCAGGAGCCTGGCTAAATCAGGGATTATCCTACACTTATTTTCCCCAGTATCAATTTGTATTCTACTAGTGGGTAAGTTGGGTAATCTGATACCTAGTTCTACAAGCCATTTCCCCGTCCTACTAGCACTCCCACTCCCCTTACACTATAACTCTATATATAATGGACAACCCCTATTCTATTTTTGTCCTGCAAAGCAGATGGATTGTGTGTGCATGTAATTCTTCCACAGCAGGAGCAGAGGGGCATGTTATACCATCTGCTGTGTGGCTGGTGCCCATCTGTATTACAACACCAGTTGCCACTGTGGTTGGTACTCTTGCCAGTTGCTCCAACATCTGCTGCAACATCTGCTGTGACATCTACTACTACAACCCCAGTTACCACTCTGGTTGCTACTCATGCCATCTGCGGTGACATCTGCAGCTGGACGACCGGTCACTGCTGACATCTGCTGTGGCATCTGCTGTGACATCAGCTGTGACATCTGCTGTGACATCTGCTGTGACATCTGCTACTGCAAGCCCCGTTACCGCTCTAGTTGCTGCTCTTGCCAGCTGCTTCCACATGTGCTGCTAGACGATCAGTTGCAGCTCATCCCATCTGCTGCTGCACCATCTGTGCAGCGAAACCAGGTAAACGTGCAGTTAGGTCGGCTGTGGGATCCCACACAACTCGAGAGGGATACAACCGCCATCTGGTCCCCCTAACTCCCTTACAGCCGAAGGACGATTGGAAGCCTGACTATTCTACCCATTGACGAGGTACTCTCCAGCATGGGCCTGGACGAGGTAGCAATGGGAACGAACACATAGGACACAGAGGGGAACCTATCTTCAATCGGAACGGCTTCCATTCATCACCATGAACTTGCCAACAAGGGAAGAAGCCAGCTCCCTGTTCATTGGTGTATTTTTAACTTTGAAACGAACGATGTTTGGGTGTATTAGGATTTTATGACTTTCTTATTATTGTATATGTTCTCTTAGAGACGAGCCAGGGAAGAGGGTTAACACTCACAGTATCTGTAGTAAGTGCCCTTGGCAGTTAGAGGTGGTCCCCTGTTAGTTCAATAACTTAGAGAGAGTATTTTACATTTACTTAAGATCAAAACGAGACTTTTTATGACTGAGAACCGCTTGGACGTCTGTCCTTATGTATGTCTTTATTTTAAAATCTGCTAGAATAATAATAGAAGGCAGTTGTCCCCTGGTCTGAAAGGATTGGCGTGCCAGGCCATAAGTCCCATATAACCATCCCGCCCCTGAAGTTATGCCCCTGACGGTTTAACTTAACTTATGGTAAGATTTTCCCTGCAGTTATTTCCTTTATTCCATGGCCTAAAGACTTTATCTGGGGATTAGCTACCCTTGTCAGTGTTGTTTAAAGGCCTATAAAAGGAAAGATCTCTCCCTTGGAGACCCTGCCGCCCCCCCCCCCCCCCCCCAATTCTGCCCCCGAAAACCCCGCCCCTCCAATCTTGGGAAAGGGAGAGTGTGGGAGTGGCCACCTCCTGCTCTCTTGAATTCCCATCCCGTGCCGCCCCTTTTTCCTCACCCTACCGCACTGCCAGATCCAGACTGCCAGGATGACGTAATAAGTTTTAAGATTTATTTGTTTCTCTATGTTTGACGCAATCACTTTATAAACTCGTATGTTGTATTTTTCCTATACACTTTTAGATATTGTTTTGTAAGTATTTGTTCTGTAATCTCCTCGGGTGCGAGAAGAGATGTACGTGTATGAACAAACAAATATCCATACCTTGGGTAAAATCCATTTCCCCGTTTTGGAGACAATGGTGGAATCCGTGGACAAGGATCCAGCCCAACGGTTATCTTATCCAACTCTCTTTATGAGACGTTGTTTTATCAAACAGTTAGTTCGAGATAGAGAGGCCTGCAAAAAGCACCACAGGACCAGTGCTTCTTGTCTACTCTCAACTGCTGCTTTGACCGAAGTATTGTCCATACAGGAAGGAGGTGGTGAAACAATGCAGAAATGTCGACTTGTGGTCTGTTATTGTCACATTATTATGGAAATACGGTAGTGTTGACTACCAACCTGTGCTTGCTCCAACACCTAGGAAAACGGGGCGAGACAGGTGTCTTGTCGGTCAGCGACGAGGTCCAGCGGGGGCCTCGGCTGGCCGGGCAGACAGAGGAGGAAACGGTGACGACCGTACAAAAGGACCTTTGTGTATTAAATTTCCTGCGAGAGGTTGAGACATTCAACGGGTGTTCAGAGGCACACCTCCACACAAGGACGTTTTCAACTTGCTTCACTAAAAGACTTTTTAGTAGCCGAATAATGGACTCACGTTAACGAACATTCTTTTGAATTGAGCCATTTTTATAGTTCTCCAGGCCAGTTGGTCCATGGAGCATTTTAGTTTGATAGGCTACCTCTTACCGTTGATTTCTGTAAATTGTGTAACCTTGTGTAATAATTTTACTATTTCTTATGACTGGTTGGCAGGGTCGGTCAGTCAACTAATAATTTGTAGTGTCTTGTTTGAAAATTTATATATTTCAATCAAAAGAAAAAAATATGGACGAATGTAAAGAATTGGAATTCTTTTGGGTTAGTTTACCAGCTAAATGGCCGTCCCTGCCCCCTCCCTCTCCCCCCCTCCCCTCTGCCTGGGCCTTGGCCGCCACGCATGACCTGGGTGGAGAGGGGGAGGGAGGTAATGCTGGACACCTGTTGTTGTGTGTATACATGCTTGATTGTCTAGCAACCAGAAATAGAATCACCTAGTGTTCCCGGCGTTAAACTCATAGTGGGTAGGGGGAAGGGACTGGGGGAGGGAGGGGACGCTTCATGCTTGGGTCAAGGGTAATGGGAGGGGAGGGGGGGTTGAGAGCAAGGGGACCAACTATCATGTGAACAATGCATGGCCTTGGCATGGGAGAGAGCTGGGAGGTCAAGTTCATGGGGTAGAGGGATCCCTCTCAGCCAATCATGAGGGTACACGCCAGGGAAAGCATTGCTAGAACCCATTGTTACTGATGAATTGGTTAACATGTTTGACTATAAATAAAGGCCAAGCCAAAGCCATGGTATGCTTTAGACACCTTGCTGCCTGGCCGAAGACTACTATCATCCGACTTCTCTGACTTCATCATTTTATACATAGAACACTGAATCTCTGGGCAAATTGCCATTGATATTTCACAATGTGTTTCAAATCTCAAGATATTGCATTGAATATATCTTTGCATTTTGAAGGTTATCATATAGAGTGTATTTAGTTACTTTATTAGTAATTGTCCACAAATCTCTGATTGGCAAGAAGAGATCATGCAACAATGCTACAAGGGAATATATATTTAAGCAAGGATTTAAAGCTTTCTTTCCAGTTAAATTGTCCCTTTTCAGTATTACCAGGTATATAAAGAGCTATTGACCCCACCTTGCTCTGTAAACCAGCCAAAACTGTCGTCTTCATAGAAAAATTCTAAATTTCCGCCCGCTATAGGATTTGCACCGAAATCCATATGACAGCTCTAAAAACACTAAATACGGGGACTAAATATTAAAATAATTTTAACATCTTTTCATCCGTAAAGGTGGGGAAAGTCCCCTAGACTACATAACCAGTGAAAGAATGTTTAAAAGTATGGAGTTATTTGACGCAACAAAACACACATTTGGAGATATTCGCGATGGCACATACACAAAAAAGCTGATACCCAAACTTAATTGGAATGGATACTAGTCTACTTAGAACCGATGCGCCACCTAGTGTATTGATTTGTGGGCATGGTAGCCCGGTCCCTTTGTTATAGGCCTAAACAAACAAACAGCTGGACATCACCCTCCATTTTGGAACTGGACTTTAATTCTACTACGCTGGATTTCTCGCATTAAAACCATCAGGTAAGGAGCATTATAGTACTCATCGTTTAAGACAAGAGTATAGCAATTGAACAGCTCATTTATAAAAACTATTGATTTTTATTAAAACTATAATTTGTTGTTATAGATTTACAGTTACGCAATGTTACACAAACCAATTCCAATATGGCGGCATAAAGCCAAACAAACAATGCCATGGGTATGACCTGGTACAGTGGCTGTGAAAAAAGTGTGGTGAATAAAGATTACAGATACATATTATATAATCATTTCTAAGCTCTTTATGTCGTCTATATAACATAGTAAATGAATGAGTATTAATTGGTAACATGTCTTTTAGACCCAGTGCTAGCATGAATCGCCAACCCCTTGTCATGACCGCCTCTCCATGACTGCCCTAGTCATGCAAATTAACAATGACCACCACCACTATTTTAGCACGCCGATTGATCGAGGTACAAGGTGTATATGCCGGTAAGAGTTGCACGACCTGTAGGTGTGAGACTATATGATGTGTGAATGCACCACATACTATGGGAAATATCTCCTTTATTTAAACGGTATGGGTATGCATTTGAAAGCTAGATATATGGGTGATTATTTTATAATAGGCTACATTATCAGGTGGAAAAGCCTTACCAATATACATTTTAATTTCCATAACTTATTTATGCAAGTTAGAAGGCGGCTGCTCTTGTTGCTGCTTCTTTAGCTGAATTTCGGTGTGGGTCTGTTAAGTGATGCTACTCTGATTTAAGGAAATCAGAGTAGGATATTTGTGGTGGTATTTGTGTTCACCAAGGAGAGAGAGCGCTTGCCGTAGATGGCAGTGTTGTGATGACGGGCACTGGGGCAGTTGGTCCCGTGAACGTCGCCGGTGGTGCAGTGGCCTGGCTGTTAGGAGGAGGGGTAGAGGCTTCAGGTTGCTTGGCGGGCTGCGTGATGGGCGTCGCCGTTGGCGTCGTCAGGTCGGCGGCGGTCTCTTGGGTCACCTCTAGGTTGTGCTGGATTAATAGTATCTGTGATATTAATTTACCATGTGGATGTACTTTATTCGTTATTCTTCCTCTCTTAAGAGGGCTGTGTATAAGGCTTTAGATATCATAATATATCAAAATGGAGGGTGTGTGGCAACAAAACACTCACTATGAAACACTCACTAATCAGTAGTTATAACAATAAAGGTAAAAGTAATTCTGGGTCTCTTGGAAGAGCTGTGAGGGCACATAAAGTATACTGTCCTTTTCCTGTCTATTGTAACTGTTTATTGAGGAAATAAAAACATATATATATGTGGTGGGTGCAATGCAGGTGTCCCGCTCTAACATAGCCGAATACACAAACAGGTTTTGGCCAGCCTGACCATTACCCCTGCCGCCTCCCGTTGAGTGGCTTACACCCGTCATGACGGCTCATAAACTGACCGGCGATATTGTGGCCCTATCATAATTAGAAAAGCATTGTCTTGTCTTGAATTGTCTATTGATAGCCTTGTCTTTGGATACTGGGGGATATACGGGACCTCCAGGGGCCAAAATCCTATATCTAATATCATCAACCCAATCTAGGTCTCTCCCTCCTCCATCTCCGTCCTCCCTCTACCACCATATGTGATCCATTTTAGGGAAATAAGTCATGAGTGGCAAAAAATTGATTTTGAGATATCACCATATATGAAAAGAGGAGTTCAAACCGATTCCAATGATAGTAAACACAGGGATATCTAATATGTATTCCTACATTTTAAGTTTGATATTTTTATTTTTGAAAACAAAAAGTTTTCAATCTTTCTGGATGGGTCATTGCCCGTAAAGTAGCCTAATATAGTCCATATGAAACCCTTCAAAACGCAATATATGTTTAATACAATGTCCTAAAATTTGTTACATAGATTTATTTGACTATAAGTACTAAACCCTCTACAAATTAGAATATTTCAATAACGGGATCTTGTGAAAAAACACTTTGAAATATATCCTTTATTAACTATTACAATTAACTATTTTCCAAGGATCACATTAACAAAGGTATGTGCTATTCATAAGTTATATATCTTAATATAACATACGGTATCTATACGGAGCATTATGTGAACGAATTTCTTAGGTTATATATTAGGGTACCTCTATGTGATGCACATCTGAATGAACTACCAAATTCTCTACACAAAGATTTAAACAAAATTATACACCGACAAAATAATTTAAATCTGAAAAATAACATATTATTATTATATGCATCCTTTAGCTATATAATTATAGACTAGCCTTCCGACCCTCTCTCTTTGTATGAGGCCTAATGAGATTCTGGGAAGGTAAAAGTTAAAAAAAAACGGTGATTGACACAAAATATGCATATAAAACTAGTTAAATATCATTAACCTATACAGTATTACAACCCCCGGTACTATCACAATAGGAGGGCCCTTGAAAACCATTGAAATGCTTCGAAATTATTGTTTTTATATATATTATAGCGCCTACCGCTGGTCGGGAAGCCGAGATTCGACCCCCTCCACCTAGCGTGAAATCCCAACGCACACGTTCTAAATAACCACTATATGGCATATATACTATGCCACTTTAATATATTTGTATTTACATCTGTCCTATTGGTCTAAACGTTCAAATGGTTTACTTCATATCAATTAATGATCATTTAAACCCATCATTTCAGGTGTGCCAATCATGAGTTATGTTGAGTGCTGGCAATCCATTGTCCACATGATGGCTGCTTCCTACACACAGAGCTGCTGCCTGGCATCAATATGCTGCGAACCTCAGCATTATGAAGAGGTGGAAGATAACGTCACAAACCCCAAGACACAAGAAAACAAACTGTAGAAGTCTGTACAGGGAGCTAAGGAGCAGATAGTTGTTTTCTAATGTCAAGTGTAGTAATCCTAAAGGATTCATAGAGATATTTGTTGATTTTATATTTGTAGGGAAAGTGGGTGGCAACTGAATATTTTCATACCCATGGCTAATGTCAATATGTATATATGTAAGGTTATGAAATAAACGGTAATTTGTGAAGTGAAACGTTTAAACCATTGTATGTTGAAAAAATATACCCCACATTCCTTGTAGGGGATGTGGGTATGTCCCTACTTATAGGGACAATTTCGAATTGAATAATAAAGGAATAAACAGTATATAATGTAACCATTGTCTTGTCTTCTCTTGAATTTTGCCGATAATAACTCATCTCTTTTTGATACAGCATAGTACAGTACAGTACAGTAATTACATTATAATATTGGATAGAAATGAACCATAATTAAAGCTAATATTTTCCGTTTTCATCCCCGCGAAATTGACCATCCCCGTCCCCCCCCCCCCCCCCCCCCCGCAAAATTGACCACCCCACCCCCCTCCCACCCCCTGAAGCCTGGCCCACGACGCTCCCACTGCGCTAAAAATAGATTTCTGAGTGCAAAAAAAGCCCGTTGTATTGCAGTCACATTGCGCTACCATTGCGCTATGGCTATTGCGTTCACATAGCGCAATAAGTGGTTACACCCATTGCGGTCACATTGCACAATCATTGCGCTATGTGAACGCAATAGTGAGTGCAATGACTGCACTCAAATGCCCATAGGGAATTGCCGTCCCCGGCGGGGCCGCCAAGGACACCATTCTGACCATCAAACTACATTTTGGGGAAATCACCCAAATATTTATCATGGTTCTAATTTTATCCTCAAACGGAGTCTCCGCGGCCCCCTACATACAAACTAAAAATTAAAATTTGAAATTTAAATTACTAAAATACATTTATATTATGTTTAACATTCATCCAATAACATTTCAAGCAAATCCCATAACATTTCAATTTTTAGTAAATTACAAAGGCCCGTGGCCCCTGCAGCCCCTCCCCTTTAGAACCATCCCAGTTACAGGCTACTAATGTGATATATCTATTACCAACACTGACTTAGGAGAACTAATTTAAGGTTAGGGTTAGGGTTATGATAAGCATTGTTATCAATCCATGTACTCCATTCCACCAAAGAACCACACAAAATTGTCATTTAGAATGGTGATTTAAATTTTTAATTGTTTAAATTTTTTTAAAATATTCAAGTTTTGGGAGGGGCCCCGCGGGGCCGCGGTTGGTATATAATCATGAATATATGGGGCCCTGGGGGTGTTTAAGCAGAATTTGGCACCCTGATCAAAAAACGTTCCCAGGAGGCCCCCCGGGGCCCCCAATTTCTTGCCGGCCCCGCAGGCCCCTATCCAAGCAGAGAAGAGCGTCGGCTCACCAAGTATCTTGACATGCCTGGGTTGTGTGTACACACATGTATTACCTTTATTTACTCTATTTCCCCTTACTTCAGTACGTGTAACCCTTTTTGTAATACTCTTATAGAGTTCCCTGTTTCTATATTCTTCATTATCTTACTCTGTACTTCGTGCATTGCAATATATACACTTTGTTTTGTATGGACTGTTGATTGTACTACCTGTTATAAGTATGGATTAGTATTGACTACCCTGTCCGGGGATCCGGACTTCTGGGCCTATTAATAATAGACTGGAAAAATAAACTGAAATACAGGGAATTGTGCTTTGTTAAGTTGTTTATTCGGATTGAGAGCGAATCACTACACTAAATTATTTCCATAATCATTTTATTTCCATTATGTCAAATTGTGAACAGTAGAGTTACAGTGTGGCAAAAGGGCAATGCCATTTGTAAAATACAGGTTTTCCTGGCTGCCCTTGTTGAAAAAGAAAAGAAAATATTTTTGCTGTTGATAATTTCTCACAATGACTGTGAAATCACATAAATAATGATACTATTCATATTCATCACTTTTCAAAAGATGCATAGTTCACAAATGATTCTTTTCTCCATGTGGGTTCAGAAATAAAATGAGATTTAAATAAAAAAGAAATAATATTTTGATATTTGTCATTTGTATTGTTCCTCATTTCATTTGTTTACCATTGACCAGTCTCAAAGTCTCTATCTCAGTGTATAATTATTTGGAGAACATGTTGCGTCCCAAAGTAGACATATGTACCAATGATGACATCCGTACAGACTTTTCCTCTGTGGTACATGCTATTTCTCATAATTATTACAAATTCTTTTCCAACTGCTAACTTCCTATTTCCGGGCAGATTTAACTATTTCCAGAACAAAAAGTTCCTTGTCAGTGGCGATTTTTCCATGTCAGCCTCCTTTTCCACTATTTCACTTAGATATTCACCAGAGAAAAGTATGTCACTGCAACTTTTTCCGATTTCTCCTATGGTTTGTCCTATCTCCTCTACATGAAAAGCCATGTCTGGCTGCTCTGACACCTATGTCAAGATTTGGTCATCTTTTCCATCAATGTCATCCCTGGTACAGTCCTTTTCTACCCATACAAAAGGAGACATGAGTAGGCAAGTGAGTGTTAGTATAGCAGTGTTACATAACACACCCAAGTCAGTCACTGGTGCACATATGTACTAAGAACTGCCTTGCCCCCACCAGCTGCATGCATGAGTGTTCACACTGACCAGCCTGGTCACTATAGCAACACATACACACATGTCTCTTTCCCTGCCATGTTGTCTTCTCTTCCTTTCTCTTTCTCCCTCTCCCCCCTCTCCCTCCCCTCCCTCTCCCCTCCCGCTCACCCTCCCTCCCCCGCTCACCCTCCCTCTCCCTCCCACCCTCCTTCTCCCTCCCAGTCATGTTGGGGTAGGAATACATCATGGTACATTTGGGTGGAAAGAACTGAGAAAAGCATAGGACAGTGGATATTCCAAAATGGAAAAGGACTTTCCAAAAAGAAAAAGGATATTCTAAAAAGGAAAAGGACTTTCCAAAAAGGAAAAGGATATTCCAAAAAGGAAAAGGATATTCTAAACAGGAAAAAGATATTCCAAAAAGGAAAAGGATATTCCAAAAAGGAAAAGGATATTCCAAAAAGAAAACTCTTGGACTTTTCCTATTTCACATAAATATCCTTTCCGATTGGGGACAAAACAGAACACACACCACCAACACAGCCTGGCACTGCTATTTTTATCATTTTGTTATTATTTATTAAAGAGGAAAAAAAAGAAAAGATATGTCCACTTTGAAAAACAGTGAGGTACAGAATGGTCAGTGCGCGGGAAAAAACACCTTAGCAACCAAGCAACAAACCAACTCAGGTCTCACTGCAATTAATCCTGCAATTAATATATAAACATTATATCTAGGAACATATAAGTATAATTATTTACGTATAATTAAGTTATATTTATAATTTTTAAAGTTTTCATTGCAAACGATTTTGTGATTGACCCAATACTCTCATGTTATACAAAATAAGTTCATATAAATTCAGGAAGGTTAATGATTACATAGGAACATACATACAAGTTATCCCGTAGACACCTTTACTGTTTTTTATTTGACCGTTTCTACCATAACTTAATTAAGCCTCAGCAATAATTATTTCCCTACAGTGTATAAGTGAGTCCTTCTATGTGAATATTTAGCCCAATAGGGGATTCGCATAGCCGCCATTTTGTATCTTGATTTGCATGGAATTATGGGACTAATGGTACATTCTAAAATCTATAGGAAACATTCCAAGTTCAGCATAGAATATTTATCAATGCTCTAATGTCAATATCTATGTGTCATACATGTTCCCATAACACACATCCCCATCTTTCCCATCATGCATATGGTTTTCATGGGTCATTTATACAGGCTATGACATTGGTGAAAACATTCTTGCAATTGTTTATAAAAATGTTGCCGAATATTTGTATGTCAGATTTGAACAGAGTCCATCCCATGATGCACTGTACCAGACATGCGCAGTGGCACATGCAAATCCCCTATCACATTCACACATTTGAATAACTTTCTGACTTATTTCTTATACATGAATACTATTCTTCTGCTCTCAGCAGCAGTCATCCTGCTAAACTCTGAGATCAATTCTCAGTAAAATAAAGTCCAGCTTCCTCAGTAGTCACCTGCACATATTCATCCACAACCTTTCTCTGCTCTTCAGTGAACATTGTCTTCCAGTCCCCAACTATTCCCTTTCTATAAAAGTTAGGACGCAATGATGATGTCCCTGGATTCTCTCTCATGTTCTCTATCTTTGTATGCTCAACTATCTTCACTACATCTCCATCTGTCAGATCTTTCTCAAGGAAAGCTGCTACCCTTCCCACTACTTTAACAATATCTTCTTTCATCTCTTCATATTTCACAATAAGAATGTTGTTTTGCTCCCTCATTCTCCACCATCCCAGGTTTGTCTCAGCCCAGTCTCCATAGTACATCTGCTTTTTCTCAAAAAGTCTGAAAAACTCTTCCCAGCTTCCATTGGTGACCTTACCTACTAGAATGTTTTTGTTAAAGTGGTAAAAAGCTGTAAGGTAATCCTTTGCATTTCTCATCACCACAATCATTTTAAATTTCTTCAACTTCATTTCTTTCTCAAAGAACCTGTGTGGCAAATGGGTCTTCAGTAGTCTTGGAGGTTCAGCTTGCATGGCTCTCTGTAGTGGTGCCTCTCCCTGCGCAATCATAGGGAACTCAAGGAAATGAGTACGGACCCTGTTTTGTACCTTTGTAGCTTGTTGTACATCGGCATCATTCATGATAAGCCAGACAATCTCTAGCATCCATGTTGTCCCTAGAAAAGCCAAAAGAAAATAACTAAACAGGTGTATTAACACTAACTCAGGTTCTTGAATACATAGTAATATAATTATAACACAGGTAATATTAATCGAGCTACTGAAGAAAAATGGTGAAAACAAGTATATATGTACCCGTTCAAAAGAAATACAAATGTTTTCAAATCAATACATTGGTTGATGTGACTGCAGAAGGGGCAGGCAGCTTTGAAGAAACGAATAAAGTATTGTCAGAGGGAGTGTGGTAAGTGAAAGCTATGTGTGTACCATGAAATATGAATTGCATGACATGCCACAGAAACATATATCGCTAGTTGCAAAAATGGCACTTTGCAAGGGTTCTTTCCTGGAATGTTTTTGTTTTTGGAATGTCATATTTACACTATCAAATTTGAGAAGGTGTACTGAATATATGTGATGCGTTTAAGAAAATGAGTCACAAGTCGCAAAAATGGATTTTAAGATATTGTCATATTTGAAAAAATGAGATCAAGCCGATTCTAATGATAGTAAACATTAGGACATCTAATAAGTATTTCTCTATTTTGATTTTGATATTTTCATTCTTGAAAAAAAAATGTTTGCAATATTTCTGGGTGGACAATTACTATTAAAGTAGCTACATTTACTCCATAAAATGACCTTAGCAATGTATGGATATATTTAATGCACTGTCTTGAAATTTTGTATATGTATTCATACTATCTCACTGACTAGAAAACTATCCAATAAAGAGATCTTGTGAATAAATCACTTTGAATAGTACCAATTTTGCGACTTGTGACTCATATTTCTCAAATAAATCACATATTTTTGCACCTTTAAGGTCATCCACAGGGATCCTCTTCTGTCCATCCAGAAATATAGATGAATATCACACAAGAATAGATCTGATATTCTTCATACATTCCACATGTGGGTCAGATTTTCAGAAAATGCACAATTCAATTACGCTAATCTTCTCAAATACCCCAAATTTCAGACGAAAATAAAGTTCAAAATAAGGTTCAACCTAACCAAACAGATTGCTAGAATCAATGCAATGCCAAATATACTCGAATTTACTCAGCATTGACCAAATTGCACCCTAATTTAGCAGAATTTACAAAATGTCCACGGCTGACAATTGTACATTTTCTGAAAATCTGACCCATATAGATAAATATCATACAAGAATAGATCTAATGTTCTTCATAGATTCACCATATAGATGAATATCATACAAGAATAGATCTAATATTCTTCATACATTCCACAAAGGTCCACATCGTTGGAATCCACCTGATCTCATGTTTTTAAATATATGGTATCTTAATTTTAACATCAATTATATCAACATCAAACATATTATAAAGACTGTTAAATGGTGCAAAAGAGAATATTAAATGTATTACTTGATACCTGATCTTGGGACCGTGGCGACTAAGACATCGTTCTTGTAGAACTGGAAATCTTTAACCTTATCAAGTGTCTCTCGAGTAAAGGCTGGTGTGAAAACAATTCCATCATAACTATGCTGTCCCTCTATGTAGTAACCTGTGTGATCAGCATTCGCCATAATTATTGTTTCTCTTTCTGTATCTTTCCTTCTATTTCTCCTCTTCTTTTACTCCTGGTTCTGTCCGTCCTTCTGTTTCTTCCCTTCTGTTCTTCTGTTTCATATATACTGTGTTTGCTTCAGTTAACTCACATCCCCTCCTAAATCATCTTCTATCCTTACAATAACAACCTTTCTGGTAATTGTACCTGGTTTCCTTGAAAAGCCCGTTTGTCATGAACAAATGGAAGCAATACTTCATTGATTCAGGGTCATATATGGGTCAGATTTTCAGAAAATGTACAATTGGCAGCTTTACATATTTAGGAAGTTCTCCTAAATTGGCCTGAAAAAATTATGAATACTTGGTATATCTGAGTGTATTTGGTATCACATTGATTTAAAGTATCAGTTCTGTTATGTTAAATTCCATTTTGTCTTAAATGTTGGTTATTTGAGAAGATTAGTGAAAGCGAATTGTACATTTTCTGAAAATCTGACCCATATAATATACATCAAACCTATATTCTGGTTCTAGATGTCCTATGTTTACTGCATGGTCTCAAATGTCTTACTTATTTGGGTCAAATTCTCAGAAAATGTACAATTTAACAGCTGCCAATTGTACATTTTATGTCATTGTACCACGCGAACAATGGAAGTCAATAAAGGGAAATATATAATATATTTATTAGGCTAGAAAAGAATCAGGTTTATTACTTCATAGCAAATCCTCCATAAAGAAACTAATGGAAAGAAAGAAATCAACTGGTTAGATTAGATTAGATTAGAAAACTTTTATTTAGCATCTAAAGATGCCATTAGTGAAGGGGAGATTCTCTCCAGCGTATGGGAGGTTTTCTGCCCCTTATGGTTTTACAATCTTCTGTTGTAGAGGACAATATCGCTTCTATCATAGACCGAAGACGATTCTCTACAAATGGATACAGTTGTTAATTAAGATTTGTTTTGCAATATGACATTGATTTTAAACAATAAGAGGTTGTAGTACAGAGATCTCTCTGGTGACCTGTTTCGTATCAGTTAATAATTTAGAGATACATAGTTTGAGGTTGTTTTTTTTTGTTTTTTTTAAATAGTTTGAGGTTTTAGAAGTGTCCACTTGGGGCATTATATAAAATAATCATCATTCCATATATAGGATGTTTTGGCTTGCATTTTAAATATTTTGCCATCTACCTGAAGGTGGGCCAGCGTTGGCAACTTGTTCCAGGAATAGGGAATTCGATTTATAATGGATTTTCTAATTTGCTCAGTTTTGGGGGTACTATGTTTTAAAAGTTTCCTACCTAATTCGAAATTTCTAGTATTAATATCCCTTAAGGTAAAACACTGGGCTGGAACACTTGCAGGGCATACAGCTCAATTATGATTTATAAGCGGGAACTCACATTATAATACTGGTTTCTGGGTAATGATATTGTCAGAATCAATCAAGTAATTTCTTTCCCGCTCTCCCAAACCCTTAGACTGGGTGCCTTCATATTAGTAGCTGTATGACACTAACTAGGGCTGAGTGAGTTCCTGAGTGAGTTAGGTGTGGTCATGGTCTAGTGAGTCTGTAGTAAACAGTCAAAGTGACCACTTTACTTCAAGGTCAACTTAGCTATAGGGCTGCACCCCAAGTTAGGGACTTTGCTGTATTAACCATTTTTTTTTAATCCTTGGGTATGAACATGTTTTCTTTGTTCATAAGTTCATCAATAGGGGACTTGCATGTGCCAGTGTGCATATCTGGTACAATGCATCATGGGATGGATTCTGATGAAATCTGACATACAAATATTTGGGAACATTTCTATAAAAAATTGCAAGAATTTTTTCACAAATATCACAGCTTTTATACATTTTCTATGAAAACCAAATGCATGATGGGAACAATGGAGGCTTGTGTTGTGGAAACATGTATAACACATAGATATTGATATTAGACCATTGATAAATAGTCCATACTGAACATGACATGATTTCTATAGATTTTAAACTGTACCATTAGTCCCATAATGCTATGTGAATAAGGATTGAAAATGGCGGCTATGCAACTCCCCTATTGTGCAATAGGGATTTTCTCTGTACTTTTCTAAGAATAAAAGACCATCATTCCATACCTGCATAATTATAGTGAAAAGTTTGAGTAAAAGGAGAGAATTAATTGATATAGGTTGTCTTCACACAATATGAAAAATAATTTTTGGAATTGTGCATGCAACAGTTTCAAATATAGACTGCCCTGAATCTCTGCTTTTGTTTCACATATGACAGTAACATTTAACAGAAAAACTCTAAAAACTAAAAGGAACATTATAAAATGAATTAAGGCAATTAAGGTTTTAGTCCCTAACTTAGCACACACCACTATAGAAATACTACCTTACACTGGTCACGGTCTACTGATTCACTTTCCACTTGACCTCAATTCTCAAAAGTATATACATAAATATTTAGCTGTGTTTTTACTGTTGAAATCAAATGAAAGAGCTCCCTGATGTCTTTCTGCTGCCACTATTTGTTGTTATACAACCATATGCTTTATAGGTTTGCATTTCTAAAGCAGGTACCCGACGGGCAAATGAACGCGATTCTACGCGATTTTTAATGCGCAATCATCTCGCCATAGTTCTGTGATAAGAGTGGACGCTTTTCACGCAATAATTATTGCGCAATTATTGCGCAATGATCACGCTATGGCTATAACGCAATATTAGTGCAAAAATCAGCAAATTCTTATGGCATTTGGGCAGAATATTTCATGCACAACTTTCACCTTATTGTATGGCTTTTTAGTGTAGAATAATATCATTCAGAATTACTCATAATTAATTCTCCATGGTAATCCATCAATTATTTAAGATCTCTTTCCACTTCACAAAGACAGCAGGTTTAGCTACCTGTAGGTGAAGTTAGTGTTTATACAACCGCTACAGAGCACTCATAGCACCCATACCATTTCTGTATGCAGTTATATGGGGTGTTTGGATTATTACCTGTTTTAAAATTAAAAACTATCTTAAGATATTACTTGTAACGTGTCTAATCAAATAGTTAGGAGCATATATAATGTATAATTGCTACATAAGTGTATTAGCTGCACTTTCATCGTAAAAGAAATTGTAAATGCACCCCAGTTAAATTACCTGTTGCGCCACCTGCTGACAATGAAATAATGAGTATTTAGACAAGATTTTTAATGCGCATTTTATGCGCAATTTAGATTGCACCCATATTATTGACTTTTGAAAACCAGACATCCACCTTTTTCAACAAGACATAGTTCAGAGGTCGATTCTCATGAAACGGTTTCAAATGGGTATTTTTGGAAGGGTCATTGAAATGAAATGAAATGCCTAGTATAGGTGCTCTATATCGTACTCTTCTAAACCCTGAAACTGCGCATCTTAGGTATGAAATCTGTTGGAAATATACTCTCAAATACATTGCGTCACGGATGGTGATGGTCACAAAAATGAAGAGATGGCTCTATTTTGGCACAGTAATTGCTTAGAAATAAAATGAATGTTTGGCAAAAATGCAGTCGAACTTCTGGTCACATCCATGGCACTGTTTTACCGGCCAACATCGATTCTCTAGCTCTGAATTATCATTTAATTCTGCTAGACGAATTACTGCATGGGTAATTCCCATTAAATCATTCATAAATTGGGTGAAATATTGCCGAAATAAGGCAAAATAATAGGCAAAAATGAAGGTATTTATTGCATAGCATAGGAATCGAAATATTTGTCACAGCCTTCCCAAAATGTGTCTGACTTATGCTGATAATCCCTGCTATATGTATGTCGACTATTGTAGAGATTCAACGAATTTTATTTTTTCCAAAAAAACTACCCCCTGAAACCAAATGCTGCCCGTTTGGGAGAATTACTCATATTTAGATACAAGTTAATAGCCCACAACGTCTCTGATTTTTTTTATTTCCTCACATAATATTCCTTGAACTTGTGTCATGACCAACTCACAACTGCACCACCACTGGCTACAAGTGTGAAAAGCTGTAGCCACGAGGGCAGCAAGAGGTGGAGGTGGCAGGCAAGGTGTGATGTTACCTGAGAATAACCCTAGTATGGAAACCACTCCCGCCCATACACACAACATCACTAATGAATACATAATGGTCACTATTTTTTAAAGAAAATCCATTATTAACTTTGATATCCATTCATGTTTTCATCTTAATTTAAGCAATATCTTTGGCACTATTGGCGCCATAGAAATTCCTTTCATATCACACTAGATAATGTATTAGACCTGTATGTCTAGTGGCAACCATCATGAATGTAAATAATGACACACTGGATTTTTTTGCAGGAAAATGTTTGCATACTGTTTGGGGCTAACAATGAAATTTATTTAATCTATATGATGAGTATTTAGACGCGATTTTGAATGCGCATCATATGCGCAATTGAGATCACACCCATATTATTGACTTTTGAAGAAAACATTTTATTTGTAGATAAATTGGTTGAGTAACACATCTTTAATATAAGTATATATGAATATGAATAACAACTTAATCCAACACAAGTGTAAGACTACCAACAACATGGGAGGAAATAGACGCAATGGATTTCACATAATGGTTGCTAATGGGATGTCCATTTCACTGTGATTCAAAGCCATAAGTATCACACTCCACTGGTTTGCGGCCAATCACAAAATGATCCCAGTGCCATCACACTCAATTGCACTCAGTGCCTGTCGGGTAGAAGTCAGGGACTATAAATATTTAGCTTAGATTACAATATATACTGTCTGAGTGCATTCACTTCCATTGAAACAGAAGTTTACCTGTCCTCCTTCTTGTCATTTATGCATAGCACACTGGGAAGACACTAGCCAAGTAACAGACAGAGTCTTCTCTATTAAATGCTGCCTTACAGCCACACACATTATTGGATTATTCATTATAGTGTGCATAACATAATATCTTAGTTTTCCTCAATGTCTGAACAGAGGATATAGTCAGTCCAGTGTCCCCCTTTAAGTCCATATTACCTGGGTTCTGTGCCAGACGATGGCCCGCCTGTAACAAATGGAGTCTGCGGCGATACAAGAGTGGTAGCAGTTTTAGTCTTATGTGTAAATCCTTTACACTGGCTCTGGAGGGCAATTTATATATTATTTTCAAGATTCTGTTTTGCAGAATTTGGAGTCTATGTAAGTTGGTAGCATTGTGGGATTCATGGAATATGTCGGCTTGGTCCAAGATGGGCAGAACCATGACCTTATAAATCATTATTAGTGTATTCTGCGGTATTTTATCTTTTAACTTGGCAAACTGCCAGCATTTGTAGTTAAGCAGTTTGGTTAGTCTTGTTATAACTGTGTCAAATTTTAGTGCGCTATCTATTTCTATTCCTAAATATTTATAGGATGTTACTTCGTCAATTTTTGCTCCGTCCAGTGCCATGGTGTGTTCCGGATTACAATACAACTTTTGTGAGTCCCATCTCGATCTAAGCAAAGGCCTGTGGAATAGGGTTTGGGTTTTGGTCTTAGCTGGTGATCTAGCTTTGAATGTGCCGGGTGTCTAAGCTACACCCACTTTCGGTATAGTCAAGGTCAAGGTCATGTGTTGCGCTCCTATAAAGCTGAATAAAGCTAACCAGTAAAGCATAGCATTGTTGCATATGCACATATGTATACATGTATATGTCTATACATGTATATTTTCAGAAAATTCACAATCTACTGTTCTACACATCTCTCAAATTCTGCTAAATTCGAGTGAAATATGATGAATACTGAGTATATCTGAGTGTATTCTGTATTGTATTCATTAAATAAATCTCTCTGGTTACATTGAACTGTATTTTGAACCTGATTTTCGTCTGAAATTTGGGTTATTTGGGGGGATTAGTGGGGCCAATTGTGCATTTTCTGAAGACTTGACCCATGTAGGGTATTTCTAAGAATTCTGACAACATATACTATATCAATAGTATATAACACTATATAGTTTTAGTCCTTATAGTTTTGTAAGCCCCATGGCTAACATTGCTGTATTTGTATGCTAAGACTTTACACATGTTAAATGTACTTGATGGGCATAATATATAAGGTATATAATAGCCTATACGTATCCAAGCTTTTCATGATGTGTGTGGAAATGTGCGTGAAAATAAAACGCTTGCCAATCTTATTTCAGTTATATAATTATTATGGTATACAATAGGGTCCTACTTATCACGAAATAAAATACAGGGTATGGAATAGGGCCTTACTTCTCCAAGAATAAAATACAGGGTATGGAATAGGGCCTTACTTCTCCCAGAATAAAATACTGGTATGGAATAGGGCCCTACTTCTCCCGAAATACATTACTGGGTATGGAATATGGCCCTACTTCTCCCAGAATAAAATACAGGGTATGGAATAGGGCCTTACTTCTCCCAGAATAAAATACAGGGTATGGAATAGGGCCTTACTTCTCCCAGAATAAAATACAGGGTATGGAATAGGGCCTTACTTCTCCCAGAATAAAATACAGGGTATGGAATAGGGCCCTACTTCTCCCAAAATAAAATATAGGGTATGGAATAGGGTCCTACTTCTCCAAGAATAAAATACAGGGTATGGAATAGGGCCCTACTTCTCCCAAAATAAAATACAGGGTATGGAATAGGGCCCTACTTATCCCTAAATAAATTACAGGGAATGGAATAGGGTCGTACTTCTCCAAAAATATCACAGGGTATGGAATAGGGTCCTGCTTCTCCCAAAATAGCACAGGGTATGGAATAGGGCCCTACTTCTCCCAAAATAAATTACCGGGTATGGAATAGGGCCCTACTTCTTCTGAAATAGTATACAGGGTATGGAATAGGGTCCTACCCTCCCTTGACTTCCGTTTCCTGTTCTTTAAAAGTCCTATTTCCTTAATCCTAAAACTGAATACTCTCAATCCTGTTCCCAACTCCTGATACTGGCCCTTCCCTACCCTGAAAATAGGGTGACAGGAATATTAACATAAAACACAAAGTAATACTTAAGGATGATCGCGGGTATTTCCCAAAGTAAATAGATCAGCCTGATTTTTTCACAGTTTGTACTCCAAATCATGCTGATTTCAAATATAATTTTTTTAAGGGGGGTTCCCAAATTAGATTTTTTGCTATGTCCGTTTGAAAATAAAAAGTTATTTAATTAATTTAACATGGCCGTCTATGGAGAAAAGAGTGTTTTTGAAACGTTTCATCCATTTTAAACCATAAATTGTAAATACAGTTGGCTGATTCTTTAGTATATTATAGTTTAAGGAATATATTTTCTGAAAATAATAAGAAAATTGGTGGTTCCCAGATTACTTTAGGAGCTGCAGGCCCCCGAACTTGACATATCAGTAGAATAGCTTAGAATCTCAATGTAAACAAGGTGGCTTACGGTGTCGTAAAAGAATAACAAACAAGAAAAAAACCATATACTAATCTGTTCAATCTTCAGAAGTGTTTCTTTTTAATAACTGAACATCACTAACCTAAGAAATGATAAAAAAATAAATAAATATGAACATGGTCAATGTCGTAAAATCTCCGCCGTTTTTGGTAACTGAGAAATACCCGCGATCATCCTTAACATGATAAAAAGATCATTCTTGTATAAAGCATCTTTCCTATGGAACTCAGAAAAAAAAAATTTTTTGAGGGTCACCAGGTAGAAGACTTGGTCAATTTCAGATTGTATCTGAAAAATGATTATATGGTTCAAGACGATTAAAGTAAAAATACAGTTCTGACAAATGTCAGTTAATAATTAAACCATATATATATTTGTACATTATTGAGTTTTTTATATTAAAAACTCAATAATAGATTCATCTTTTCAAGCCTGTAAGTCTTGTATGCATGTACTGTTGAAAAGTGGGATTAATCTGCTATATAATATCATCAAGGAGTGTAGTTTACCTTGTTATATATAAGGAACTTTTAAGTTGCTAAAAACAAAAGAAAACTACTTTTTAAATTTGTTTTATTGGTAAATGATTGTACATAGTTATTAAGAGTTGGTATGAATATACCATGATTCATAATATAGTGTAATTCCAGAAATATCAAATATGTTGAAAAAGACCTGACTATGCACATTCTAGTAAGAGAAGAGTTGTAATAATAATATCAAAGCATATGGGCACTCTAAGAAAATCAATGGTTTCATTGACTGAGACATGACCTTTTTCTATGAAATGTACGGTGAATTGGAAATAAAAACACTTATATATATATGACACTGGCTCCATAGCCATAGGTATAGGTGACAATGTGTTTCCATCATTAGCAGGTCTTTGGACTGTGCGATATTCGTCTCTCCGTTTTCAATGCATGAAATTTCCGACCGTACTTCTATTGGTTTCTGTTTCAGATGTCACTGGTTTTGGCTGTTCATTAGGATTGGACCATCCACCTGACAGTCTACTTCTGAGTAGAACAATCCAATATCACTTGTTTACACTTCTTTTTGTTTTGATTTTGAAGGAGGTCGCCATTACACATGCCTCAGACTTAAAGGTATAGAGGTGCGTCCGAAAAACGGCCCTAAGGGGCTCCTAGTTGAACTATATTAATACCATCTAAACTTTGTCATTTATGAATATTTCTGTGAACATTAATTAGACCAAATGGTCTTCAATGATATAGGATTACTGATGTTATACCTCTCCAAGTTCTGAATCACTCTCTCTTATTATGTGAATAACAATGTGAATAACTATGTATTTTCGAGAATTGTATCGTGATATAACCTCTTGAACGATTAATAGTCACTCTGGGATGATACCTATACTTAACCTTTAAGGCTAAAGAGAACACTACTACACATTTAAAAACCGTCCCGGACTCAGAAAACAACCTAGACAAGACAGGTCTCCTAATGGCAAAAACTCAACTTACGGACTATAGGACAATGCCAAGACTGTCATTCGCACTCTAGTAACCAAGCCGAATCAAACTCATAGCGATAATAATATTTACTGTATCTTATTATGTCATTGATTATGTCTATTTTTGCCATTTTATATTATTTACTGAAGGGAAACCTGGAAAACCTCAGAGTAAAATGTACATTGAGAGGGAACATTCCACTTCGGTATAACATTACAGAAATGTAACATGTTTATTGAATAAAAGTTTTATAATGATAATAATAATATATTAGCCACGGTCATTCCCCTAAAAATCTATCACCGATGGTCCCCCTAGTGCCCACTATCTGAATCAAAAATTACTTCCATTATTTTCGCACAGGGTCTGTTATAATGCCATGACAAATAAACATTTTTCACTGTGGGAAATATAATCACCGTTATATTGATGCAAAAACCCCTTCGGCTATTGATGACACTCCATGTATATGAGTTAAAAGGCTGTGCAATGACAAATATTAATGTGAAATGAATGGCATCAGCCAAACCAGCCACACAAAGTGGACTACATGGTCAACTTTAGAGGTCTCTAACTTTTTTTTGATTGGGGTAAGATATGATCTTGTTTTGTTAATTTGTGGGATATGACCTTAAATAAAGGTGTAGCAAACCTAAACTAATTTGGACTGGACATTTTTCTATTATTTCATAAAACGTAAAAAAACATAACATTTTCTCATAAGTTTCCATAGTAAACCACCGTTTTTTTCAAGTGACTCTATCAAAAAAACTAACAGGGTAACATGTTTCTTCTGTAGTAAGGAACAATTCCTGAAAGTTTTATGGCAATTGGACTGGGAATTTGTTTTCATCGTACTGTCCTGTATACCTTTAAATTCAGCGGCCCTGCATTCAGGTGTCACTCAGCAGAATTTTCAGCGGCTGCCTGTAGTACCGTTTTTTCAATGATAATGATTGAAGTACCATTCTGTCAATCATCCAAGTCAGCAAGTTTGTGTTATAAGATTGTGGCGTTGTGTTAGGTGTTAGTGTGGAGGAGTGTGGAGGCTTATGTGGGAGAATATCTAAATGGCCATCTCTGATATCTAATTCACGCAATCACTCCTAACCTTGCACCCATGTACAAGGATTGTTTGATTGACAACTTGCTACCTTCCCTGCAGTAAATCCATGAAGCTTTCCCACCACCTGGATGGCCAGCACCCCTCCCACCACCACCATTCTCAGCCTCTCATTGGTTAGCCGCCCTGCTATGTTTATGGCCAGCACCCTTTCCCACCACCTAGATGGCCAGCTCCCCTCCCACCACCGCCTCTTGCTGAGGTTCCTGCATGCTTCCACCTGTCAATCAAATTTCATCCTGCCCCCTGGCCCTTCTTCTCACCCTGTCTCAGGCCTGTCAACCTCTCTCCTATTGGTCAAACTGAGCCACTATTGGTGAGGAGGTGAAGGACTATGACAGAATATATACATTAAGTTAAACTTATTATAAAGTTAAATGAAAAAGAGTTGATTAATTTGCGCACAAATAATTGAAATGGAGAATTTGTTTCCTATGGAAACGCAAAATATATACATTAAGTTAAACTGATTATGAAGTTAAACAGAAAAATAGTTGATTAAATCATTGATTAACTTAATAAACTTACAACTTGTTGTTTGCATTCTAGAATTCACTCCCATGTATTATACCAAAACCCAGTTAATTATAAATAATGATCAAATTAATGATGAACTTTGTAATTATTTATGGCTGATAAAGAAATCAACAATGGAAATACATATTAACTACCTAGCCTAACTTAGCGGCATGCGCCATCTATTAGTAAGTTTGGTCATTCATCCACCAGTGGATTGTATAGCCCCTCCTCCCTCCTTCCCCCCCGACCCACCCACTCAGGGGTCAACCGTGTACTCATTTTTGTTCCAGCATTTCAAAGTACCCCCTTACCGCAAATTTTCAAGGTATTTAAACCCCCATTTTTTTTGCAAAAACGCGGAGTGTTGTATAGTATGTATTGGCGACAGACAATGCAGGTATAATTTACTTCAGTCTCGAATTCTTGGGATGGGGGTATTGTTATACGAGCGCGGACATCCGTTGTAACGAGTGCAACGTGCTCGCTAGAGCAGAACGGGCAATTACTTCTGGGTCAGAGGTGGTAACTTTTGGCGTGCCTTCACCGTGTGCAGTGTTGCTTTCCTTTTCCCGGCCCTCTGGTCCGAGATTCAAAATCTCGGGCCAGTCATCTTGACCACCTGTTTGAGCAGCTAGGTGTCGATCTTTGCGTGGAGACTATGCGATCTCTATGCTTGGCTTTGTCTATAAGTCTAGGTCAGGCAAGCAGTGTGGGCATATGCTGTGATATGCATGTATGAAAAGCCATGTATGTACTTAATTGTAGTTGGGCTGTTAGGCATGTGCTTGCAAAATAACTAATCACAAATGGCTTTTTTAAAAGAGATATACCTATGTTACAGAATTGGGCCTAAACACTACTCCCTACAAGTTCATTTATAATTGGTTGTGTTTAGAATTGCATGTGAGTTCCACAGATGCTCATTTCTTAAATATAGATATGGTTATTTCCTTACAAAATTAATTTGTTTGAAGTTGATTTCAATGTCAGACATATTCCCATCTACTTTCTAAGGATAAAATGTTAAAATAAGGATGGAAACAAATTATCAAATGTCCTTCAGGAAGCGCTAGTAGGACTAAACAAACACAACCAAAGACCAAGCGAGTCAAGTGTCAGGTAGTGAGAAGGGCAGGGGAGG
Organism: Sthenelais limicola; assembly: GCA_942159475.1. NCBI lineage: Eukaryota > Metazoa > Annelida > Polychaeta > Phyllodocida > Sigalionidae > Sthenelais > Sthenelais limicola. Next base: position 18,816,764 of record OW804098.1, read on the forward strand.
ATTGGAAAATCGCATTGATATGCACACAGACTAAGTATGTTTATGTAGCAGTTCCCCAATGTTTTGTTGTGAGGTTTATTAAAGTTTGTGCTGCTTGCAAAGTTCAACTTTGTAGACTCCCTTGGCTACTTAAATGAAGACATAGGTGGTAGGAGTATAGTTAAAAGACAGGAGGATGGATCCTTCGACCTCAGAAAAATAAATATAATGTTCGGTTTTGATAAAAAGGGTATAAACAACAAAATCATGAATTGGATTGTACTAGTAACAAAAGCATTCATCCATCGCCAAAAATTATTCCATGAAGGAATGATAGGATGGTTGCATTTCAGTTATGAGTTGAGGTCGAAAATATCAATTATTTTATACCAGAACAGCTTCACAGAAATCGACAAAGAAGAAAAGAAAAAGGGGAGAAGTCTCTTTGCGGACTTAACAGATATAATAGATCGAAATAAATAGAATTGTGAACATAATAGAAAGTATAAGTTGAGCTACTAATAAGATAAACTGTATAAACAAAGGTAAAAATTAAATGTGGTGATGTTTTTCTTTATTTTTTAATTGCTCTTGAAATGAAAAACGTGAGACAGACTTATGTATTTTTCGATGTAGACTGGTCCTGGAGAGAGATGAAAGGTTTGTTGACATATTGAATAAAAAGAAGTTGTCGCAAAAACAAACAAAAAAGTGTCCAAAGGATCCCAACAATTTGAGACTAAAACAATTAGACCCTTCGGTTGTGTTAGTTCTAGATGTCTGCGCGGTGACATCGAGAACCAACACAACCTTAGGGACTAATCGTTCAGTAGTGGTACCTGATTGGTGGCAGGGTTGCTAGGGCGACCGCATCTGCGTGTGCTATATTCACTCTGCAGACGACCATGGCTTGAAATGGTCGCAAAAGGTAGTACAAAAAATCAAATGCGGTCTCAAGGTTTGAAGGGGTTGAAAGGATTTCTCACCAAATGAATAAACAGTTGGCAGATGGGAGTAAAATGACGTTCTTGAAAATGGAAAGGTGATTTAGTCTAACTTTTCAAAAGAAGGAGAAAACACGTGGATAGGGTGGAACTATACAGGTGTCTGTGACTGTCTGTGTGCATCCCACAGAATGCTTGATGTGTTTTTTCCAACAAACGTTTCTCTTTTTGTTTTTTTTTAGAATTCTTAAACTACGTATCCTCAGTGAAGTGACCTCAAACAAAACAATATTAAGGCACATTGTAGTAAACAAATATTACAATTGAGGCTGTTGACATTATGTGATATGAGCTCACAGTATGGGAATCAGTAATTTTTTTTGAACATTTTTTATTTGCTGAAAATTTAGTTCATCCTGGCAGCCCTAGAAAAAGGAAACAAAATATTATTTTTTGATAATTTCTCACAATGACTGAAATCACATAAATAATGATACTATTCATATTCATCACTTTTCAAAGGTGCATAGTTTACGAATGATTTTTTCTTCATGTGGGTCCAGAAATATAATGAGAATTAAATAAAAAGAAATATTATTTGATATTTGTCATTTGTGTTGTTCCTCATTTCATTGTTTTCCATTGACTGGACTGAAAGTCTCTATTATCTAAATGTATAATTATTTCCTTTCTAAAGTTTTTATTGCAAACGATTTTGGGGTTGACCCAATATTCTCATTTTATACAAAATAAATTCATATAAATTCAAGGAGTTAAATGATTACATAGGAATATACATACAAGTTATCCTGTAGAAACCTTTACTTTTTTTAATTTGACCATTTCTACCATGACTTAATTAAGCCTTGACAATAATTATTTCCCTACAGTGTATAGCCTTGAGTCCTTCTATGTGAATATTCAGCCCAATAGAGGATTTGCATAGCTACCATTTTGAATCTTGATTCGCATGGATATATGGGACTAATGGTGTAGTCTAAAATCTATAGGAAACATTCCAAGTTCAGCATGGACTATTTATCAATGCTCTAATGTCAATATCTATGTGTCATACATGTTTCCATAACACACATCCTCATCTTTCCCATCATGCATTTGGTTTTCATAGGCCATTTATACTGGCTATGATATTGGTGAAAACATTCTTGCAATTGTTTATAAAAATGTTTCTGAATATTTGTATGTCAGATTTGAACAGAATCCATCCCACGATGCACTGTACCAGACATGCGCAGTGGCACATGCAAATCCCCTATCACATTCACACATTTGAATAACTTTCTGACTTCTTATTTCTTATACATGAATACTATTCTTCTGCTCTCAGCAGCAGTCATCCTGCTAAACTCTGAGATCAATTCTCAGTAAAATAAAGTCCAGCTGCCTCAGTAGTCACCCGCACATATTCATCCACAACATTTCTCTGCTCTTCAGTGAACATTGTCTTCCAGTCCCCAACTATTCCCTTTCTATAAAAGTTAGGACGAACTGATGTCCCTGGATTCTCTCTCATGTTCTCTATCTTTGTATGCTCAACTATCTTCACTACATCTTCATCTGTCAGATCTTTCTCAAGGAAAGCTGCTACCCTTCCCACTACTTTAACAATATCTTCTTTCATCTCTTCATATTTCACAATAAGAATGTTGTCTTGCTCCCTCATTCTCCACCATCCCAGGTTTGTCTCAGCCCAGTCTCCATTGTACATCTGCTTTTTCTCAAAGAGCCTGAAAAACTCTTCCCAGCTTCCATTGGTGACGTTACATTCTAGAATGTTTGTGTAAAAGTGGTAAAAAGCTGTAAGCCAATCCTTCGCATTTCTCATCACCACAATCATTTTGAATTTCTTCAACTTCATTTCTTTCTCAAAGAACCTGTGTGGCAAATGGGTCTTCAGTAACCTTGGAGGTTCAGCTTGCATGGCTCTCTGTAGTGGTGCCTCTCCCTGCACAATCATAGGGAACTCAAGGAAATGAGTACGGACCCTGTTTTGTACCTTTGTAGCTTGTTGTACATCGGCATCATTCATGATAAGCCAGACAATCTCTAGCATCCATGTTGTCCCTAGAAAAGCCAAAAGAAAATAAATAAACAGGTGTATTAACACTAACTCAGGTTCTTGAATAAATAGTAATATAATTATAACAAAGGTAATATTAATCGAGCTACTGATGAAAAATGGTGAAAACAAGTATGTGTACCCGTTCAAAAGAAATACAAATGTTTTTAAATCAATACATTGGTTGATCTGACTGCAGAAGGGACAGGCAGCTTTGAAGAAACGAATAAAGTATTGTCAGAGGGATTGTGGTAGGTCAAAGCTATGTGTGTACCATGAAATATGAATTGCATGACATGCCACAGAAACATATATCGCTAGTTGCAAAAATGGCACTTTGCAAGGGTTCTTTCTTTCCTGGAATGTTTTTGTTTTTGGAATGTCATATTTACACTATCAAATGTGAGAAGGTGTACTGAATATATATGTGATGCGTTTAAGAAAATGAGTCACAAGTCGCAAAAATGGATTTTAAGATATTGTCATATTTGAAAAAATGAGATCAAGCCGATTCTAATGATAGTAAACATTAGGACATCTAATAAGTATTTCTCTATTTTGATTTTGATATTTTTATTCTTGAAAAAAAAATGTTTGCAGTATTTCTGGGTGGACAATTACTATTAAAGTAGCTAAATTTACTCCATAAAATGACCTTAGCAATGCATGAATATATGTAATACACTCTCTTGAAATTTGGTACATGTATTCATACTATCTCACTGACTAGAAAACTATCCAATAAAGAGATCTTGTGAATAAATCACTTTGAATAGTACCAATTTTGCGACTTGTGACTCATATTTCTCAAATAAATCACATATTTGTGCACCTGTAAGGTCATCCACAGGGATCCTCTTCTGTCCATCCAGAAATATAGATGAACATCATACAAGAATAGATCTAATATTCTTCATACATTCCACATATGAGTCAGATTTTCAGAAAATGTACAAATCAATTTCGCTAATCTTCTCAAATACCCCAAATTTCAGACGAAAATAAAGTTCAAAATAAGGTTCAACCTAACCAAACAGATTGCTTGAATCAATGCAATGCCAAATATACTCGAATTTACTCAGCATTGACCAAATTGCAACCTAATCTAGCAGCATTTACTAAATGTCCACGGCTGACAATTGTACATTTTCTGAAAATCTGACCCATATAGATGAATATCATACAAGAATAGATCTAATATTCTTCATAGATTCCACATATACATGAATATCATACAAGAATAGATCTAATATTCTTCATAGATTCCACATATACATGAATATCATACAAGAATAGATCTAATATTCTTCATAGATTCCACATATACATGAATATCATACAAGAATAGATCTAATATTCTTCATACATTCCACATATACATGAATATCATACAAGAATAGATCTAATATTCTTCAAAGATTCCACAAAGGTCCACATCGTTGGAATCCATCTGATCTCATGTTTTTAAATATGTGATGTGTTTCAAGAAAATGAGTCACAAGTTGCAAAATTTATTTTTTTCAAACTGACTTTTTCGATAGATTCCTTAATTGAAATGGGTCGTGGGTCTAGCACACTCAGTCATATAAACCTATATGCCAAATTTCAGGCCATAGTATTAAATATATCCTTGCGTTTTGAAGGCCTTCATATTCATTATGTTTAGTTACTTTATTGGTAATTACCCACCCAGAAACATTGCAAACTTTTTTTTTCAAAAATGAAAAAAAATCTAACTTTAAATATAGAAATGCATATTAAGTGTCCCAGTGTTTACTATCATTAGAATTGGCTTGGTCTCATCCTTTCAAATATAATAATATCTCAAAATCCATATTTTGCGACTTATGACTCATTTTCCTAAAACGGATCACATATATGGTATCTTTTAATTTCAACATCAATTATATCAACATCAAACATATTATAAAGACTATTCTATTAAATGGTGCAAAAGAGAATATTAAATGTATTGCTTGATACCTGATCTTGGGAGGGTGGCAACTAAGACATCGTTCTCGTAGAACTGGAAATCTTTAACCTTATCGAGTGTCTCTCGAGTAAAGGTTGGTCTGAAAACAATTCCATCATAACTATGCTGTCCCTCTATGTAGTAACCTGTGTGATCAGCATTCGCCATAATTATTGTTTCTCTTTCTGTATCTTTCCTTCTATTTCTCCTCTTCTTTTACTCCTGATTCTGTCCGTCCTTCTGTTTCTTCCCTTCTGTTCTTCTGTTTCATATATACTGTGTTTGCTTCAGTTAACTCACATCCCCTCCTAAATCATCTTCTATCCTTACAATAACAACCTTTCTGGTAATTGTACCTGGTTTCCTTGAAAAGCCCATTTGTCATGAACAAATGAGAGGAATACTTCATTGATTCAGGGTCAAGAACCCATATAACCCATATATGGGTCAGATTTTCAGAAAATGTACAATTGGCAGCTTTACATATTTAGGAAGTTCTCCTAAATTGGCCTGAAAAAATTATGAATACTTGGTATATCTGAGTGTATTTGGTATCACATTGATTTAAAGTATCAGTTCTGTTATGTTAAATTCCATTTTGTCTTAAATGTGGGTTATTTGAGAAGAATGGTGAAAGCGAATTGTACATTTTCTGAAAATCTGACCCATATAATATACATCAAACCTATATTCTGGTTCTAGATGTCCTATGTTTACTGCATGGTCTCAAATGTCTTACTTATTTGGGTCAAATTTTCAGAAAATGTACAATTTAACAGCTGCCAATTGTATATTTTATGTCATTATACCACGCGAACAATGGAAGTCAATGAAGGGAAATATATAATATATTTATTAGGCTAGAAAAGAATCAGGTTTATTACTTCATAGCAAATCCTCCATAAAGAAACTAATGGAACGAAAGAAATCAACTGGTTAGATTAGATTAGATTAGAAAACTTTTATTTAGCATCTAAAGATGCCATTAGTGAAGGGGAGATTCTCTCCAGCGTATGGGAGGTTTTCTGCCCCTTATGGTTTTACAATCTTCTGTTGTAGAGGACAATATCGCTTCTATCATAGACTGAAGACGATTCTCTACAAATGGATACAGTTGTTAATTAAGATTTGTTTTGCAATATGACATTGATTTTAAACAATAAGAGGTTGTAGTACAGAGATCTCTCTGGTGACCTGTTTCGTATCAGTTAATAATTTAGAGATACATAGTTTGAGGTTTTAGAAGTGTCCACTTGGGGCATTATATAAAATAATCATCATTCCATATATAGGATGTTTTGGCTTGCATTTTAAATATTTTGCCATCTACCTGAAGGTGGGCCAGCGTTGGCAACTTGTTCCAGGAATAGGGAATTCGATTTATAATGGATTTTCTAATTTGCTCAGTTTTGGGGGTACTAGGTTTTAAAAGTTTCCTACCTAATTCGAAATTTCTAGTATTAATATCCCTTAAAGTAAAACACTGGGCTGGAACACTTGCAGGGCATACAGCTCAATTATGATTTATAAGCGGGAACTCACATTATAATACTGGTTTCTGGGCAATGATATTGTCAGAATCAATCAAGTAATTTCTTTCCCGCTCTCCCAAACCCTTAGACTGGGTGCCTTCATATTAGTAGCTGTATGACACTAACTAGGGCTGAGTGAGTTCCTGAGTGAGTTAGGTGTGGTCATGGTCTAGTGAGTCTGTAGTAAACAGTCAAAGTGACCACTTTACTTCAAGGTCAACTTAGCTATAGGGCTGCACCCCAAGTTAGGGACTTTGCTGTATTAACCATTTTTTTTTAATCCTTGGGTATGAACATGTTTTCTTTGTTCATAAGTTCATCAATAGGGGACTTGCATGTGCCAGTGTGCATATCTGGTACAATGCATCATGGGATGGATTCTGATGAAATCTGACATACAAATATTTGGGAACATTTCTATAAAAAATTGCAAGAATTTTTTCACAAATATCACAGCTTTTATACATTTTCTATGAAAACCAAATGCATGATGGGAACAATGGAGGCTTGTGTTGTGGAAACATGTATAACACATAGATATTGATATTAGACCATTGATAAATAGTCCATACTGAACATGACATGATTTCTATAGATTTTATACTGTACCATTAGTCCCATAATGCTATGTGAATAAGGATTCAAAATGGCGGCTATGCAACTCCCCTATTGTGCAATAGGGATTTTCTCTGTACTTTTCTAAGAATAAAAGACCATCAAAAGGAGAGAATTAATTGATATAGGTTGTCTTCACACAATATGAAAAATAATTTTTGGAATTGTGCATGCAACAGTTTCAAATATAGACTGCCCTGAATCTCTGCTTTTGTTTCACATATGACAGTAACATTTAACAGAAAAACTCTAAAAACTAAAAGGAACATTATAAAATGAATTAAGGCAATTAAGGTTTTAGTCCCTAACTTAGCACACACCACTATAGAAATACTACCTTACACTGGTCACGGTCTACTGATTCACTTTCCACTTGACCTCAATTCTCAAAAGTATATACATAAATATTTAGCTGTGTTTTTACTGTTGAAATCAAATGAAAGAGCTCCCTGATATCTTTCTGCTGCCACTATTTGTTGTTATACATCCATATGCTTTATAGGTTTGCATTTCTAAAGCTGGTAGAAGTCAGGGACTATAAATATTTAGCTTAGATTACAATATATACTGTCTGAGTGCATTCACTTCCATTGAAACGGAAGTGTACCTGTCCTCCTTCTTGTCATTTATGCATAGCACACTGGGAAGACACTAGCCAAGTAACAGACAGAGTCTTCTCTATTAAATGCTGCCTTACAGCCACACACATTATTGGATTATTCATTATAGTGTGCATAACATAATATCTTAGTTTTCCTCAATGTCTGAACAGAGGATATAGTCAGTCCAGTGTCCCCCTTTAAGTCCATATTACCTGGGTTCTGTGCCAGACGATGGCCCGCCTGTAACAAATGGAGTCTGCAGCGATACAAGAGTGGTAGCAGTTTTAGTCTTATGTGTAAATCCTTTACACTGGCTCTGGAGGGCAATTTATATATTATTTTCAAGATTCTGTTTTACAGAATTTGGAGTCTATGTAAGTTGGTAGCATTGTGGGATTCATGGAATATGTCGGCTTGGTCCAAGATGGGCAGAACCATGACCTTATATATCATTATTAGTGTATTCTGTGGTATTTTATCTTTTAACTTGGCAAACTGCCAGCATTTGTAGTTTAGCAGTTTGGTTAGTCTTGTTATAACTGTGTCAAATTTTAGTGCGCTATCTATTTCTATTCCTAAATATTTATAGGATGTTACTTCGTCAATTTTTGCTCCGTCCAGTGCCATGGTGTGTTCCGGATTACAATACAACTTTTGTGAGTCCCATCTCGATCTAAGCAAAGGCCTGTGGAATAGGGTTTGGGTTTTGGTCTTAGCTGGTGATCTAGCTTTGAATGTGCCGGGTGTCTAAGCTACACCCACTTTCGGTATAGTCAAGGTCAAGGTCATGTGTTGCGCTCCTATAAAGCTAAATAAAGCTAACCAGTAAAGCATAGCATTGTTGCATATGCACATATGTATACATGTATATGTCTATACATGTATATTTTCAGAAAATTCACAATCTACTGTTCTACACATCTCTCAAATTCTGCTAAATTCGAGTGAAATATGATGAATACTGAATATATCTGAGTGTATTCTGTATTGTATTCATTAAATAAATCTCTCTGGTTACATTGAACTGTATTTTGAACCTGATTTTCGTCTGAAATTTGGGTTATTTGGGGGGATTAGTGGGGCCAATTGTGCATTTTCTGAAGACTTGACCCATGTAGGGTATTTCTAAGAATTCTGACAACATATACTATATCAATAGTATATAACACTATATAGTTTTAGTCCTTATAGTTTTGTAAGCCCCATGGCTAACATTGCTGTATTTGTATGCTAAGACTTTACACATGTTAAATGTACTTGATGGGCATAATATATAAGGTATATAATAGCCTATACGTATCCAAGCTTTTCATGATGTGTGTGGAAATGTGCTTGAAAATAAAATGTTTGCCAATCTTATTTCAGTTATATAGGGTATGGAATAGGGCCTTACTTCTCCAAGAATAAAATACAGGGTGTGGAATAGGGCCTTACTTCTCCCGAAATAAATTACTGGGCATGGAATATGGCCCTACTTCTCCCAAAATAAAATACTGGGTATGGAATAGGGCCCTACTTCTCCCAGAATAAAATACAGGGTATGGAATAGGGCCCTACTTCTCCCAGAATAAAATACAGGGTATGGAATAGGGCCCTACTTCTCCCGAAATACATTACTGGGTATGGAATATGGCCCTACTTCTCCCAGAATAAAATACAGGGTATGGAATAGGGCCTTACTTCTCCCAGAATAAAATACAGGGTATGGAATAGGGCCCTACTTCTCCCAGAATAAAATACAGGGTATGGAATAGGGTCCTACTTCTCCAAGAATAAAATACAGGGTATGGAATAGGGTCCTACTTCTCCCAAAATGAAATACAGGGTATGGAATAGGGCCCTACTTATCCCTTAATAAAATACAGGGTGTGGAATAGGGTCGTACTTCTCCAAAAATATCACAGGGTATGGAATAGGGTCCTGCTTCTTCCAAAATAGCACAGGGTATGGAATAGGGCCCTACTTCTCCCAAAATAAATTACCGGGTATGGAATAGGGCCCTATAGCTACTTCTTCTGAAATAGTATACAGGGTATGGAATAGGGTCCTACCCTCCCTTGACTTCCGTTTCCTGTTTTTTAAAAGTCCTATTTCCTTAATCCTAAAACTGAATACTCTCAATCCTGTTCCCAACTCCTGATACTGGCCCTTCCCTACCCTGAAAATAGGGTGACAGGAATATTAGCATAAAACACAAAGTAATACTTAACATGACACTGGCTCCATGGCCATAGGTATAGGTGACAATGTGTTTCCATCATTAGCAGGTCTTTGGACTGTGTGATATTCGACTCTCCGTTTTCAATGCATGAAATTTCCGACCGTATTTCTATTGGTTTCTGTTTCAGATGTCGCTGGTTTTGGCTGTTCATTAGGATTGGACCATCCATCTAACAGTCGACTTCTGAGTAGAACAATCCAATATCACTTGTTTACACTTCTTTTTGTTTTGATTTTGAAGGAGGTCGCCATTACACATGCCTCAGACTTAAAGGTATAGATAGAGGTGCGTCCGAAAAACGGCCCTAAGCGGCTCCTAGTTGAACTATTAGCCATGGTCATTTCCCTAAAAATCTATCACCGATGGTCCCCCTGTCTGAATAAAAAATTACTTCCATTATTTTCGCACAGGGTCTGTTATAATGCCATGACAAATAAACAATCTTCACTGTGGGAAATATAATCACCATTATATGGATGCAAAAACCCCTTCGGCTATTGATGAGACTCCATGTATATGAGTTAAAAGGCTGTGCAATGACAAATATTAATGTGAAATGAATGGCATCAGCCAGACCAGCCACACAAAGTGGACTACATGGTCAACTTTAGAGGTCTCTAATTTTTTTTTGATTGGGTAAGATATGATCTTGTTTTGTTAATTTGTGGGATATGACCTTAAATAAAGGTGTAGCAAACCTAAACTAATTTGGACTGGACATTTTTCTATTATTTCATAAAACGTAAAAAAACATAACATTTTCTCATAAGTTTCCATAGTAAACCAACGTTTTTTTCCAGTGACTCTATCAAAAAAACTAACAGGGTAACATGTTTATGGCCAGCACCCTTTCCCACCACCTAGATGGCCAGCACCCCTCCTACCACCACCTCGTGCTGAGGTTCCTGCATGCTTCCACCTGTAAATCAAATTTCATCCTGCCCCCTGGCCCTTCTTCTCACCCTGTCTCAGGCCTGTCAATCTCTCTCCTAAAATAGGGCCCTACTCCATATTAACTACCTAGCCCAACTTAGCGGGATGCGCCATCTATAATAGATGAATGACCAAACTTACTAATAGACTATTAGTAAGTTTGGTCATTCATCCACCAGTGGATTGTATAGCCCTTCCTCCCTCCCCCCTGACCCACCCACTCAGGCGTCAACCGTGTACTCATTTTTGTTCCAGCATTTCAAAAGTACCCCCTTTCCGCAAATTTCAAGGTATTTAAACCCCCATTTTTTTTTCAAAACGCGGAGTGTTGTTTAGTATGTATTGGCGACAGGCAATGCAGGTATAAATTACTTCAGTCTCGAATTCTTGGGATTGGGGGTATTGTTATACGAGCGCGGACCTCCGTTGTAACGAGTGCAACGTGCTCGCTAGAGCGGAACGGGCAATTACTTCTGGGTCAGAGGTGGTAACTTTCGTCGTGCCTTCACCGTGTGCAGTGTTGCTTTCCTTTTCCCGGCCCTCTGTCATCTTGACCACCTGTTTGAGCAGCTAGGTGTCGATGTTTGCGTGGAGACTATGCGATCTCTATGCTTGGCTTTGTTTATAAGTCTAGGTCAGGCAAGCAGTGCGAGCATACGCTGTGATATGAGTGTATGAAAAGCCATTTATGTAGTTGGGTTGTTAGGCATGTGCTTGCAAAATAACTAATCACACGCCCCGGGATGTCACCGCGCAGACATCGAGAACCAACACAACCTTAGGGACTAATCGTTCAGTAGTGGTACCTGATTGGTGGCAGGGTTGCTAGGGCGACCGCATCTGTGTGTGCTATATTCACTCTGCAGACGACCATGGCTTGAAATGGTCGCAAAAGGTAGTACAAAAAATCAAATGCGGTCTCAAGGTTTGAAGGGGTTGAAAGGATTTCTCACCAAATGAATAAACAGTTGGCAGATGGGAGTAAAATGACGTTCTTGAAAATGGGAAGGTGATTTAGTCTTTTCAAAAGAAGGAGAAAACACGTGGATAGGGTGGAAATATACAGGTGTCTGTGACTGTGTGTGTGCATTCCATAGAATGCTTGATGTGTTTTTTCCAACAAACGTTTCTCTTTTTGTTTTTATTTAGAATTCTTAAACTACGTATCCTCAGTGAAGTGACCTCAAACAAAACAATATTAAGGCACATTGTAGTAAACAAATAATACAATTGAGGCTGTTGACATTATGTGATATGAGCTCACAGTATGGGAATCAGTAATTTTTTTTTTTAAACATTTTTTATTTGCTGAAAATTTAGTTCATCCTGGCTGCCCTTGAAAAAGGAAACAAAATATTTTTTTTTGATAATTTCTCACAATGACTGAAATCACATAAATAATGATACTATTCATATTCATCACTTTTCAAAGGTGCATAGTTTACGAATGATTTTTTCTTCATGTGGGTTCAGAAATATAATGAGAATTAAATAAAAAGAAATATTATTTGATATTTGTCATTTGTGTTGTTCCTCATTTCATTTGTTTTCCATTGACTGGACTGAAAGTCTCTATTATCTAAATGTATAATTATTTCATTTCTAAAGTTTTTATTGCAAACAATTTTGGGGTGGACCCAATATTCTCATTTTATACAAAATAAATTCATATAAATTCAAGAAGTTAAATGATTACATAGGAATATACATACAAGTTATCCTGTAGAAACCTTTACTTTTTTTAATTTGACCATTTCTACCATGACTTAATTAAGTCTTGACAATAATTATTTCCCTACAGTGTATAACCTTGAGTCCTTCTATGTGAATATTCAGCCCAATAGAGGATTTGCATAGCTACCATTTTGAATCTTGATTCGCATGGAATTATGGGACTAATGGTGTAGTCTAAAATCTATAGGAAACATTCCAAGTTCAGCACAGACTATTTATCAATGCTCTAATGTCAATATCTATGTGTCATACATGTTTCCATAACACACATCCCCATCTTTCCCATCTTGCATTTGGTTTTCATAGGTCATTTATACAGGCTATGATATTGGTGAAAACATTCTTGCAATTGTTTATAAAAAATGTTGCTGAATATTTGTATGTCAGATTTGAACAGAATCCACCCCACGATGCACTGTACCAGACATGCGCAGTGGCATACTGAGGCACATACAAATCCCCTATCACATTCACATATTTGAATGATAAATTTTTGACTTCTTATTTCTTATACATGAATACTATTCTTCTGCTCTCAGCAGCAGTCATCCTGCTAAACTCTGAGATCAATTCTCAGTAAAATAAAGTCCAGCTGCCTCAGTAGTCACCCGCACATATTCATCCACAACATTTCTCTGCTCTTCAGTGAACATTGTCTTCCAGTCCCCAACTATTCCCTTTCTATAAAAGTTATAAGAAGCTGATGTCCCTGGATTCTCTCTCATGTTCTCTATCTTTGTATGCTCAACAATCTTCACTACATCTTCATCTGTCAGATCTTTCTCAAGGAAAGCTGCTACCCTTCCCACTACTTTAACAATATCTTCTTTCATCTCTTCATATTTCACAATAAGAATGTTGTCTTGCTCCCTCATTCTCCACCATCCCAGGTTTGTGTCAGCCCAGTCTCCAAAGTACATCTGCTTTTTCTCAAAAAGTCTGAAAAATTCCTCCCAGCTTCCATTGGTGACCTTACATGTTGGAAGGTCTGTGTTAAAGTGGTACAAAGCTGTAAGCCAATCCTTCGCATTTCTCATCACCACAATCATTTTGAATTTCTTCAACTTCATTTCTTTCTCAAAGAACCTGTGTGGCAAATGGGTCTTCAGTAGTCTTGGAGGTTCAGCTTGCAAGGCTCTCTGTAGTGGTGCCGCTCCCTGCCAGATCATAGGGAACTCAAGGAAATGAGTACGGACCCTGTTTTGTACCTTTGTAGCTTGTTGTACATCAGCATCATTCATGATAAGCCAGACAATCTCTAGCATCCATGTTGTCCCTAGAAAAGCCAAAAGAAAATAACTAAACAGGTGTATTAACACTAACTCAGGTTCTTGAATAAATAGTAATATAATTATAACAAAGTCCCAGTAAATCACCTGGATGCAGCCAAATACCAATGCGCGCTTATATAATGTTCTTCAGATCAATTTACGAGCAAATGATATATGTTTTAAACCTCTCGGTTACAAGAGGCATAGTGCCAGAAATATGGAAGAAAGCGACTGTGGTACCAATCCCAAAAAAGGGCAATGCTACTCATACAACAAATTTAAGACCAATCTCACTTATACATGTAGCCAGCAAAATACTGGAAACCCACTTGAATAACCAAATTCAGTCGATACTAGAATATTACCACATAATAAGCAAATATCAAGGTGGATTCAGGAAAAATTCTTCGACCACTGAAACAATAGGCCTGTTACTATACAAGTTATTTAACAATGTAAATAACAAAAGGGACTCCACTTATCTTCTACAATTACCAGAAAGCGTTTGACTCGGTTAGCCACCCCCTATTGTTAAACAAAATACAGGCATATCACTTTCCTGGATGGTTATATAAATGGTTAACAAACTATCTCGAGAAAAGACAACAACAAGTAAAAACAGGGTAGTACATGTCACGCTATTCTCCAATAAGTCATGGTGTTCCCCAGGGATCAGTACTGGGGCCTACCCTGTTCAATTTATTTGTTAATGACATATGTAAAGCTAACATCCAAGGGGACATGCTTCTGTACGCAGATGATATAGTATTAATTAATTCAAATAGCTCAACAGAAAGGTTACTGGCACAGTGCCAACTAGATAGTGAACAGGTCGTAAACTGGAGCCAAGTTAATAAACTATCAATAAGTCTACCAAAGACAAAATCTATGTTTATACCCAATCAACAAAGGAACGCTGTCCTAAAACCAGAAATTGCTATCCATATTCAAAACAAACCAATAAAACTTACCTCGGGATGCTTATCGTCAATAGACTAAAATTTGATGCTATGGCATGTGCCACAGTTAATAAAGCTAACGTAAGGTTATACAATATTTATATTAATAGACATGCATTGGACTGCAGAACGCACCTGATGTTGATTAAATCCATGGTCCTGAGCCATCTTGACTATGCAAACTTCTGCTACCTTAATTGTAACAAGGTAACTACCCAACGACTACAGGTGTTGCAAAATAAGGCCTTGAAGTTCGCCTTGAAAAAACCTAGATATTACGGTACTGACATTATACACAATGAAACCAAGACTATGAAGGTGAATGAAAGACTGTTCTACAACACAGTAAAATTTATGCACAAGCAATACTACCACCGCAGGGAAGACTGGATAACCCAGGACTAAAATGTTGCTAATTATGTACTAAGAGATAACAGGTCCTTTAACTTCAAACTAGCACGCCCTGTTGACAACAGATTTCACAGGTCACTAGCTTATATAGGTATCCAGATGTGGAATGATCTTATTATACTCTATAAGCGTATAGAAGACAAACTGATATTTAAATCGACCACCAAATCTGCTATTTTAAGGGGACAAATCCCCCTAGAACAATACTTTCAATGAGTGTACTATAAGTACTCAAGGTGAAAAATTAAATTTCGATTTAACTCCTACCGACTACTGATTAATTTATTTAAAAACTACAAACTAACACTGTCTCTATTAGTAAAACACTGAAGATACAACCTTCGATGTACTCCACTATTTGATTCAATCATTATCGTTTCCACTTTTTTCTATGTATTATTTTAAATCTCAAACACCATCTCATCTCATCTATTCATTATTGTTATCCGCTACCATGTTCTCTCGTTAAGATTATGACATGACCCCACAGATGTTGTCAAATCCGCAAGTCCACCCTCAGGGCCTGGCGGGAGATAGGGTTTACCCTAGCCACGTATACAAGATCCTTGGCACATGCCACAGTTTTTTTACCTGAATAAAGAAATGTCAAAAAAAAAAAAAATATTAATCAAGCTACTGACGAAAAATGGTGAAAACAAGTATGTGTACCCGTTCAAAAGAAATACAAATGTTTTCAAATCAATACATTGGTTGAATACACTGCACATACATACACTGCAGAAGGGGCAGGCAGCTTTGAAGAAATGTATAAAGTATTGTCAGAGGGAGTGTGGTAAGTCAAAGTTATGTGTGTACCATGAAATATGAATTGCATGACATGCCACAGAAACATATATCGCTAGTTGCAAAAATGGCACTTTGCAAGGGTTCTTTCCTGGAATGTTTTTGTTTTTGGAATGTCATATTTACACTATCAATTGTGAGAAGGTGTATTGAATATATATGATGCGTTTAAGAAAATGAGTCACAAGTCGCAAAAATGGATTTTAAGATATTGTCATATTTGAAAAAATGAGATCAAGCCGATTCTAATGATAGTAAACATTGGGCCATCTAATTAGTATTTCTCTATTTTGATTTTGATATATTTATTCTTGAAAAAAAAATTGTTTGCAGTATTGATGTTTTTCAAACTGACTTTTCCGAAAGATTCCTTAATTGAAATGGGTCGTGGGTCTAGCACACTCAGTCATATGAACCTATATGCCAAATTTCAGGCCATAGTATTAAATATATCCTTGCGTTTTGAAGGCCTTCATATTCATTATGTTTAGTTACTTTACTGGTAATTACCCACCCAGAAACATTGCAAACTTTTTTTTCAAAAATGAAAAAAAATCAAACTTAAAATATAGAAATGCATATTAAGTGTCCCAGTGTTTACTATCATTAGAATCGGCTTGATCTCATCCTTTCAAATATAATGATATCTCAAAATCCATATTTTGCGACTTATGACTCATTTTCCTAAAACGGATCACATAATATATATATGGTATCTTTTAATTTCAACATCAATTATATCAACATCAAACATATCATAAAGACTATTAAACGGTGCAAAAAAAGAATATTAAATGTATTGCTTGATACCTGATCTTGGGAGGGTGGCGACTAAGACATCGTTCTCGTAGAACTGGAAATCTTTAACCTTATCGAGTGTCTCTCGAGTAAAGGTTGGTCTGAAAACAATTCCATCATAACTATGCTGTCCCTCTATGTAGTAACCTGTGTGATCAGCATTCGCCATAATTATTGTTTCTCTTTCTGTATCTTTCCTTCTATTTCTCCTCTTCTTTTACTCCTGATTCTGTCCGTCCTTCTGTTTCTTCCCTTCTGTTCTTCTGTTTCATATATACTGTGTTTGCTTCAGTTAACTCACATCCCCTCCTAAATCATCTTCTATCCTTACAATAACAACCTTTCTGGTAATTGTACCTGGTTTCCTTGAAAAGCCCATTTGTCATGAACAAATGAGAGGAATACTTCATTGATTCAGGGTCAAGAACCCATATAACCCATATGAGTAATTCCACCAATTGGTCGACATTTGACTATAAAACAGATTTTTTCATTTTTAACCAGAAATCTTGGTCTGGAGGTATTTTAATTAATTCTGTCACTTTCCCTGACGGAAATTACATCAGAAATACCCTACTTTTGCATATCTGGCATAAATATTTAAAATTCTAGAGGGAAAAAACCCTGTTTTATTGCCTAAAAATTAACGAAAATATTGCTAATATGAAAAAAATGGTGTAAAGAGAGAAAAAATTATGTCCACTCATGGCTACATGTTTATTCAAATTTCATATGATGACCCTGGGTACCGAATAATTTGAAAAAAATATATTTCTAATAATCCATTGGTTGATTTTCAATGCAAAAATGTCTGGGGAAGTCAGGTATGTCACCATAACGTGCCTATTTAAACCTAGAATAAAAATAGATTTGAAACTCAAAGGTGGGTAAAGTAGAGATGTTCTAGAAAGGTTTCAATGTATTCGCCCATATAATAATGAAAAAAGTTGAATATTATAATTTTCTTCGGAATTAGAGCACTTAATATATATTTGGAAAGTGTCTATGTCACCATAACCTGCCGGACATTTTAGTTAATAAAAAATAAAATATTTAGAGTTGAAAAAATTAAAGTATGGCTGAAGGTAAGTCATCATATAGCTCAAACATAAACAGTCACATTATCCTCCTGCTGTGCATTATTGCACCTCAAGAGTGCTAAAACGTTATGTCACCGTAACGTGCCGGCACGTTACGGTGACATACATTATGTGACATAATAATTATGTGACATATATGTATTGTGTGGACGCATGGAGAACATTTCCATAATAATTTTGCCTCTAAATACTTCAATCGAATTTATATTTACCTTCTTAAAACAACCAATACAATGCTAATACTATGATGATGATCATTAACAGGATAACGAGGGGGAAAATGTTATATATTTCAGTTAATTATAAATATATTGGATTATATGTGTATATAGGCAGAGGGTCAATCATTGCCGCTGCCATTACCATTACCATTATTATTTCATTATTTGGCTGTAACTTTTCTTCTAGTTGGAATATTTTCACAAACTAAAAAGTGTTATGATCCTTATGTCGAGACCTATGAAGTACACAATAATTCAAAACATTATGTGCATATTTTTATTTTATTTATTTCTAATTCATGTAGAAATAATTATGTACACTTCTTCTGTGCAATTATCACCTAGTTCCCCTCACAGACTCCATGAAGCTACCCTGACTACACTATTCGTTATTAACCTTCCCAATTTCGTCTATAATATCAGCAACATGTCTAGTTTATGTACGAAAAAAGATAAATCAATAGATGCAATTTAAAAAAATTATGAATTTTCAGCCCTGGATGGCCAAATGACGACCAATTGGTGGAATTGCTCATATATGGGTCAGATTTTCAGAAAATGTACAATTGGCAGCTTTACATATTTAGGAAGTTCTCCTAAATTGGCCTGAAAAAATTATGAATACTTGGTATATCTGAGTGTATTTGGTATCACATTGATTTAAAGTATCAGTTCTGTTATGTTAAATTCCATTTTGTCTTAAATGTGGGTTATTTGAGAAGATTGGTGAAAGCGAATTGTACATTTTCTGAAAATCTGACCCATATAATATACATCAAACCTATATACTGGTTCTAGATGTCCTATGTTTACTGCATGGTCTCAAATGTCTTACTTATTTGGGTCAAATTTTCAGAAAATGTACAATTTAACAGCTGCCAATTGTACATTTTATGTCATTATACCACGCGAACAATGGAAGTCAATAAAGGGAAATATATAATATATTTATTAGGCTAGAAAAGAATCAGGTTTATTACTTCATAGCAAATCCTCCATAAAGAAACTAATGGAAAGAAAGAAATCAACTGGTTAGATTAGATTAGATTAGAAAACTTTTATTTAGCATCTAATGATGCCGTTAGTGAAGGGGAGATTCTCTCCAGCGTATGGGAGGTTTTCTGCCCCTTATGGTTTTACAATCTTCTGTTGTAGAGGACAATATCACTTCTATCATAGACCGAAGACGATTCTCTACAAATGGATACAGTTGTTAATTAAGATTTGTTTTGCAATATGACATTGATTTTAAACAATAAGAGGTTGTAGTATAGAGATCTCTCTGGTGACCTGTTTCATATCAGTTAATAATTTAGAGATACATAGTTTGAGGTTTTAGAAGTGTCCACTTGGGGCATTATATAAAATAATCATCATTCCATATATAGGATGTTTTGGCTTGCATTTTAAATATCTACCTGAAGGTGGGCCAGCATTGGCAACTTGTTCCAGGAATAGGGAATTCGATTTATAATGGATTTTCTAATTTGCTCAGTTTTGGGGGTACTAGGTTTTAAAAGTTTCCTACCTAATTCAAACTTTCTAGTATTAATATCCCTTAAGTCCATATTACCTGGTTTAGGTGCCAGACGATGGCCCGCCTGTAACAAATGGAGTCTGCAGCGATACAAGAGTGGTAGCAGTTTTAGTCTTATGTGTAAATCCTTTACACTGGCTCTGGAGGGCATTTCATATATGTGATGTGTTTCAGGAAAATGAGTCATAAGTCGCAAAATTGATATTTTTCAAAGTGTGTTTTTACAAGATCACATTATTGGAGTGTTCTACTTTTTGGAGGGTTTATCACTTATAGTTATATCAATCGATGTATCAAATTTCAGGACAATCTATGTAATATATCCTTTCGTTATAAAGGTCCTCATATGGACTACATTTAGTTGCTTTACTGTTTATTGACCCCAGAAATATTGGAAACTTTTTTTTTTCAAAAACGAAATATCAAACTTAAAATCTAGAAATACTTATTAGATTATTAGACTGTTTACTATCATTGGAATCGGATTGATCTCATCTTTTCAAATATAATGGTATCTCAAAATCTATTTTTAGCGACTTATGACTCATTTTCCTGAAACACATCACATATTATTTTCAAGATTCCGTTTTGTAGAATTTGGAGTCTATGTAAGTTGGTAGCATTGTGGGATTCATGGAATATGTCAGCTTGGTCCAAGATGGGCAGAACCATGACCTTATATATCATTATTAGTGTATTCTGCGGTATTTTATCTTTTAACTTGGCAAACTGCCAGCATTTGTAGTTTAGCAGTTTGGTTAGTCTTGTTATAACTGTGTCAAATTTTAGTGCGCTATCTATTTCTATTCTTAAATATTCATAGGATGTTACTTCGTCAATTTTTGCTCCGTCCAGTGCCATGGTGTGTTCCGGATTACAATACAACTTTTGTGAGTCCCATCTCGATCTAAGCAAAGGCCTGTGGAATAGGGTTTGGGTTTTGGTCTTAGCTGGTGATCTAGCTTTGAATGTGCCGGGTGTCTAAGCTACACCCACTTTCGGTATAGTCAAGGTCAAGGTCATGTGTTGCGCTCCTATAAAGCTGAATAAAGCTAACCAGTAAAGCATAGCATTGTTGCATATGCCCATATGTATACATGTATATATGTCTATACATGTATATTTTCAGAAAATTCACAATCTACTGTTCTACACATCTCTCAAATTCTGCTAAATTCGAGTGAAATATGATGAATACTGAGTATATCTGAGTGTATTCTGTATTGTATTCATTAAATAAATCTGTCTGGTTATTTTGAACTGTATTTTGAACCTGATTTTCGTCTGAAATTTGGGTTATTTGGTGGGATTAGTGGGGCCAATTGTGCATTTTCTGAAGACTTGACCCATGAAGGGTATTTCTAAGAATTCTGACAACATATACTATATCAATAGTATATAACACTATATAGTTTTAGTCCTTATAGTTTTGTAAGCCCCATGGCTAACATTGCTGTATTTGTATGCTAAGACTTTACACATGTTAAATGTACTTGATGGGCATAATATATAAGGTATATAATAGCCTATACGTATCCAAGCTTTTCATGATGTGTGTGGAAATGTGCTTGATAATAAAACGTTTGCCAATCTTATTTCAGTTATATAATTATTATGGTATACAATAGGGTCCTACTTATCACGAAATAAAATACAGGGTATGGAATAGGGTCCTACTTATCACAAAATAAAATACAGGGTATGGAATAGGGCCCTACTTCTCCTGAAATAAAATACAGGGTATGGAATAAGGCCCTACTTATCACGAAATAAAATACAGGGTGTGGAATAGGGCCCTACTTATCCCTAAATAGATTACAGGGAATGGAATAGGGTCGTACTTCTCCAAAAATATCACAGGGTATCGAATAGGGTCCTGCTTCTCCCAAAATAGCACAGGGTATGGAATAGGGCCCTACTTCTCCCAAAATAAATTACCGGGTATGGAATAGGGCCCTACTTCTCCCTTGACTTCCGTTTCCTGTTTTTTAAAAGTCCTATTTCCTTAATCCTAAAACTTACTACTCTCAATCCTGTTCCCAACTCCTGATACTGGCCCTTCCCTACCCTGAAAATAGGGTGACAGGAATATTAACATAAAACACAAAGTAATACTTAACATGACACTGGCTCCATAGCCATAGGTATAGGTGACAATGTGTTTCCATCATTAGCAGGTCTTGGGACTGTGTGTTATTCCACTCTCCGTTTTCAATGCATGAAATTTCCGACCGTATTTCTATTGGTTTCTGTTTCAGATGTCGCTGGTTTTGGCTGTTCATTAGGATTGGACCATTCACCTAACAGTTGACTTCTGAGTAGAACAATCCAATATCACTTGTTTACACTTCTTTTTGTTTTGATTTTGAAGGAGGTCGCCGTTACACATGCCTCAGACTTAAAGGTATAGAGGTGCGTCTGAAAAACGACCCTAAGCGGCTCCTAGTTGAACTATATGTGATGTGCTTCAGGAAAATGAGTCATAAGTCGCAAATTAAATATTTTTCAAAGTGTTTTTTTCATGGGATCACATTAATGGAAAGTTCTGATCTTTGGAGAATTTATCACTTATAGCTATATCAATTGATGTATCAAATTTCAGGACAATATATGCAATATATCCTTTCGTTTTAAAGGTCCTCCTATGGACTACATTTAGTTACTTAACTGTTTATTAACCACCAGAAATATTGGAAACTTTTTTTTCAAAAAATAAAATATCAAACTTAAAATATAGAAATACTTATTAGATCATTTGACTGTATACTATCACTGGAATCGGCTTGATCCCATCTTTTCAAATATAATGGTATCTCAAAATCTAATTTTGGCGACTCATGACTCATTTTCCTGAAACACATCACAGTTGAACTATATTAGCCACGGTCATTCCCCTAAAAATCTATCAACGATGGTCCCCCTAGTGCCCACTGTCTGAATAAAAAATTACTTCCATTATTTTCGCACAGGGTCTGTTATAATGCCATGACAAATAAACATTTTTCACTGTGGGAAATATAATCACCATTATATTGATGCAAAAACCCCTTTGGCGGATTATGACACTCCATGTATATGAGTTAAAAGGCTGTGCAATGACAAATATTAATGTGAAATGAATGGCATCAGCCAGACCAGCCTCACAAAGTGGAATACATGGTCAACTTTAGAGGTCTCTAATTGGGATAAGATATGATCTTGTTTTGTTAATTTGTGGGATATGACCTTAAATAAAGGTGTAGCAAACCTAAACTAATTTGGACTGGACATTTTTCTATTATTTCATAAAACGTAAAAAAACATAACATTTTCTCATAAGTTTCCATAGTAAACCACCGTTTTTTTCCAGTGACTCTATCAAAAAAACTAACAGGGTAACATGTTTCTTCTGTAATAAGGAACAATTCCTGAAAGTTTTATGGCAATTTGACTGGGAATTTGTTTTCATCGTACTGTCCTGTATACCTTTACATTCGGCGGCCCTGCATTCAGGTGTCACTCAGCAGAATTCTCAGAGGCTGCCTGTAGTACCATTTTCGTTTTGCATTCTAGAATTCACTCCCATGTATTATACCAAAACCCAGTTAATTATAAATAATGATCAAATTAATGATGAACTTTGGAATTACTTATGGCTGATAAAGAAATACATATTAACTACCTAGCCTAACTTAGCGGGATGCGCCATATATTAGTAAGTTTGGTCATTCATCCACCAGTGGATTGTATAGCCCCTCCTCCCTCCCCCCCGCCCCCGACCCACCCACTCAGGGATCAACCGTGTACTCATTTTTGTTCCAGCATTTCAAAAGTACCCCCTTTCCGCAAATTTTCAAGGTATTTAAACCTTACGTGTTGTATAGTATGTATTGGCGACAGACAATGCAGGTATAAATTACTTCAGTCTCGAATTCTTGGGATTGGGGGTATTGTTATAAGAGCGCGGACATCCATTGTAACGAGTGCAACATGCTCGCTAGAGCGGAACGGGCAATTACTTCCGGGTCAGAGGCAAGCAGTGTGAGCGTATGCTGTGATATGAGTGTATGAAAAGCCATTTATGTAGTTGGGTTGTTAGGCATGTGCTTGCAAAATAACTAATCACACGCCTCGGGATGTCACGGCGCAGACATCGAGAACCAACACAACCTTAGGGACTAATCGTTCAGTAGTGGTACCTGATTGGTGGCAGGGTTGCTAGGGCGACCGCATCCGTGTGTGCTATATTCACTCTGCAGACGACCATGGCTTGAAATGGTCGCAAAAGGTAGTACAAAAAATCAAATGCAGTCTCAAGGTTTGAAGGGGTTGAAAGGATTTCTCACCAAATGAATAAACAGTTGGCAGATGGGAGTAAAATGACGTTCTTGAAAATGGGAAGGTGATTTAGTCTTTTCAAAAGAAGGAGAAAACACATGGATAGGGTGGAAATATACAGGTGTCTGTGACTGTCTGTGTGCATCCCATAGAATGCTTGATGTGTTTTTTCCAACAAACGTTTCTCTTTTTGTTTTTATTTAGAATTCTTAAACTACGAATCCTCAGTGAAGTGACCTCAAACAAAACAATATTAAGGCATATAGGATATTTGCTGAAAATTTAGTTCATCCTGGCTGCCCTTGAAAAAGGAAACAAAATATTATTTTTTGATAATTTCTCACAATGACTGAAATCACATAAATAATGATACTATTCATATTCATCACTTTTCAAAGGTGCATAGTTTACGAAGGATTTTTTCTTCATGTGGGTCCAGAAATATAATGAGAATTAAATAAAAAGAAATATTATTTGATATTTGTCATTTGTGTTGTTCTTCATTTCATTTGTTTTCCATTGACTGGACTGAAAGTCTCTATTATCTAAGTGTATAATTATTTCATTTCTAAAGTTTTTATTGCAAACAATTTTGGGGTTGACCCAATAACTCATGTTATACAAAATAAATTCATATAAATTCAAGGAGTTAAATGATTACATAGGAATATACATACAAGTTATCCTGTAGAAACCTTTACTTTTTTTAATTTGACCATTTCTACCATGACTTAATTAAGCCTTGACAATAATTATTTCCCTACAGTGTATAACCTTGAGTCCTTCTATGTGAATATTCAGCCCAATAGAGGATTTGCATAGCTACCATTTTGAATCTTGATTCGCATGGAATTATGGGACTAATGGTGTAGTCTAAAATCTATAGGAAACATTCCAAGTTCAGCATGGACTATTTATCAATGCTCTAATGTCAATATCTATGTGTCATACATGTTTCCATAACACACATCCTCATCTTTCCCATCATGCATTTGGTTTTCATAGGCCATTTATACTGGCTATGATATTGGTGAAAACATTCTTGCAATTGTTTATAAAAATGTTTCTGAATATTTGTATGTCAGATTTGAACAGAATCCATCCCACGATGCACTGTACCAGACATGCGCAGTGGCACATGCAAATCCCCTATCACATTCACACATTTGAATAACTTTCTGACTTCTTATTTCTTATACATGAATACTATTCTTCTGCTCTCAGCAGCAGTCATCCTGCTAAACTCTGAGATCAATTCTCAGTAAAATAAAGTCCAGCTGCCTCAGTAGTCACCCGCACATATTCATCCACAACATTTCTCTGCTCTTCAGTGAACATTGTCTTCCAGTCCCCAACTATTCCCTTTCTATAAAAGTTAGGACGAACTGATGTCCCTGGATTCTCTCTCATGTTCTCTATCTTTGTATGCTCAACTATCTTCACTACATCTTCATCTGTCAGATCTTTCTCAAGGAAAGCTGCTACCCTTCCCACTACTTTAACAATATCTTCTTTCATCTCTTCATATTTCACAATAAGAATGTTGTCTTGCTCCCTCATTCTCCACCATCCCAGGTTTGTCTCAGCCCAGTCTCCATTGTACATCTGCTTTTTCTCAAAGAGCCTGAAAAACTCTTCCCAGCTTCCATTGGTGACGTTACATTCTAGAATGTTTGTGTAAAAGTGGTAAAAAGCTGTAAGCCAATCCTTCGCATTTCTCATCACCACAATCATTTTGAATTTCTTCAACTTCATTTCTTTCTCAAAGAACCTGTGTGGCAAATGGGTCTTCAGTAACCTTGGAGGTTCAGCTTGCATGGCTCTCTGTAGTGGTGCCTCTCCCTGCACAATCATAGGGAACTCAAGGAAATGAGTACGGACCCTGTTTTGTACCTGTGTAGCTTGTTGTACATCGGCATCATTCATGATAAGCCAGACAATCTCTAGCATCCATGTTGTCCCTAGAAAAGCCAAAAGAAAATAACTAAACAGGTGTATTAACACTAACTCAGGTTCTTGAATAAATAGTAATATAATTATAACAAAGGTAATATTAATCGAGCTACTGATGAAAAATGGTGAAAACAAGTATGTGTACCCGTTCAAAAGAAATACAAATGTTTTTAAATCAATACATTGGTTGATCTGACTGCAGAAGGGACAGGCAGCTTTGAAGAAACGAATAAAGTATTGTCAGAGGGATTGTGGTAGGTCAAAGCTATGTGTGTACCATGAAATATGAATTGCATGACATGCCACAGAAACATATATCGCTAGTTGCAAAAATGGCACTTTGCAAGGGTTCTTTCTTTCCTGGAATGTTTTTGTTTTTGGAATGTCATATTTACACTATCAAATGTGAGAAGGTGTACTGAATATATATGTGATGCGTTTAAGAAAATGAGTCACAAGTCGCAAAAATGGATTTTAAGATATTGTCATATTTGAAAAAATGAGATCAAGCCGATTCTAATGATAGTAAACATTAGGACATCTAATAAGTATTTCTCTATTTTGATTTTGATATTTTTATTCTTGAAAAAAAAATGTTTGCAGTATTTCTGGGTGGACAATTACTATTAAAGTAGCTAAATTTACTCCATAAAATGACCTTAGCAATGCATGAATATATGTAATACACTCTCTTGAAATTTGGTACATGTATTCATACTATCTCACTGACTAGAAAACTATCCAATAAAGAGATCTTGTGAATAAATCACTTTGAATAGTACCAATTTTGCGACTTGTGACTCATATTTCTCAAATAAATCACATATTTGTGCACCTGTAAGGTCATCCACAGGGATCCTCTTCTGTCCATCCAGAAATATAGATGAACATCATACAAGAATAGATCTAATATTCTTCATACATTCCACATATGAGTCAGATTTTCAGAAAATGTACAATTCAATTTCGCTAATCTTCTCAAATACCCCAAATTTCAGACGAAAATAAAGTTCAAAATAAGGTTCAACCTAACCAAACAGATTGCTTGAATCAATGCAATGCCAAATATACTCGAATTTACTCAGCATTGACCAAATTGCAACCTAATCTAGCAGCATTTACTAAATGTCCACGGCTGACAATTATACATTTTCTGAAAATCTGACCCATATAGATGAATATCATACAAGAATAGATCTAATATTCTTCATAGATTCCACATATACATGAATATCATACAAGAATAGATCTAATATTCTTCATAGATTCCACATATACATGAATATCATACAAGAATAGATCTAATATTCTTCATAGATTCCACATATACATGAATATCATACAAGAATAGATCTAATATTCTTCATACATTCCACATATACATGAATATCATACAAGAATAGATCTAATATTCTTCAAAGATTCCACAAAGGTCCACATCGTTGGAATCCATCTGATCTCATGTTTTTAAATATGTGATGTGTTTCAAGAAAATGAGTCACAAGTTGCAAAATTTATTTTTTTCAAACTGACTTTTTCGATAGATTCCTTAATTGAAATGGGTCGTGGGTCTAGCACACTCAGTCATATAAACCTATATGCCAAATTTCAGGCCATAGTATTAAATATATCCTTGCGTTTTGAAGGCCTTCATATTCATTATGTTTAGTTACTTTATTGGTAATTACCCACCCAGAAACATTGCAAACTTTTTTTTTCAAAAATGAAAAAAAATCTAACTTTAAATATAGAAATGCATATTAAGTGTCCCAGTGTTTACTATCATTAGAATTGGCTTGGTCTCATCCTTTCAAATATAATAATATCTCAAAATCCATATTTTGCGACTTATGACTCATTTTCCTAAAACGGATCACATATATGGTATCTTTTAATTTCAACATCAATTATATCAACATCAAACATATTATAAAGACTATTCTATTAAATGGTGCAAAAGAGAATATTAAATGTATTGCTTGATACCTGATCTTGGGAGGGTGGCAACTAAGACATCGTTCTCGTAGAACTGGAAATCTTTAACCTTATCGAGTGTCTCTCGAGTAAAGGTTGGTCTGAAAACAATTCCATCATAACTATGCTGTCCCTCTATGTAGTAACCTGTGTGATCAGCATTCGCCATAATTATTGTTTCTCTTTCTGTATCTTTCCTTCTATTTCTCCTCTTCTTTTACTCCTGGTTCTGTCTTTCCTTCTGTTTCTTCCCTTCTGTTCTTCTGTTTCATATATACTGTGTTTGCTTCAGTTAACTCACATCCCCTCCTAAATCATCTTCTATCCTTACAATAACAACCTTTCTGGTAATTGTACCTGGTTTCCTTGAAAAGCCCATTTGTCATGAACAAATGAGAGCAATACTTCATTGATTCAGGGTCAAGAACCCATATATATAACCCATATATGGGTCAGATTTTCAGAAAATGTACAATTGGCAGCTTTACATATTTAGGAAGTTCTCCTAAATTGGCCTGAAAAAATTATGAATACTTGGTATATCTGAGTGTATTTGGTATCACATTGATTTAAAGTATCAGTTCTGTTATGTTAAATTCCATTTTGTCTTAAATGTGGGTTATTTGAGAAGATTGGTGAAAGCGAATTGTACATTTTCTGAAAATCTGACCCATATAATATACATCAAACCTATATTCTGGTTCTAGATGTCCTATGTTTACTGCATGGTCTCAAATGTCTTACTTATTTGGGTCAAATTTTCAGAAAATGTACAATTTAACAGCTGCCAATTGTACATTTTATGTCATTATACCACGCGAACAATGGAAGTCAATGAAGGGAAATATATAATATATTTATTAGGCTAGAAAAGAATCAGGTTTATTACTTCATAGCAAATCCTCCATAAAGAAACTAATGGAAAGAAAGAAATCAACTGGTTAGATTAGATTAGATTAGAAAACTTTTATTTAGCATCTAAAGATGCCATTAGTGAAGGGGAGATTCTCTCCAGCGTATGGGAGGTTTTCTGCCCCTTATGGTTTTACAATCTTCTGTTGTAGAGGACAATATCGCTTCTATCATAGACTGAAGACGATTCTCTACAAATGGATACAGTTGTTAATTAAGATTTGTTTTGCAATATGACATTGATTTTAAACAATAAGAGGTTGTAGTACAGAGATCTCTCTGGTGACCTGTTTCGTATCAGTTAATAATTTAGAGATACATAGTTTGAGGTTTTAGAAGTGTCCACTTGGGGCATTATATAAAATAATCATCATTCCATATATAGGATGTTTTGGCTTGCATTTTAAATATTTTGCCATCTACCTGAAGGTGGGCCAGCGTTGGCAACTTGTTCCAGGAATAGGGAATTCGATTTATAATGGATTTTCTAATTTGCTCAGTTTTGGGGGTACTAGGTTTTAAAAGTTTCCTACCTAATTCGAAATTTCTAGTATTAATATCCCTTAAAGTAAAACACTGGGCTGGAACACTTGCAGGGCATACAGCTCAATTATGATTTATAAGCGGGAACTCACATTATAATACTGGTTTCTGGGCAATGATATTGTCAGAATCAATCAAGTAATTTCTTTCCCGCTCTCCCAAACCCTTAGACTGGGTGCCTTCATATTAGTAGCTGTATGACACTAACTAGGGCTGAGTGAGTTCCTGAGTGAGTTAGGTGTGGTCATGGTCTAGTGAGTCTGTAGTAAACAGTCAAAGTGACCACTTTACTTCAAGGTCAACTTAGCTATAGGGCTGCACCCCAAGTTAGGGACTTTGCTGTATTAACCATTTTTTTTTAATCCTTGGGTATAAACATGTTTTCTTTGTTCATAAGTTCATCAATAGGGGACTTGCATGTGCCAGTGTGCATATCTGGTACAATGCATCATGGGATGGATTCTGATGAAATCTGACATACAAATATTTGGGAACATTTCTATAAAAAATTGCAAGAATTTTTTCACAAATATCACAGCTTTTATACATTTTCTATGAAAACCAAATGCATGATGGGAACAATGGAGGCTTGTGTTGTGGAAACATGTATAACACATAGATATTGATATTAGACCATTGATAAATAGTCCATACTGAACATGACATGATTTCTATAGATTTTATACTGTACCATTAGTCCCATAATGCTATGTGAATAAGGATTCAAAATGGCGGCTATGCAACTCCCCTATTGTGCAATAGGGATTTTCTCTGTACTTTTCTAAGAATAAAAGACCATCAAAAGGAGAGAATTAATTGATATAGGTTGTCTTCACACAATATGAAAAATAATTTTTGGAATTGTGCATGCAACAGTTTCAAATATAGACTGCCCTGAATCTCTGCTTTTGTTTCACATATGACAGTAACATTTAACAGAAAAACTCTAAAAACTAAAAGGAACATTATAAAATGAATTAAGGCAATTAAGGTTTTAGTCCCTAACTTAGCACACACCACTATAGAAATACTACCTTACACTGGTCACGGTCTACTGATTCACTTTCCACTTGACCTCAATTCTCAAAAGTATATACATAAATATTTAGCTGTGTTTTTACTGTTGAAATCAAATGAAAGAGCTCCCTGATATCTTTCTGCTGCCACTATTTGTTGTTATACATCCATATGCTTTATAGGTTTGCATTTCTAAAGCTGGTAGAAGTCAGGGACTATAAATATTTAGCTTAGATTACAATATATACTGTCTGAGTGCATTCACTTCCATTGAAACGGAAGTTTACCTGTCCTCCTTCTTGTCATTTATGCATAGCACACTGGGAAGACACTAGCCAAGTAACAGACAGAGTCTTCTCTATTAAATGCTGCCTTACAGCCACACACATTATTGGATTATTCATTATAGTGTGCATAACATAATATCTTAGTTTTCCTCAATGTCTGAACAGAGGATATAGTCAGTCCAGTGTCCCCCTTTAAGTCCATATTACCTGGGTTCTGTGCCAGACGATGGCCCGCCTGTAACAAATGGAGTCTGCAGCGATACAAGAGTGGTAGCAGTTTTAGTCTTATGTGTAAATCCTTTACACTGGCTCTGGAGGGCAATTTATATATTATTTTCAAGATTCTGTTTTGCAGAATTTGGAGTCTTTGTAAGTTGGTAGCATTGTGGGATTCATGGAATATGTCGGATTGGTCCAAGATGGGCAGAACCATGACCTTATAAATCATTATTAGTGTATTCTGCGGTATTTTATCTTTTAACTTGGCAAACTGCCAGCATTTGTAGTTAAGCAGTTTGGTTAGTCTTGTTATAACTGTGTCAAATTTTAGTGCGCTATCTATTTCTATTCCTAAATATTTAAAGGATGTTACTTCGTCAATTTTTGCTCCGTCCAGTGCCATGGTGTGTTCCGGATTACAATACAACTTTTGTGAGTCCCATCTCGATCTAAGCAAAGGCCTGTGGAATAGGGTTTGGGTTTTGGTCTTAGCTGGTGATCTAGCTTTGAATGTGCCGGGTGTCTAAGCTACACCCACTTTCGGTATAGTCAAGCTCAAGGTCATGTGTTGCGCTCCTATAAAGCTAAATAAAGCTAACCAGTAAAGCATAGCATTGTTGCATATGCACATATGTATACATGTATATGTCTATACATGTATATTTTCAGAAAATTCACAATCTACTGTTCTACACATCTCTCAAATTCTGCTAAATTCGAGTGAAATATGATGAATACTGAGTATATCTGAGTGTATTCTGTATTGTATTCATTAAATAAATCTCTCTGGTTACATTGAACTGTATTTTGAACCTGATTTTCGTCTGAAATTTGGGTTATTTGGGGGGGATTAGTGGGGCCAATTGTGCATTTTCTGAAGACTTGACCCATGTAGGGTATTTCTAAGAATTCTGACAACATATACTATATCAATAGTATATAACACTATATAGTTTTAGTCCTTATAGTTTTGTAAGCCCCATGGCTAACATTGCTGTATTTGTATGCTAAGACTTTACACATGTTAAATGTACTTGATGGGCATAATATATAAGGTATATAATAGCCTATACGTATCCAAGCTTTTCATGATGTGTGTGGAAATGTGCTTGAAAATAAAATGTTTGCCAATCTTATTTCAGTTATATAGGGTATGGAATAGGGCCTTACTTCTCCCAGAATAAAATACAGGGTATGGAATATGGCCCTACTTCTCCCAGAATAAAATACTGGGTATGGAATAGGGCCCTACTTCTCCCAGAATAAAATACAGGGTATGGAATAGGGCCCTACTTCTCCCAGAATAAAATACAGGGTATGGAATAGGGCCCTACTTCTCCCGAAATACATTACTGGGTATGGAATATGGCCCTACTTCTCCCAGAATAAAATACAGGGTATGGAATAGGGCCTTACTTCTCCCAGAATAAAATACAGGGTATGGAATAGGGCCCTACTTCTCCCAGAATAAAATACAGGGTATGGAATAGGGCCCTACTTCTCCCAGAATAAAATATAGGGTATGGAATAGGGCCCTACTTATCCCAAAATAAAATATAGGGTATGGAATAGGGTCCTACTTCTCCAAGAATAAAATACAGGGTATGGAATAGGGTCCTACTTCTCCCAAAATGAAATACAGGGTATGGAATAGGGCCCTACTTATCCCTTAATAAAATACAGGGTGTGGAATAGGGTCGTACTTTTCCAAAAATATCACAGGGTATGGAATAGGGTCCTGCTTCTTCCAAAATAGCACAGGGTATGGAATAGGGCCCTACTTCTCCCAAAATAAATTACCGGGTATGGAATAGGGCCCTATAGCTACTTCTTCTGAAATAGTATACAGGGTATGGAATAGGGTCCTACCCTCCCTTGACTTCCGTTTCCTGTTTTTTAAAAGTCCTATTTCCTTAATCCTAAAACTGAATACTCTCAATCCTGTTCCCAACTCCTGATACTGGCCCTTCCCTACCCTGAAAATAGGGTGACAGGAATATTAGCATAAAACACAAAGTAATACTTAACATGACACTGGCTCCATGGCCATAGGTATAGGTGACAATGTGTTTCCATCATTAGCAGGTCTTTGGACTGTGTGATATTCGACTCTCCGTTTTCAATGCATGAAATTTCCGACCGTATTTCTATTGGTTTCTGTTTCAGATGTCGCTGGTTTTGGCTGTTCATTAGGATTGGACCATCCATCTAACAGTCGACTTCTGAGTAGAACAATCCAATATCACTTGTTTACACTTCTTTTTGTTTTGATTTTGAAGGAGGTCGCCATTACACATGCCTCAGACTTAAAGGTATAGATAGAGGTGCGTCCGAAAAACGGCCCTAAGCGGCTCCTAGTTGAACTATTAGCCATGGTCATTTCCCTAAAAATCTATCACCGATGGTCCCCCTGTCTGAATAAAAAATTACTTCCATTATTTTCGCACAGGGTCTGTTATAATGCCATGACAAATAAACAATCTTCACTGTGGGAAATATAATCACCATTATATGGATGCAAAAACCCCTTCGGCTATTGATGAGACTCCATGTATATGAGTTAAAAGGCTGTGCAATGACAAATATTAATGTGAAATGAATGGCATCAGCCAGACCAGCCACACAAAGTGGACTACATGGTCAACTTTAGAGGTCTCTAATTTTTTTTTGATTGGGTAAGATATGATCTTGTTTTGTTAATTTGTGGGATATGACCTTAAATAAAGGTGTAGCAAACCTAAACTAATTTGGACTGGACATTTTTCTATTATTTCATAAAACGTAAAAAAACATAACATTTTCTCATAAGTTTCCATAGTAAACCAACGTTTTTTTCCAGTGACTCTATCAAAAAAACTAACAGGGTAACATGTTTATGGCCAGCACCCTTTCCCACCACCTAGATGGCCAGCACCCCTCCTACCACCACCTCGTGCTGAGGTTCCTGCATGCTTCCACCTGTAAATCAAATTTCATCCTGCCCCCTGGCCCTTCTTCTCACCCTGTCTCAGGCCTGTCAATCTCTCTCCTAAAATAGGGCCCTACTCCATATTAACTACCTAGCCCAACTTAGCGGGATGCGCCATCTATAATAGATGAATGACCAAACTTACTAATAGACTATTAGTAAGTTTGGTCATTCATCCACCAGTGGATTGTATAGCCCTTCCTCCCTCCCCCCTGACCCACCCACTCAGGCGTCAACCGTGTACTCATTTTTGTTCCAGCATTTCAAAAGTACCCCCTTTCCGCAAATTTCAAGGTATTTAAACCCCCATTTTTTTTTCAAAACGCGGAGTGTTGTTTAGTATGTATTGGCGACAGGCAATGCAGGTATAAATTACTTCAGTCTCGAATTCTTGGGATTGGGGGTATTGTTATACGAGCGCGGACCTCCGTTGTAACGAGTGCAACGTGCTCGCTAGAGCGGAACGGGCAATTACTTCTGGGTCAGAGGTGGTAACTTTCGTCGTGCCTTCACCGTGTGCAGTGTTGCTTTCCTTTTCCCGGCCCTCTGTCATCTTGACCACCTGTTTGAGCAGCTAGGTGTCGATGTTTGCGTGGAGACTATGCGATCTCTATGCTTGGCTTTGTTTATAAGTCTAGGTCAGGCAAGCAGTGCGAGCATACGCTGTGATATGAGTGTATGAAAAGCCATTTATGTAGTTGGGTTGTTAGGCATGTGCTTGCAAAATAACTAATCACACGCCCCGGGATGTCACCGCGCAGACATCGAGAACCAACACAACCTTAGGGACTAATCGTTCAGTAGTGGTACCTGATTGGTGGCAGGGTTGCTAGGGCGACCGCATCTGTGTGTGCTATATTCACTCTGCAGACGACCATGGCTTGAAATGGTCGCAAAAGGTAGTACAAAAAATCAAATGCGGTCTCAAGGTTTGAAGGGGTTGAAAGGATTTCTCACCAAATGAATAAACAGTTGGCAGATGGGAGTAAAATGACGTTCTTGAAAATGGGAAGGTGATTTAGTCTTTTCAAAAGAAGGAGAAAACACGTGGATAGGGTGGAAATATACAGGTGTCTGTGACTGTGTGTGTGCATTCCATAGAATGCTTGATGTGTTTTTTCCAACAAACGTTTCTCTTTTTGTTTTTATTTAGAATTCTTAAACTACGTATCCTCAGTGAAGTGACCTCAAACAAAACAATATTAAGGCACATTGTAGTAAACAAATAATACAATTGAGGCTG
Source organism: Sthenelais limicola (assembly GCA_942159475.1). Classification (NCBI taxonomy): domain Eukaryota; kingdom Metazoa; phylum Annelida; class Polychaeta; order Phyllodocida; family Sigalionidae; genus Sthenelais; species Sthenelais limicola. The sequence continues at coordinate 18,851,910 of OW804098.1, forward strand.
TTGACATTATGTGATATGAGCTCACAGTATGGGAATCAGTAATTTTTTTTTTTAAACATTTTTTATTTGCTGAAAATTTAGTTCATCCTGGCTGCCCTTGAAAAAGGAAACAAAATATTTTTTTTTGATAATTTCTCACAATGACTGAAATCACATAAATAATGATACTATTCATATTCATCACTTTTCAAAGGTGCATAGTTTACGAATGATTTTTTCTTCATGTGGGTTCAGAAATATAATGAGAATTAAATAAAAAGAAATATTATTTGATATTTGTCATTTGTGTTGTTCCTCATTTCATTTGTTTTCCATTGACTGGACTGAAAGTCTCTATTATCTAAATGTATAATTATTTCATTTCTAAAGTTTTTATTGCAAACAATTTTGGGGTGGACCCAATATTCTCATTTTATACAAAATAAATTCATATAAATTCAAGAAGTTAAATGATTACATAGGAATATACATACAAGTTATCCTGTAGAAACCTTTACTTTTTTTAATTTGACCATTTCTACCATGACTTAATTAAGTCTTGACAATAATTATTTCCCTACAGTGTATAACCTTGAGTCCTTCTATGTGAATATTCAGCCCAATAGAGGATTTGCATAGCTACCATTTTGAATCTTGATTCGCATGTCTTGATTCGCATGGAATTATGGGACTAATGGTGTAGTCTAAAATCTATAGGAAACATTCCAAGTTCAGCACAGACTATTTATCAATGCTCTAATGTCAATATCTATGTGTCATACATGTTTCCATAACACACATCCCCATCTTTCCCATCTTGCATTTGGTTTTCATAGGTCATTTATACAGGCTATGATATTGGTGAAAACATTCTTGCAATTGTTTATAAAAAATGTTGCTGAATATTTGTATGTCAGATTTGAACAGAATCCACCCCACGATGCACTGTACCAGACATGCGCAGTGGCATACTGAGGCACATACAAATCCCCTATCACATTCACATATTTGAATGATAAATTTTTGACTTCTTATTTCTCATACATGAATACTATTCTTCTGCTCTCAGCAGCAGTCATCCTGCTAAACTCTGAGATCAATTCTCAGTAAAATAAAGTCCAGCTGCCTCAGTAGTCACCCGCACATATTCATCCACAACCTTTCTCTGCTCTTCAGTGAACATTGTCTTCCAGTCCCCAACTATTCCCTTTCTATAAAAGTTATAAGAAGCTGATGTCCCTGGATTCTCTCTCATGTTCTCTATCTTTGTATGCTCAACTATCTTCACTACATCTTCATCTGTCAGATCTTTCTCAAGGAAAGCTGCTACCCTTCCCACTACTTTAACAATATCTTCTTTCATCTCTTCATATTTCACAATAAGAATGTTGTCTTGCTCCCTCATTTTCCACCATCCCAGGTTTGTGTCAGCCCAGTCTCCAAAGTACATCTGCTTTTTCTCAAAGAGCCTGAAAAATTCCTCCCAGTTTCCATTGGTGACCTTACATGTTGGAAGGTCTGTGTTAAAGTGGTACAAAGCTGTCAGGTAATCCTTCGCATTTCTCATCACCACAATCATTTTGAATTTGTTTAACTTCATTTCTTTCTTAAAGAACCTGTGTGGCAGATGGGTCTTCAGTACCCTTGGTGGTTCAGCTTGCATGGCTCTCTGTAGTGGTGTCTCTCCTTGTCCGATCATAGGGTCCTCAAGGAAATGAGTCCGGACTGTGTTATGTACCTGGATCAAATTGTCTAAAAATGTACAGTTCGCCCTCACAAGTCCCCTCAAAAATCCCAAATTTAGGATGAAAATACAGTTTATAGATTACAAACAGATGTACTCAGTATTTATCATTTTTCGCACTACTTTAGCAGAATTTGAGAGATGTGGAGAACTGTAGATTGTGCATTTTCTAAAGATCTGACCCACCTTTGTTGCCTGTTGTACATCGGCATCATGCATGATCAGCCAGACAATCTCTAGCATCAATGTTGTCCCTAGAAAAGCCAAAAGAAAATAACTAAACAGGTCTATTAACACTAACTCAGGTTCTTGAATATATAATGATATAATTATAACAGAAGGTAATATTAATAGGACTATTGACAAAAAATGGTGAAAACAAGTATATGTATGTTTTCAAAAGAAATAAAACACGTTTTGAAATCAATACATTGGTTGATCTGACTGCATAAGGGGCAGGCAGCTTTGAAGAAATGTATAAAGTATTGTCAGAGGGAGTGTGGTAAGTGAAAGCTATGTGTGTACCATGAAATATGAAATACATGACATGCCACAGAAACATATATTGCTAGTTGCAAAAATGGCACTTTGCAAGGGTTCTTTCCCGGAATGTTTTTGTTTTTGGAATGTCATATTTACACTATCAAATGTGAGAAGGTGTGCTGAATATGACATCCAGCCGATTCTAATGATAGTAAACATTAGGATATCTAATACGTATTTCTCTAGTTCTCTATTTAAATTTGATTCCTGTTTTATTCCTGAAAAAAAAAGTTTGCAGTATTTTTGGGTGGACAATTCCTAGTAAAGTAGCTCAGTTTACTCCATTTGCATATGATGACCTAACAATGCATGCATATATTTAATACACTATCTTGAAATCTGGTACATGTATTCATACAACCTCACTGACTAGATACCCTTAAAATGAAAATATCCCAAAGATTAACTTAGTAAAAAATAAAAATAAAAAAGTACCTCAAATTATGATGAATAATGATATAATGCATGGGATTATATATGTATAAACCATCAAATGTATTGATTTGGGTTTTTCTTGAATTTTAGCAGAGAAATTTAGAATGGTGACAAAAGGTGGTAGATCTAATATTCTTCATAGATTCCACATAAAGATGAATATCATGCAAGAATAGATTTAATATTCTTCATAGATTCCACATATACATGAATATCATACAAGAATAGATCTAATATTCTTCCTAGATTCCACAAAGTTCAACATCGTTGGAATCCACCTGATCTCATGTTTTTAAATATATGGTATCTTTTTATTTCAACATCAATCATATCAACATCAAACATATCATAAAGGATATTAAATGGTGCAAAAGAGAATATTAAATGTATTACTTGATACCTGATCTTGGGACGGTGGCGACTAAGACATCGTTCTTGTAGAACTGGAAATCTTTAACCTTATCGAGTGTCTCTCGAGTAAAAGCTGGTGTGAAAACAATTCCATCATAACTATGCTGTCCCTCTATGTAGTAACCTCTGCTATCAGCATTCGCCATAACTATTGTTTCTCTTTCTGTATCTTTCCTTCTATTTCTCCTCTTCTTTTACTCCTGGTTCTGTCTTTCCTTCTACTTCTCCCCTTCGGTTCTTCTGTTTATATAAGGCATTCACAAAATGTTGGAAATCCCAAATTCCTGGTCCCCAACGTGAAGCTGTAATTGTAAAGGCCACAGGCCTATATCCACGTAATAGTGGTGTGCCAGCGTCGTTAAACAAATGCCTTCCAGGCCGTTATTATTATTATTATTATTTACTTAGAGGTCCTCTTCTGGCGGTCTAAGTCCTAATGGACCTCTAATGCCAATATACTTTGTTTGCTTCATTTACCGTGTTAACCCACATCCCCTCCTATATCTTTTATATATAATGGCGTCACAGCTGGTGATGATCACAAACGTTCATTGTCATTTCATTCATTTATAAAAACAATACTAGGGATAGCTTTTAATATGATCGTAAAGAAGGACAAAAACCCTTTTGAATCTTATATCAGCAGTAAAGCATTTTTTAATTGAATTGAATAGGGAAGGTGCGCGGCAACGAAACACTCACTAGGTGGCGGGTGCAACCTCGGTGTCCGCGCTACCATAGCCAAATACACAAACAGGGTTCGGCCGCCCTGACCATGGTCACCTGCCGCCTCCCGTCGAGGGGAGGCGGCAGGCTACTTTAGGCGGCAGGCTACTTTATCGTTGTTCTCGTCGTGACGGCCCCTCAAATTTACGTTCAAGTGATATAATTCACACAATTCAATTATGAAATACCATCTTTTGTTTGGACCAAAACAAGATAGAGCTTTTGTCTTAATGTCTAGCAGATGATCAAGTTCCATAAAATTATTAAATGTAATAAATAGGACAGACAGAAATCGACGACGATGTATTTAGTTTAATTTCTGTGATATAATTAGAGCAATAGAAGGGATGGAAACGGGTAAACACTACTGTTATACAGTACCTCCTTGTGTAATAGTATACCCTTACTAGTATACATTTCCCACATTGGCCTGCGTTTGGGAACTATTTATGTTGTCTAAGGTGCTATATCTATTTCTAGTGTGAAATTAGCGGGTAAAACCCAAAGGTTACCCATGACATTAGACATGAAAACAATTGTTAAAATATTGGGAGATAGTTCCCTATTTTACAATATGACGTATGATCAATATCGAATTCATCATCAGTCATCAATATCTATGGAACACTTAAAATCGATGGTTAAATATTAAGGGAGATGGAGAAATTTATATTATTATACATCTATTGGGGATTTCATTGAGAAGTTATTCGTGGGCAGGTAAATTATCTTCCTCTCTCTTCCCTCCCCCTCTCTCTTTCTCCCCCATCCGTTACATTTATCAGAGATATGTATAAAGTATACAATAGCTCTGCATTTATTTAAACATTTACTTAGACATTAACTTAAATTAAGACAAAAGCTCTAAGCCTAAGTTTAAAAGAAAGGTGATTGATACAAAATACGCATCTAGTTTAATAAGTCACTTGTACTATCATTAGGGGTCTGGAAAACCACCAAAATGCTTCAAGACCATTGTTAACATATAGTGCTATATAGCGCCTACCGCGCCTACCGCTGGACGGGACACCAAGATTTGACCCGCCACCTATTGTCATAAATACACAACGCCCAATGCACACGCTCTATTGAATCGTACATGGGAAACAATCTTTCATTCATAGGATCATTATGAAAATCAGTGAAGAAAACCCTTCATAGACAATAATGGTCCAAAAACGGCCCCATTTGGAAACACAGATATTTAGATTAAATATGAATATTGATCTAATTATTTTCTTTCTGTTTCAATACACCCATGAGTCTGATTTTTATGAAGCACAAACATATTATTTATTGCATGATTTTTTAATAAATTACACCCTATCATCAGCATCACAGAGGTTATAAATTTCTTTCTTCCATTAAGTATTTTATCTCAGATTTTAGTACAAAATGTACAGGAAGAACACGAAGGTTTGATGGAATAGTTCTTAATCAAAACATACCTAGATATGATTTGTATAAAAAAGCTTTTTTATATCATGGTGCTGGTATATGGAATAATCTACCACCCCATATCAGACAGCAACAAGACCCTCTGTCCTTCAAAAAATTGATCAAAGAAACCTTTATATTATAAGTAGTTGAGTCAAGAATTATATCACCACTAAGAACAGTATATATGTACCAAACAGGTATTCCAACATAAAGCACAAATGAACATATTTATATCATCTTTTTTTCATACTTACTAACACTCATCCCATCTCATTTCATTCCACACCTAATATTTACTTCTTTCCTTATTAGATTTTTCTCTTTTAAATAATTTGTATCATTTTTTACTTATTATTAAATTAATTTTTTTCTAGGTAATCCCGGATGGTAAGATGAAAAATTCTGAATATAACCCTGTGCATGCTACCATGCCAGGGCTGGGGTGTAAATCGAACAATAAGATCGATCCCCAAATTGGAAAGGGCAGGCAAATGCCTAACCCTGTCTCTTATCACCTGGATAAATAAAGTATTAAAAAAAAAAAAAAAGTTTTTATGGATTACGTACCATGAAACTCTTGGCAATCTATATAAGTAAAATAAAACATTTCCATGAAACCTTAATTAATGTTCAGAATGATATAGTCAATATTTTGGTATGAAGTTTTATCCTCAGCATATTTATTCGATCTAATCTCCTCAATATTCAATGTAGATATGGAAAAGTGGGTACAAAACATAGAGTCTGATCGCATAGAAACCTTTTTTTTTTTTTTAAATCGCATAGAAACCTTAATTATAAATTGCATAGGTGAAGTTGAAGCAGAAACAAACAGGGAGTAGTTGATGCCGGCGTCGATGAACGCCCTTTATTAGCATAGGAAAAAGAAAAAGTTCCTAGGTGCAGGTGTGTAGGGAACGGCGGTCAGCAGCAGACTGACCACTGTAAGAGGCAGAGTGAGGGTTAGACATAACTGACCACAAGGTGGCGACACATCACATTAACATTTGTGATCCGTTTTAGGAAAATGAGTCATAAGTCGCAAAATATGAATTTTGAGATATCACCATATCTGAAAAGAGGAGATCAAGCCGATTCCAAAGATAGTAAACAGTCCACTATTCTAATAAGTATTTCCATATTTTAAGTTTGATATTTTTTTTTGAAAAAAAAAGTTTGTAATATTTCTGGTAGGCAATAACCAGTAAAGTAACTGAATATACTCCATATGTGGACCGTTAAAACGTAAAGATATATTATATATAATGTCCTAAAATTTGATACATGGATTGATACAACCATAAGGGATAAACTCGCCAAAAATCAGAACATTCCAATAAAGTGATCTTGTAAAATAAACACTGAAAAATATCAATTTTGCGACTTATGACTCATTTTCCTGAAACACATCACATTTATACCCACATAGGCAGTCGCCCTATATGTTACTATAAATTGCATAGGTGAAGTTGAAGCAGAAACAAACAGGGAGTAGTCGATGCTGGCGTCGATGAACGCCAATACCCAAATAAACATAACAAAAGTGGTGGTAAGCAAGGACAAATTGTAACATATAGTAGAGTTAGTGGAAGTTTGCAGCGGCAAGCTTGTCAATGTCTTGTTTCCTGTCAAAGGGAGTAGATAAGTAAGCTAGTACAGCCATACTGGCCCAATCGCCCATTGTCATGATGTCAATAAGAGGCACATTCAAGGAGTGTAGATATGCTGCCCCTCCTCGACGCAGAGAATGCAACCCCACATCAGAGGGGGATAGCCCAATTAGGTCAACATGACGTTTGAGGAACTGGAGCAGCTCAATATAGGTAATTGGAGACTTGTCACTTGGCTTGAGAAACAGAAGGTCATCCGGGCTAGCAGGCACAGCAGAGAAATGTAGCTGTAGTAAGCTATATAAGCAGTAGCGAGAGTCCGCGACTTTAGCCACAGGAATTCTCAACACCCTTTCTCTGTGCCTCAAAGTCTTGGTAGAGGCCACATTAACCACCAAGCCATCAGACGACCAAGATATATCACAACGACACAGGAGGTGATCAGCATTGGGGCCGCCAGGTAAGTAGTTGCATTTCCTCAGGAGGGTTCTGAATCCGAAGAGGACCGCTGTCCAACAGACTATGCTCAGTGAATCCTTAGGCATAACACTGTAAATGTCCTTTAAATTCTAAATGCTCAATCCGATTTTTGGAGCTGATACACAACCAAGAGTATTCTTCAGGCCAGAGAGCACCATTTTAGTGACAAAATAAGAGCGGAAGTCGATATCATGACCATGGTACTTGTGGAGCATATTTATAGCAGAGAGATAATTGTTGATTGTCACATATTTCTTGGACTCACCCAGGTGTACCAAAAATCTAAGGACTGTCAGTACATCAGCTGGCAGAGGTTCCACCCCCATAGTATAACAAAAAGTGATGAAGGACTTCCATTGGGAGTTACGAGTTGAGAGAGTGTTAACAGACCAAGCTCTGGACATGACCGAAGACAGCTTGGCGTCCAACATCGATATTTGCTCTGCAACATAAGGAGAAGTTGGTTAACTCACTCAATGAATTGGTATGGTGGATCCGAGACAAAAAATCAGCAGTGATGTTCTCGGTACCAGGTAGGTAGTGCATAGCGATGTACACATTATAAGCAACACATATCCAGAATATTTCACGGATAACCACCATACAAGATTTATTGGAGCTAACACCTTTGGACAACATGAACACCACTTGGGTGTTATCTGTGTACCCGTGAAGGAGCTCTCCCTTGTACATGGGAGCGAAGCGAAGGAGAGCTTGCCACACGATAAGTTCCGCTTGCGATAAGTTCCAGTAAATTGATGTGACTGTCAGTAGCTTCCACCAACGGGACATACACGTTGGCCCAGTGGCAGTAAAGCGGGTCTAACAGACTCAGACCCCTTGGGAGGAGATCACAGTAAAAAAATCCGGCAACCCAGTCAGCACCACTGACAGCACCATAGCCATTAAGGCTCGCATCCGTGACAAACCAGGGATCCAGATTACCTTTGGACATGATGACAGTTTCCATGCCATTGAAGCGAGTCAGACACCGCTCCCACCATGACAAGTCGAGTCTGAAGTCGTCAGTCAGTTGAATCCTGGGGTTTTCTTGTCTAAGGCCCCTGAGATGATCTATGATCCTATGGGTGAAAGTGCGAGCCCCCTTAACCACCTTGGCACAGTGTCAAAGAAGACCACAGAGTCGCCATCCGTGACAAACCAGGGATCCAGATTACCTTTGGACATGATGACAGTTTCCATGCCATTGAAGCGAGTCAGACACCGCTCCCACCATGACAAGTCGAGTCTGAAGTCGTCAGTCAGTTGAATCCTGGGGTTTTCTTGTCTAAGGCCCCTGAGATGATCTATGATCCTATGGGTGAAAGTGCGAGCCCCCTTAACCACCTTGGCACAGTGTCAAAGAAGACCACAGAGTCGCTGTATTTGACGCTTTGAGGCTTTCTTCCTGTCCTTGAAGAACAGAAGTTCAGATCTCACCTTCTCCATTTTGGCTGTGGGGAGAGATAAGGTCATATCAATTGAGTTAAACAGGAGACCAAGATATTTAATGCTGGTGGCCGGGGACACACACTTCTTCCAACTCACTTTAAAACCCAGTGCACCTAGTAGATTGATGAGAGCAGACTGGGCAATCTGGCATTGGGAGAAGTCATCACCAAACACGATGAAGTCATCAAGGTACACAGCCAGTCTGTCAAACCCTCTCCTCACCATGCACCTGAGGACAAAGTTAGTCACCTGAGTAAACACAAACGGGGCGCATCGGATACCAAAGCTCAGCCGAGTATCAAAAAGAGGTACCTTCGTTCCCTCAAAGTTCCACGAAATACTCTGGCGAGTCCAGTCTATAGGATTAATATTGATTGAGCGGTATGCCGCAGCAATGTCAACCGATGCCATATAGGACCCCTTTGTCATTAATGCAGAGACTTCATCAATTGACGTGTAGGAGAATTTCATTGCAGTCTGATCCATAAAGTTGTTGATGGAAAGGCCTATTGGCCGCTTACAGTCCGTTATAGGTCGGAAAGTGCCATCACCCTTGGGGATTGCACCAAGGGCGTGGACACAATTGGGAAGTTCCTAGGTGCAGGTGTGTAGGGAACGGCGGTCAGCAGCAGACTGACCACTGTAAGAGGCAGAGTGAGGGTTAGACATAACTGACCACAAGGTGGCGACACATCACAGTAACATTTATACCCACATAGGCAGTCGCCCTATATGTTACTATATGGCATGACTATACAGAAAAGATCTACCGAAAGAAAACTTGTAAAAAAGGACATTTTCCAATTTGGAACCATTTCATGAGAATCAACCACTAATGTAAGCCCTCACTGAAATTATCAATCAATTGACTTATCCTATCAATGTACATAGTATTTCAATCACTTCTCAACTTACTTTTGCTGGCTAGTAACACTGTACTGTGTTGATCTGTCCGAATTACCAGTAAATAACTGGACAGATATACCTGGGAAAAAAGGTTTTAAGGTTTTGCATGCTTTTGATGAAATATAATTATAAGAAAAATTATTAACGATTTAAACATGTACGGAATTCACTGGGAGCAAATTAGGATGACTGGTAGACAAGCCTAATTAAAGAGTAGCAAGTTGGGGCTGGAAACGTAAAAAAAATTGCGATTATTTGTTATAATTAATGGATTCTCTCGAAATAAAATACAGGGTATGGAATGGAGCCCTACCTTCTCTTGACTTTGCGCAACCAACCCGTCCCCTACAGGGCGGATTTAGACCACCTTTAAACTTCCTTACGTTGCTCAAATACCCCTGGTCTTCTCAGTTATACAGAACTCACGGCCATGGACCTGTTTTTTATGTTTTCCCAACTAAATGGGTACCATTACATCGTCTGAATGGCAAGTTTTGTTCCTCATGAGGCCTTTTCAGGCGACGACTTATGTATAATGTGGTACAGGAAAGTTGCAATTTTAAATATAAAGATTGGTTTAGACTCCCACCCCTGTCACACCTCTCACACACACTGCACCTTAAATTCACTCACTCACATAGCCCAGTACCACACACTGCCCCTCCCGCTGCCTGCCACTGCCTGCTACTGCCTGCCACTAGTGTGTGTGTAGCCTTGCCTCAAGGCTACACACACACTAGGCAGGTAGGCAGTCAGGTATCAAACACTAACCCATGGATTCTAATGTGAAGGGAGGAGTGAAGGGTGGGTGACTGGTGGGCATGCAGTGCCATTCAAGGTGAGAAAAACGACAACTATAAGAACAAAAACAAATAAGTACAGCAAGCAAAAGTACTAGCGGGTAAAATTTCTGGACTTCCGTTTCCTGTTTTGAAATCCAATTTATTAGTAAGCTTTATTATTTATCCACCAGTGGAATGTAAAGGCCCCCTAGTGCTACATGCATGTGTAGTATGCGCCCATTGTAGTAAACAAATGACAAATGTAATGTCTTCCAGGAAAATGAGTCATAAGTCGCAAAAATGATATTTTTTCAAAGAGTTTATTTTACAAGATCACTTTATTGGAATATTCTGACATTTGGAGAGTTTATCACTCATAAATGTATCGATCGATGTTTCAAATTTCAGGACAATGTATGTAATATTCCCTTTCGTTTTAAAGGTCCTGCTATGAACTATGTTTAGTAACTTTACTGTTTAATGCCCCCCGGAAATATTGCAAACATTTGTTTCAAAACTTAAAATCTAGAAATATTTATTAGACTATTAAACTGTTTACTATCGTCGGAATCGGCTTGATCTCACCTTTTCAAATATAATGGAATCTCAAAATCTGTTTTTGCGACTTATGACTCACTTTCCTGAAACACATCACAAATAATATAATTTCGACCATTGACTTCATGTGATATGGGCTCACAATATGGGAATCAGTAATGATGGACTATGGTCTTATATACAATATACTGTAGATTATACAGTCCGAGTGTATCTCTCTATGTGAACAGACCAACTCCATGGTTTAAATTATAAATGAATGAGGAAAGAATGGATATAACATTCCACTATTATTAGTAAGTGGTACTGCAGGGAACAGCCATCAGCCATGACAGTTTTCATTGATGTTTTCAGTTTTGTTTTCCAACACCAGATGTTTACTCAATCTGTTGCGATTCTTGCCTATGTTCTTTCCAATGTCTGAGTGGCCATCGTTGCACATCTGTGTTTCAGCTCCGGCTTAATATTAATCGATATTAAATAATGATATTTCGTGATCGTATAGGTTACTTCTTCGAGAATAAATATATTATGAATATCAATAGCAGGAAATGGGGGGGAAAGGAACTATAGTGGCCGGATTATATTAAAGTTCCAAAGGACCAAGGGTTGAAATATTCTATGTTCCAAGCGCGGATCCGAGATAAAACGTCAAGAGTGAAATACTTCTTTCATATGTTCCCTTTATTCCTCCTTGTGTGTTGGGTTGAAGACCTTGCTCCTCAACCCGATAAATGAACAGGTACATCGAGATATGAATGATTTTCAAACCAAAGAAACATTATGTTTGCAACATAATTCAGGAATAATGGAATAAATATAATAATCACATAAATGCAAAGTTGAACATAAATATAGAAATATGTAATGAACATCATGGTCAAAATCCGGATGAAATCAAATGAATAGTTAATTAATTATAAATTAATCAAATAATATAAACTGCAAATATCATCAATGGTTGCAATGAATATCCTAGTGGGATCTGGAGGAACTACCCGGAGGCGGAGGTCCGGGTCCGGGTCAATCCGGAGCTACCCGGAGCTCAATGGAAATCTTCATAATGGAATCGTTACACTCCTCCCCAACCAAGGGAAATAAAATTGCAAAAGGAGATGAACATATTCAATGAGTGGAGAAATTTTATGAACATGTAAACTCAACAAATAACGATTCAAATATACAAATATACAGCAGTTCTCCATAAAAAAAAATTTGGGGTAAGCACCAACGTTTAACATTTCTTGAACATAAAAAAGTTACGAACCAGATATGAATAAAGATTCATAATATGTACATCACAGACGAGGCAAAGTTGAACATAAATATAGAAATATGTAATTAACCTCATGGTCAAAGTCCGGATGAAATCAAATGAATAGTTAATTAATGATAAATTAATCAAATAATATAAACTGCAAATATCATCAATGGTTGCAATGAATATCCTAGTGGGATCCGGAAAAACTACCCGGAGCCGGAGGTCCGGGTCCGGGTCAAACCGGAGCTACCCGGAGCTCAATGGAAATCTTCATAATGGAATCGTTACAAATCTATCAACAAATCCTTTCTTCTCAGGTCATTGCCATCTACATTACAAACAGCCCTAGATGTTATACATAAATAATAAACAGGTATAAACCAGTCCTGTAACCTGGGGTGTACAAAAGTCAATAATAAAAAAGACTAATAGATCAGATTTTCAGAAAATGTACAATTCGCCTTCACCAATTCTCTCAAATAACCCATATTTAAGACAGAAATGAGCTTCAAAATGCAGTTTAACATAACAGAACTGATATTTAAATCAATGCGATATCAAATATACTCAGTGTACCCACAATTTATCATTTTTTTTAGCAGAATTTAGCAGAAATTACTAAATATGTAGAGCTGCCAATAGTACATTTTCTGAAAATCTGACCCTAATAGGGCTCCTCCACTATGGACAAGTAGTGGCAATAGGGGATTTGCATATCTCACTGCGCATGTCTATGGCAGTACATGCTGGGACAGAGTCAGTTCAAATCTGACATACAAATACTTTGCAAGAATTTTATGGAGAATTGCAGGACAATTTTCAACAATATTATAGCTTGTGTAAATGATTTATAGAAACCAAATGCAAGATGGGAAAGATGGAGTTGTGTGTTACTAGATTTCTGGCTGTGATACGAATTATTACATTGCAGGACAGTCCTGCACTTAGTATTCAATGTCGTCCAACTCCCATTTCGCATAATAACTGCAAACCATTCATCCATGCATTCTCCAGTTTTACGTCACTTTTATGAAGTAATTACGGCACTCATATATTTTTATGGCTGTGGGCTTTCATTTTCCCATGGCATAATAGTTGTGTCGTCAGAATAAATGGACAAAATGCAGCTGTGCAACTTCCTATAAAACGCCCAGCAAGAATATATGTATATCTGATTATATTAGTACCACAAAGAGACCATTCTGATGTAAATAAGTGGAATTCACCATTGTTCTGGTATTTATTTATAATTTGTGTTAGTCCTTCTGTACTCAATTGAACAAAATTTCCCAAATGCTGAGTCATTGAATGTAACTAGTAGCGGTACGAGCAATATAATGACTGTGTTTCACTTCGCTGAACATAATAAAACCATTATTTATGTTATTTGCAATCAAATGGACATTAATAGTCCGCCAGGAAAACAAGCAAATTTGTTGTTGAAGGCTATGTCCTGTTCTGTGCAAATTTGAATGTGTCGGAATAAACATTCTTATATATGGGTCAGATTTTCAGAAAATGTACAATTGGCAGCTATACACATTCAGTAAATTCTGCTAAATTAGGCTGCAATTTGACCAATACTAGGTAAATTCGAGTATATTCGGCATTGCATTGTTTCTAGCAATCTATTTGGTTAGGTTGAACTGTATTTTGAACTTTATTTTCGCCTGAAATTCGGGTTATTTGAGATGATTGGGGAAGGTGAATTGTACGTTTTCTGGCGATCTCACCCATATAAGTGAAGTTTCAATAGATTCTACAAACCATTCAAAATTGGTAACAAAAAGACCTTCCACTGTAGAAAGGATCATGCAAAATATCCATCTTAACACTCGATTTTCAGCTATTGCGACAAATAATACTATTCATATGCACATATTACACATATCCAATATTATTACACATATCCAATATACATTACTAAGACACCTTTTCCGATTACCTTCCTGATATTCCTATTCCTAGAACGAATAGTTTCATGGCACCGACTATTTCTCCCATTACAAGAAGTCTTTTTACTATTACCGCTCCCCCATTTTCTATGACGTGTGTCATCTTCTGTTATGACACATCACAGTTGCTTCTTTTCAAATATTACAGTTAGGATTGCTTCCTTTTCCACTTCTTTCCTAAGCGTCATCGATAGACTTGCGCACCTTGATTATTTTTATAATCTAAAAAATATCAATAAATACAAAGTAATGCAATTCATCCACACACAACCACTATTTCTTGGGCATTACCTACAAAACAATTGTTAAACTAGGATAATTCTTTCACAGAAATGAAATGTATCATATAATAACCAACTTCACTTAGGTTGGATTTCTGGTCTATGAGTATAGCCTAAGGGACTAAGGGCTACTACTCATACACCACTTACCGTATTAGATTAGATTAGATTAGATTAGAAAACTTTTATTGCAATATAATTGGAATTGCCATAAAAAGAGCTACTCTCCGGCTGGCGGGAGGTCTTCGGCCTCTTTATAGCATTACACTCGTCTTTTGTAGAGGACAATATCACCTCAATCATTGACTGAGGATGATTCTCTACACTTGTTACATTAATAATACATTTTAAAAAAATATAATACAATATAATACAATATGGCAAATTTGGAGTAGTAGAAGTTTTGTATAAAGGTTGCACTTGATTTGGTTTTTTGGTTGAATGGTTATGCGAGCGCTTTTTAGATAAACAGATCATCCTGCCAGATGTAGGTTGATCTACAGTGGATCTTAAACACTTTAGGATCGATAATTAGGTGGGCCACCGTGGGGAGTTTATTCCACACAGTTGGTAATCTATTGTAAATTGATTTTTTAATCTGCTCTGTTTTAGGCACATTATGTTTTAACATTTTACGGCCTTGTACAAAGTTTCTAGTGTTTACTGCTCTAAGATCAAGATTGTGGGGATTTTGAGCCCATCGGTGGCCCACCTGCAACAGGTGGAGCCTGCGGCGGTGTAGTAACGGGAGTAATCGCTTGTCAATATGAAGGTCATGTACATTTGCCCTAGCGGGTAACCTATATATAATCTTAAGAATTCTATTTTGGAATACTTGGAGCTTGTGGAGGGCATTTCCACCAAATGAGTCCAGAAGGAAGTCTGCCTGGTCCAAAATCGGTAGTACCATGACCTTGTATACAAGGAGCATGGTATGTTGGGTTAATTTATCTTTAAGTTTGGCAAATTGCCAACACTTATAGTTAAGCATATTGACCAGTTTTTGTGTCATTTCTTTGAACTTTAAGGCATTATCTATAGTCACTCCTAGGTACTTGTAATGGGGAACGTCCTCCAGCTCTTTTTCATCCAACATGATTGTATTCTGGGGCAGACTTGCCAGATTCTGGTCGGCCCACCTCGATCTGAGGGACGGCTTGGGGAGTATTGTTTGGATTTTGGACTTGTCAAGATTAAGGGATATCTTATTATTTCTGCACCATGAACTCATAGAATTCAGGTCTGACTGGAGATTTTTGGTAATTGAATTAATATTTTGTCCTGAAGTATATATAATAGTATCGTCAGCGAACATTTGGATTTTTGAATGAGTTATCTTGTTTGGTAGATCATTAATATATAAGTTAAATAAAACTGGGCCTAAAGTGGTGCCCTGAGGGACACCACACGTGACTGGGAGATAGTCAGAGGTTAGGCTATTGACGCATACTCGCTGGTGGCGGTTCGTCAGGTAGTTTTTAAACCAGTTAAGTTCAGCATTTTTTATTCCAAAGCTAGGTAGTTTATTTAAGAGTAGTTTGTGGTTCACCGTGTCGAAGGCTTTCCTCAGATCGAGATAGGCCGCCCGTACAGTTTCACCTTCGTTAAGGGAGTGATAAACTCCTGTTAAATAATTAATAAGAGCATCTTGGGTGGACCGACCAACCCTAAAACCATATTGATGGTCATATAATAAGTTATAATCTTCTAGATGTATAGACAATTGACTGTGCATAACTTTTTCAAGTATTTTGGCGGGTAATTGGATTGATGAGATAGGTCGGTAGTTTCCAGGGTCGGTGGTAGCCCCAGCTTTGTGAACCGGGGTGACTTTGGATTGCTTCCAGACGTTTGGGATGATTGAGGTTGTGTGGGTTAAATCAATGATTTGCTTCAACTGAGGGGAGAGAGCTAGTAATGCAATCTTTAAGGCCCATGTTGGAAGATCATCAATGCCTGAGGATTTACTAGAATGGAGATTTTTAATTATTTGCTTCAGGTCATTTATCGTTACCGGGGAGTAGGTAAAATTTGGGTAGTTATATTGCGGGGGCTGTGCTTGATTGTGGTCCACCACAGGTAGAGTCTGTGGTGGGGCGATTTTTTCGGCTAGATTCTCCCCAATTGTGGCGAAATAACTATTGAATGAGTTAGGGATATTAGTGGGGTCGATGTCAGTTCCATCTGACTGAAGGGTTATTTTGGTGGAATGGCGCGCCTTGGAGTTATTAATTAATGGAGCCAGTTTTTTCCAAACCTTTTTAGGGTTTTGGCTATCTTCATCTAGCTGGTTTTTGATGTAGTCATTTTTTAGGTTACGTGCATGATGATTGATTCTGTGGCGTAAGGTTTTAGCTGCGTCCATTAGTCTAGGGTTATTTGTTCGTTTGGCAGCTTTGTAAAGCTGATCTCTATGCTTCATTTGGGCCAAAATATCACCGGTTATCCATTGTTTGCGCGCCTTGACATTTTTTAGCTCCTTTACTGGGCACATTTTATTAAATACTGCTTGGATTCTAGTCAACATATTGTCCCAGCATAAGTTAGGATCATTAAAGGAAAGTAGTTCCGGCCAGTCAAACTCAGTTAACTTCGTTTCAAATTCAGTTTGGTCGTATTTTGCATAGGACCTGCATTTAAAAGATATTTTCGGGTATAGCTCTTTAGATTTTTTTAATACGATATAAGTAGGCTTATGGTCGCTAAGGTTCAGATCCAATATTCCTGCCTTATTGACAATTTTAGAATTAGTAAATATTAAATCAAACATTGTTTCAGTTGTGGCTGTTGTTCGGGTGGGGGTGGAAATAAATTGTCTCAATGATGCAATATGCTCAATATGCATGAGTCTATTCTTGCTGAGGGATGGTTGCAGGTAATCTATGTTAAAATCACTGACCAACACTTTATCGTGTCTGGTCTCAAAGGTGGATAGTACCTCTGAGAGTTCGTTAATCGCTTGAGGTATGGTATTAACTGGTGGGCGGTATACATTAAATATAGTGATTTCTTTACAATTGTTCTGTTTAACGGTAATAGTTTGTATCTCTATGTCTGGGGTGCTCACCTGGAAACTGCCGCCGGCCACCGTTACATCATATTTGTCTAGAACATAAATCGCAAGGCCTCCACCTGTTTTTTTATCTGTCTTTCTATCCAATCTAAATATATTATAGTTAGATATGTAGTGTCTTGGACGGCTGGAGGAGAGAGAGAGCTATATCTGTAATGATCAACGAATACACAAGGGTTGGCCAGAACCGAGCGAAGCAAGGTTTATTTACCATAACATTGACAATATAGTAATAAAAAAAAAATTTGAATACACAACCGCTCAGTGCGGTGAAACGAGCGAGAGTGACTGGAAGCGGAGTTTGTTTATGTTCCAATGACCTTACGTCACAATGGGAAGTTCAGTCATGCGATTGGTCCACGTGACGAGGAGTGGGCGTGGCCAGATCGCAGTCGCCGCCCAGAGACCCAAATATGGGCATCGATGTGTCGATTGTGTATATGTAGTGTCTTGGACGGCTGGAGGAGAGAGAGAGCTATATCTGTAATGATCAACGAATACACAAGGGTTGGCCAGAACCGAGCGAAGCAAGGTTTATTTACCAAAAAGGCCAAACCAGAAGTAGAGTTGATTTCACAGGCTGTCAAGATGCTTCCCAATAATATTTTCACATTTAAGCATATCATTCGGGGAAGGGACGATATAAGAATCGACGATTGACGATCTCCAATTCCCTTTCACCTTGATGTCCGACAAGGGAATTCCAAGTGAAGACATATACGAGGCTCCTCCCCTACGGAAAGAGTGGGTTGTGAAACCTCCATTAACACCAGCTGACGATAATAATTCATTTAAATTGCAGGAAATATGATCATATGTAAGTACATCATGTCCAGCACAGGAGAAGAGTTGACTAGAAGAAGGCAACTCCTGAGCTAATAATTTTCTAACCCAATACACTGCACAAAGTGTTTTCTTGGATATAGATTTAATAAATACCGAAAAGGGAATGGTAGTGGTCTTGGTAGACCCCACCCTAACACACATCCCTCCAGTAGTCAAAGAAATGTCTTTACGACGAAGCATATGGGGAGATGAAACTACATGACTCACCCTCAATAAAGTTCTAAACATAAACACATATGCCGCCCAACACAGCCTGTGAAGAGCATTGTCCAGATCCACATATGGGTACATTTTCAATAATATAACAGGTGAGATGGGCGGGGCAGGACTAGGGGCCGACCCAGGCAGTTTTTTAATACCTCGAAGAAGTGATTTGAGGCTTGGATGAGATATAGTTGGACAATTAATGTCAGACATCCTTGCGTAGGAAATAACCCCAGCTACATAAGTACACACTGAGGAATATCTCATTACCGACGACAGGAATGCAGCAAAGGCAGACAATTTTTGGACGTCCAGTGGAAGAAGTGTAGAATTATTGTCCTTCAAAAAATTCATAAATACACCCCATTGCCTCTCACGTTGAAGTCGAGTAGAAGAGGCTAGGGATAGACTTCTTAGTTGTACGATCCTGTCATTCCACTGTCCAAGCCCTGTAGAAAACAAGGACTTGAGTTAAAGCAGCATAAACTAGCCTTTTGCAGGGTATTAGGTACAGGAGCATCCGCCGAAAAATATGGGAGACGAGATAACAGATCTGCAACCACATTATTATCAGTTTTAATATATTTGGGCACAAGGGATATGTTGAAGATAAAGCATATCCAGTAGAGTTCGTACAACCACTGCATGCATTGAGTGGAAGAGCTTGTACCATTTTTCAACATAGCTATCACCTGTGTATTATCGATGAAGCATACAACAGATGTATTTTTCAGAAGGGGAGCCCACCTCCTGATGCCAGCTAAAACGGGGTATAGCTCTTGAATATTAATATTCGTAGCAAGTTCATCTTCTGTAGGGGTGTCACAAATATGATTTTTGAAAACACACGAGGTGGGAAGCACATAATTTTTCCACACACCAGCGAGCCAGTCCGAGCCCATGAAGGCACCAAACCCCCTGGACGAAGAATCAGAGATTACTGGAAGGTGATATTCTGGCTTTTTCAACATACCCACACCGTTGAAAATCTTTGTGAAGGCCTCCCACCATCCTAGGTCCATTCTAGCTTCCATACTGATGGGTGTCCTGGTTATTTTCTTCATCAACATGGTCTTGTAAAGGTCGAAAAAACGTCGACAGAAAGTACGACCTCCTTTAAAAACAGCAGCACAATGAGAAATGTATCCACAGAATTTCTCAAGCTGTTTTTTAGATATATACTTGGCTCTCTTTGTCTCTCCCACCAGTGTAGATAATTTCTTTACCTTGTCGATAGGTAAGGACAGTGTCATAGCAGATGTATCTAATTTGAAGCCTAGGTATACACAAGAAGTTGATGGAGCAGTGACCTTTTTCCATGCTACATGGAATCCCAAAAATCTTAGTACATGCAATAATACATCACGTTGAGCAGTACAATTATCATAAGAATTGCTGGAGACAAAAAAGTCATCCAAGAAATTTACTACAGGAACATGGAACAATTGAGCAACACAAGTTACAAAAAAGTTGGAAATGTGATTAAATATACAGGGTCCAGTACGAAGGCCAAAACAAAGCCTGTTGTCGACAAATAGTATTTCTTTACCCTCGATATTCCAACGAAAACCACAATATTTACGATGTTCAGGGTTAATAGGGACAGCCCTATAAGCAGACTTAATGTCCACTACTGCCATAAATGAGCCCTCGTCAACTAGTGAAACAGCATCATCAATACTTTTGTAGGAAAATTCATGAACAAGAGATTTACAATTTTCATTTACCGATATACCAAGTGGACGACTACAATCGGTTATTGGGCGTATCCCCCCATCAGGTTTAGGGACAGCCCCTAAAGAATGTATGCAAGTGGGGAATTCGTCCGCCACAGATATAAAACCTTCAGATAATTCTTTCGAAACAATATCATCCATTTTTCTTTTAACCTCAGGCTCAAGAATAGAATTATAATTAGGGCAGTCATATGGACCAACTGTACTGTCAACCACATCAAACCCATCCAATACACCATAGAATACATCGATATAAATATCAATAACATCATCATTTAGGCTGAATAATAAATAAGCAAACCTACATGGTCTCAACTGGGTATCCATACCTCCCAGTTGGTGATTACAACGACAAGTACCACGAGCACATTTGGCAAAAACACTAACGATACGTCCCCGAGGGGAAACTGGCGTGTCAAAAAGTAGCCTATCATTGTTGTATTCAACTCCAGAATTACCAAAGTCACAGATAATGTCTCGAAGATCACTATATTTACCTTGATCATGTTCTGAAGAAAGTCCACGACTTGTCGGGAGAATAATTGGGAAATAACTGTTTGTCATTGTTGAAGAATCGAGCCCGTCACCATCATGGTCCGCCATGACAGTCGAGTTCAAATCCGGGTCGCCCAGGTTACCAGTAAACACTTCCGGGTTAATGGGCGGGTCAGCGATATCACAACAAACATTCTTCACATGGTTACCAGGAGGGGCGTGGTTACACACAATACTAGGGTAAACATCAGGTTTAACAACATGACAACTAGAAAATACAGCATTTCCATAATCACAAGTGTCAACCACACCCCCATCAACCTTCTCCCGACAGTCCTCATCCTATTTATTACCTTTGGCACCGTGACAAGCACGGGCTCCATGCTCGGAAGCCCCGCAACTCGAGCATTTATGGGGATATTCACAAGATTTGTTGGAACAGCCCCCGATATTGTTAAATTTAAAGCATACACGATCCTTCCTAGATTTACCAGTAGCAGATTTGGTATTAGTCGCCTTGCGAGAATTTTCATAGCTGTAACAGCGGAGAACCTCTTCTTGCCTTACATCCTGGAAGGCTGACAATCCGATCTTGTTCGCCCTGTTGCGAACGGCCTGGTCGTACGATAAGCTGGCTTTCAATGAATATACCTGAGACCCCGCCTTCTCGCACATAGTGATACAATGGCCAACCACGCCCCTAATCTCTTCCAAGGGCCTAGCATCAACTACTAATTTGTCTACAAGTTTCAGGTTAAGCAGAAGCAAATTTTCAATGGTATCAATAGAGTCACCTTTGTCTAAGTCCTTGCGTTGATCAAATGGGCGGGTCCTTGACCGAGTTCTAGATCTGCAGCGCGTACGTCCGCGGCTATGCGAGTCCACGCCCACATTGTAGATCGATCCATCAACACTAGCATCACGTTGGGTAAATGAGACTATCCCAGAGTCAGAACCAATCGTGGAAGTAGAAGGAATAGCAGGAACATCAGCAGTTTTCTTCTCTAATGCTGCAACGACTGTTTTCATCATAGCCTCGAGGGACCCCATACGATCCGTCAGACTCGGCTGAATTTCCTCCTCCGGCTTGTACGTACAATTCTCACCCACCGGACCCGTATGGGACACTTGACACTTGCTGCAAAGCTTTGGTTTTGTCATCTTGAGAATCAAATTCTTCACAAACAGCTCAAAAATTCAAAAAATTTGAATACACAACCGCTCAGTGCGGTGAAACGAGCGAGAGTGACTGGAAGCGGAGTTTGTTTATGTTCCAATGACCTTACGTCACAATGGGAAGTTCAGTCATGCGATTGGTCCACGTGACGAGGAGTGGGCGTGGCCAGATCGCAGTCGCCGCCCAGAGACCCAAATATGGGCATCGATGTGTCGATTGTGTGAATTTTAATCAGCTCGTCATATATATTATCATTCAACCATGTTTCATTTATACATACAATATCAAAACATACTTTACTGAGTATTATTTCAAGCTCGGGGGCTTTGTTCAGCAAACTTCGTATGTTTAAGCTCATGATTTTAAAACCTTTAGTATCGTTTAGGATACCTACATTATCAAGTGCTACAATTTCATTTATCACTTTATCTTGTCGCGTATTGCTACCTATGGCTTTTCCGGCGAGGGTTGGGCCACGCATTAAGGACTTTAATTAAATAAATAAAGTTGGGTCTTTAAACCTCATTGAAATATGGATAAAGCGGGTAAGGTAAGACAGGCATTAATGTATATAAGGCGAAAGAGGGTTGGAACTCTCTAGTTTTTAATTCGTTTCTATGCATCGATAAATCCAGATCGTATACATATTTGCGTATAACATCAATTACAGTTGTGCAGGCTTAACACTACTCACATTAGACAGCACATAATATGGCGTTACTGCGCTATTTCAGGCGAACTGGTAGATAGTAAACAGGTGCCGAGTAATTATCAGCGATAATTGGTGATAGGAATACAATAAGAATACAATGGGAACAAATGAGGAGTGATTTCATTTCATGGCGCCACTCCAATGGCAGTGTAAGATACAAGTTTTATACTTCTTGGTCCAGTGATCAGGGGCGGGGGGTTTATTGGGTTAGCCACTGTTTTGTGGTATACTCATGGGAAGTTACATTGTTTTTAGTTCAAGACCACTGGGTTATATGTGAAGTATACAACCGGTAACAATTGAGGGTAAATCATGATGTTAGTCCACTGGGTTGTGGTGTACTCAGGTGAGTCAAGACTCTATTAGTATGAGCGTTGCTATAATTATATAGCTACTCTGTCTCATGAAGGGCATTTAGACAAAATAACAATAATAGTAAACAGTAGGGGTTAAAGTATGTTGTTAGTCCACTGTACTGTGGTGTACTCGAGGAGCCTAAACTCTGTTAGTATTACATTATACACTAGTTTGAATAGGCGCCGAGAGGTGTTCAGTCAATAGTCACTCTGTCTCATATAGGGCGTTTAAATAGTAAGACAATAACAATAATAACAGTAATAATAATGATTGAAATAAATTGTTAGTCCACTGTGTTGTGGTGTACTCAGCGAGTCTGAACTCTATTAGTATTGTATTACGCACCTGTTTAAGTATGCGTAGAATGGTATTCAGTCGATACTACATATTACATACTCCCATAGTGTCCACAATTAGAAACATATTTTTACGTGAAAATAAAGTGTACCTAGTATGTATCAATCCGATAATGTGGCAACATTTCAATTACTTACTGACACCAACAGTATATTAAGGGTTAAAAATATCACAAGTCATAACTCATCGTATAGTCCCATAGGAATGTTCTTTGTAGTAAAGTGTTCTAGGAAATATGGTCAAGTTTTAAAATGGGTATAGTTAGTTTTGAAATAAGCCAGTACTTATCTGGCTTCCTTTGCTTGCTTCTGCAACTAGTTGAGTCATCACTTGGAGCTGTATTAATTGTTCATGTAAATTTCGGGATTATTGCAGAACACTGTTGTTGGACAAGAGAGTTTGTTGGCTGCGATGGGGTGCGGAGGCAGCTATCAGCAGTCTTTTAGGTTATCATAAGAATTTCCTGGCTGCTTAATGGTGTCGTGGTGATGGCAAATATATATATCATGGTGGAGCAATTAACAGAGTATGGGCAGTAGTATAATATAAATGACATGAATGGAAGTTTCATTGAAACAACGCTATTATGGTGATTATAACAGATTCATCTGTTGAATGGCTTTGGACAGGTGTTTTGCCCAGTTATCCAGGCCGATACCTTCAAGGTGGCATCCGTCTTCTCCCAGTTTCAGATAGCTGTGTTTTTTCTTGCCTTTGTAATTATGGTGGATGAAATCGTGAAGATTGGGGGTAGGGACGAAGTTTCTGGCATTGGTGGTGGCAATTTCTCGGTTGACTGAAACGACTGACAAATTTAGCCGATCTTGAGCTGCGTCGATCATATCTATTATCCTGAAATTGTACCACGCCAGGTCCATACCTGTGATCGTACAGAATACTATTGGGGCCTTGAATGGGTACATGGTTTGCTTGGTGAATCTCTCGACATACTCAATACCATCTGAGTAACTAGAAGTGGTTTTGGCTAGAGTATTGTGGGCCATCTCAATCCTCTTTGTCACAGAGTTTTTCCGAGTTATGGAGCAGAGACCTGACGCGTAGTAGATCGCTAGCGGTTTAGATCTAAAGATGGTGTCTGCTGCTAGGTGTGCGGACGTTTTGAGTGAGGCCCCCGGTAGCGAGAGAACTTGCACCCGTGTGTATATATGGTAGGGGAGATAGGGTCTCAAGTATGGTGCTAAATCTCGAACCCGGCTGTCTCCTATAACTAATATCGGTCTGGGCGCCATTATTTCAGTGCTGTTGCGAGTAATAGTAGAGCTATGCCTGAAATTAACGAGCAAGAGTTTGTTTTAGTTGGTCAAGCAGCAAGCCGAATTTATTGTCACCCCTCGTGGCCGTAGCTGTAGGATCAAATGTTTGGTCAAACAGCCGATAGCCGGTCCCCCATTTCCTATCATAGGTCATTTCATAGAAATGTTCTGCGGTAGAATTTACAAGCTTTAGTCTTAGGTCTTCATGTTGAGTGAATTTATTGGTTATGATAATCCCCAAACAGGTTTCCTCACCTTGTGTCCAGTCAGTACCAACCTCGATGTCAGCGGCCTTCTTCTTAATGAGATATGGGTCATCTGTGACTAAGATTTCGGCCGCTAGTCGCGCATTGGTAGGTGTTTGTTTATGTAAAGCCTTCACGTGCTGGAAGGCTTGCTCGGCGGACGAGTATAATATGCCTTGGTGCCAAAAATCGCGCTGGTAAAAGTTGGATAGATAGCTATGTTCCCCTTGGAAACCTAGTCCCTTAGCAGCAGGGAAGTTTTGGGTTTTGAAATCCTCAGGTCTAGTGCCTTCAGGTAGGAGATGGAGCTCGTCACGTGTATGGTGTTTACCTTTATAGACTATACCTCCTGAGCGCATAGTGGGGAGGTTTACCTTGTCTTTTTCAGCGAGGCGTTTGAAGCATTTCCGCACTATATTATTCTTTTTCTGTAACTAGTCAGGGATGTCTCTGTTGATCCATAGCTTAGGATTTTTACATCTATCTTTGATTTGTGGGGCTTGGGTTAGGATGGTATCTTTCATTGAGAGGGTTTGCAAAGTTACCATTATCGATCGAGTGTTGGCTTTCTTAAATTTGCCTAGTCGGTAGGCCGCATCTATATCATTTTCATCAAAGTTAGTGACAATTGGTGCGATAATGGCGGTTAACTTTCTAGGGATATTTTCATTTTTCTCCTCTGCGATGCCCTCGAATATTAAATTTAGCTTCCTAGATTTCATTTCTAGGAGCTCATACTTGTCATTGAGAGATTTAATCTGCGTATGAAATTTAATCTGCGTTCTGGACGTTTGAGCGAGGAGGCCTTCAAGGCCTGCTTGTTTCGTTCTGATTGATGCTAATTCCGCCCTATGGTCGGTGGGTGGGGGGACACTGAGGTCAGGCATTGGCACATTTATGGGGGGTTGGATCGGGGGTTTAAAGTTGTCTAGAGTCTTATTCAATTTGGTGTTATATGCTTCTATTTGATCATTGATTTCCTGCTGGAGATCAGTCATTTTTTGGTGAGCATCGTCAAGTACTGGTTTGGCTGAGGTATTGACGAGATTTGTTAATGATTTTTGACTAACTAGGGTTTCGATATCTGCCAGTCTAGTTTCATGATCAGCATGTTCTTGACTGTAATTGGTTTTATGGGTTTCAAGTTTAGTGGTCAATTTGGTATCGAGTTCTTTGAGTTTGGTATCATAATGGGTCTTGTGGTTTCTTATTTCCCCTGTTAGAGCTGCAATAGATTGTATCAGTTCTCTATTTTGTTCTATCAGGGTGGAGGTTTGAGCACTTTGGGCTGCTAAGATTTTACTGTTGTGGTGTTTCAAGTCAGTGATAAAGTCAGATAGATATGATTGCTCTTGGGGTTGCTTTAATACGGCATTATCTGAGGCTGGGTCGGTGGATGTTTCCTCAATAGCAAGGGGGGCGTGGCCGGTGGTCCGGCCATCGCCATGTGTTTTGTTAGGGCTGGGTTCAGGTGTACCTTGCGTGTAGTAAACAAGTATACTATCATCAGCGGTTGGGCTGGTGTGGCTTGCCGTCCTTGACCCTTGAACTTTGGTGTCAGGTGTGGTGCTATTATTAGCCATATTATTGGTTAATGAGATATTCTCCTTTTGGGGCAATTCAGGGCTTTTAGCAGGTTCAGGGTCTTTAGTTAATGGCTGGGACTGACTTTCATACCCTTTAAGGTCAGTAGTTAGGCGGCTCATAGCTCGACGCGGTTTCTGCACCGTCACCGCTTCAGCATTGAGTCTGGGCGATGATCGGGCAGATTTCCCTTCAGGTTTAGGTGGCATCAAGTTATTGATCAAAATTCACACTTTACCTTACACAGTCCGATTGTAAGTGAGTAAGTAAACTCCTCAGTACCTCATATAACAATTGTCCAATTTTGAGGTTGATATATTTGGTAAGTAAGTCCTTATTGGGTAGCGAGGCCCGGAGCTCAGCCTAAGGTGACCATAGCGTGCGACGCCATATTGCCATTGACGCGTATAACCTCCGATAATAGCTGGGGGCAGCTATTAAGTCAAACCCCCTCTTACCCCAGCATTTATTAGAATCCTGGCATCTATTAACAAGTGTTTCTTATATTACTGTAAATTATTTAGTAATTATACAAGTTGGGCTATAGCGTGAGAAGGATCTACGATCCCATAGTCTCACGAGGCCGCCAGGCCGAGGGAGACTATGGGATCGTTGATCGTTGATCCTTCTCACACTATAGCCCAACTTGTATAATTATTTTAGGCCATAATGGGTCAGATCAACAACACAAACACCTTATTTTACTAACCTTTCATCAGTTTCCACCTGCATTCTTAGTAACATTATGCGTCACACCTTGCGGAAATTTCGTTCCGTATTTTACTGGTTTTCGCATCAGGTGGAATGGAATTTCTAACCATCAAAAACCTCACCATTACATTCCTTAGTATAGTTAGGAATGTTATTTCTCTCTATTTCTTTATTCAGGTTGATTAAACACCTTCCATATGGTTTTCCTGTTAACATTACTAATATTAATCCTCCTACGCGATTATTTAACCGGCAAATGTCCATTCCGGTTCGGGTCACACATTTCACTTTTTAGCTGGTTTCCGGTTCCTGTCACTTTCGGCATGTCACACATAGCCACTTGGTGCACTTTCATTTGCAGTAAACAGCCTATTCAGTGCACGCATGCTTCCCTTCGAAGTTATGCCAGTTATTTCTAGCATTGTTGTTACAAGGGGTCTTCGTTATTCTAGCGCCGATCGCTTATAGCATAGAAAATAGACATTATAAAGGATGGACAGTCCATTCCAGGATGGAGTCCATTTTAGATAGCCATAGAGAAAACTAGTAAATTATAAATTCAAATCGCCATAAATCAACGGCAAATGATGATAGAAAGAAACTGAAAAAAGCCTCTTAAAGCTCCATTCACGGCCTTTTGAATGGCACCAGGGACTGCCATGCTGTGTACGCACACTCGGCCGTCATTAACGTCCACTTTCCTAATAGAAATATGGAAAATTATACATCTAGACAAAAAATTGAACTGAGGGAAAGATTGCTAGACACTTTTCTAAAACATAGCAACTCGTGGGCATTATCTTTAAAGAAATGGCTGAGTTTGGAGCCTCTACTATTGGGCTTATGTTGAATGTCAACAAAGTTGTATACTGGCCTCGCAGACTTTCAGCATGTCACACAAAACCACTTGGTGCCTTTGGCGTTGCATTGTGTACAGTCTATTCAGTCTATTCTCATTCCCTTTGAAAGTGCCCATGTGTCAACAACATGCTCAGTTGTCTGTTTCGGCTTTTGGGTGAAAAATGAAGGCCTATAGACACACCAGGAATATTTAAATGGGGAAATACATTGATTATTAAAGGTTAGTACTAGTATTTGCTTATGAATGTGGGTGGGATAGCTATAGGCCTTGCCGGACAGTAGCCTAGGGGGCTGACATGCTGACATAATACGCAGAACGAGGGCCGTGGTTGGGGTGGGGGTGTGTGAGTGGGGACCAATGGGGAAGGAAAAACCCTATATAGTCGATGGTAAAAGGGGGGGCTCGGGGTTATAACCAATCACCAGCCAAAAAGTGCTCATATATCACGGTAAAAACATGGTTTATGGCCTCATAGTGCATTCAAATTATACCCAAAATCTGACCCAGAATTGACTAAGTTGACGTCAAGCGTTTTACACTGAGCATATAAATAATGCTCCAGCAACTCCAATTGTGTGCATTGATCATTAGGCTCATACAAAAACGGTTCTGTCAGAACTTAAACTTTTAAACTGATTTTTGTATTTGCTTACAACTTAACCTAACTGCTATTCATAATGAATATTCAGAATAACTTTCTTATTCTTTCCCCAAATAGAGCACACTGAACTTCTAAGGAAAGTTACAATGAATAAAACTGAAAACAATACAGTTGTTGGTCAGAATTATCAGATGTTTTACACCACAGTTGACACATGTCTCTGTCACATTAATCTACATTAAAGCCAAGTTGCCAGACCACCGTGGTAGTACACCAGGAGATAAGCTTGTCATCACAGGGAGTCAAATGACCATTCCCACCCCCAACCATCCCCACAAGGACTAACACATACACCCGGCTCTTATTAGAATCCCGGTGACTATTAACAATTATCACTGATACCCCAGCAGTAATTAGATCCCCGGCCCTTATTGGAATCCCAGCTATTATTGGAGGTTATACGGTAGTAGTATATGAAAATGAGCAAGTGACTCAGGCACCAAATAAAAGAACATTTGAGATATCTTTGTGTTAAAAAGAACATCCAAAATCCGAGTTAGTTTGCGTCTTGATAATAATATATCTATTAGCTCAATTGAAAATGTGTTTAAATATCTTAGAAAAAGAAATAGATATTTAAAAAAAATATGTGGATATATTATTTCCTATTACATATAGATATACTGACCTATTTGGGACAAAACACCTGTTATGACATTTAGGACTGCATTTTGTGATACCTTTTAAAGAAGACAATTCAGAAATCTGTAGTGAGAATAATACTAAACCGTAATAAATTTACTAATGTACACTAGGAGCAGAGAAATTTGAGAATAGCCTGCTGGTATATAAGGCGGGTATCCCACCTTTTGGACCTAGCATATCCACTAAGTCTAAAGATATCATTAGCAGTAATTGAAAATTACATGTAATTATAAAGGTACAAGCAATACCTCTAGTGATCCGAACACAACCAATCTTATGTGACCAACCAATCTTATGTGACGTCACGCCGCTCGCCAAGCGCTGACCAAACCAGCTTTCAAACTTCACTTGTTCCACTGCACTCGTTCGGGTACCCACCCACCATCCCTATACAACACATGTATTTTAAAACGGATCAAATCTTACCATTGTACAACTCTACTGCACTGTATTTTATGCCTATATTATATCTCTGAATAAACAGATTAAATGGCAGCTTGTTTTATAATTAAGAATGTACAACTGAAAAACCACAAAGGAAAAATACTAAAATTATCACCACAAAGACTGAATGCAGAATATTGATGAACTCAGTCCTATCAGTCATTATGAGTAATGACAATGCTGAACACTACCAGCCCATTTTACTAATGTCAATATCAAATCATTAGTGTCATTTTCTCTTTTATTCATTTGTCCATTAATTATTCAGAGATGAAAGTGATGTCAGTAGAGTGATTATCCAGCCGGCCGGCGCCATTACAGATGCCAGTGGCGGGGTGATTGATGGGCGGGTAAATACCCTACTGGGTCAGATTTTTAGAAAATGTACAATTGGCAGCTTTACATATTTAGTAATTTCGCCTAAATTCTGCTAAAATATGATTTGTTTTGGGTATATCTGAGTATATCGCATTGATTTAAAGTATCAGTTCTGTTATGTTAAACTGCATTTTGAAGCTCATTTCTGTATTAAATGTGGGTTTTTTTAGAGGATTGGTGAAGGCGAATTGTACATTTTCTGAAAATCTTACTCTACTAATAAAGCACTGTCTAGTATAGTAGGGTGGCCAGGAACACACAATTAAAGCGCTATTATATTCTCAGCTGACAGAGTAACAGGGACAGAGGAGTGGGAAGAGGAGTGGGAAGAGGAGTGGGAAGAGGAGTGGGAAGAGGAGTGGGATGAGGAGTGGGAAGAGAAGAGGGAAGAGGAGGGGGAAGAGGAGTGGGATGAGGAGTGGGAAGAGAAGAGGGAAGAGGAGGGGGAAGAGGAGGGGGAAGAGGAGAGGGAAGAGCAGGTGGAAGAGGAGTGGGATGAGGAGTGGGATGAGGAGTGGGATGAGGAGTGGGAAGAGGAGTGGGAAGAGGAGTGGGATGAGGAGTGGGATGAGGAGTGGGAAGAGGAGTGGGAAGAGGAGAGCGAAGAGGAGTGGGAAGAGGAGTGGGAAGAGGAGTGGGATGAGGAGTGGGAAGTGGAGTGGGAAGTGGAGTGGGAAGAGGGGTGGGAAGAGGAGAGGGAAGAGGAGAGCAAAGAGGAGTGGGAAGAGGAGAGCGAAGAGGAGAGGGAAGAGGAGTGGGAAGTGGAGTGGGAAGTGGAGTGGGAAGAGGAGGGGGAAGAGGAGTGGGATGAGGAGTGGGAAGTGGAGTGGGAAGAGGAGTGGGAAGTGGAGTGGGAAGAGGAGTGGGAAGAGGAGTGGGAAGAGGAGTGGGAAGTGGAGTGGGAAGTGGAGTGGGAAGAGGAGTGGGAAGAGAAGTGGGAAGAGGAGTGGGAAGAGGAGTGGGAAGTGGAGTGGGAAGTGGAGTGGGAAGAGTAGAGGGAAGAGGAGAGCAAAGAGGAGTGGGAAGAGGAGTGGGAAGAGGAGTGGGAAGAGGAGTGGGAAGAGGAGTGGGAAGAGAAGTGGGATGAGGAGTGGGAAGTGGAGTGGGAAGAGGAGTGGGAAGAGAAGTGGGATGAGGAGTGGGAAGAGAAGTGGGATGAGGAATGGGAAGTGGAGTGGGAAGAGGGGTGGGAAGAGGAGTGGGAAGTGGAGTGGGATGAGGAGTGGGAAGTGGAGTGGGAAGAGGAGTGGGAAGAGAAGTGGGATGAGGAGTGGGAAGAGAAGTGGGATGAGGAATGGGAAGTGGAGTGGGAAGAGGGGTGGGAAGTGGAGTGGGAAGAGGAGTGGGAAGAGGAGTGGGAAGAGAAGTGGGATGAGGAATGGGAAGTGGAGTGGGAAGAGGGGTGGGAAGAGGAGTGGGAAGTGGAGTGGGAAGAGGAGTGGGAAGAGGAGTGGGAAGAGGAGTGGGAAGAGGAGTGGGAAGAGGAGTGGGAAGAGGAGTGGGATGAGGAGTGGGAAGTGGAGTGGGAAGAGGAGTGGGAAGAGGAGTGGGAAGAGGAGTGGGAAGAGGGGTGGGAAGAGGAGTGGGATGAGGAGTGGGACGAGTAGGAAGAGGAGGAGTGGGAAGAGGAGTGGGAAGAGCAGGGGGAAGAGGAGGGGGAAGAGCAGGGGGAAGAGGAGTAGGAAGAGAAGTGCGTAGAACAGTGGAACACTTTAGAATATAACAATTGCGCAACTTGTGACTCATTTTCCTGGAACACATAACATTTGTTATATACGTCTTCATTAGTGCTCAGCTTTCCCATCATGCATTTGGTTTTGATACTCGCTTTGATATTGGTGAAAACAGTCTTGTAACAATCTCTCAAGAGGCCGCCAGGCCTCAAGAGAGATCCTGAGGTCTCTTTATTTACTAATCTCTTTATTTGCCTTTGGCCCTGGGTAAGGTCATAAAGTGCCTTTCTGTGTCTTTTTCTCTGTCTCTCTCTCCCTTCTTCTCTATCTCTATTTCCTGGGTATGATCATATACTGCCTCCCTCTCAGCTCTCCCGTCCTTAATATAACCTTCAATGTGTTGATAAGGGCGTAAAGCAACCAATCTCACTCACTCACTACCTCTCAGCTCTCCCGCCCTTGATATAACCATCAATGTGTTGATAAGGGCGTAAAGCAACCAATCTCTCTCACTCACTCTTTATTTACCTAGCTTGCACAGTGATCCGCCTTATTGACTTCCGCTCCCATGTGTATGACGTTACGAATGGGCGTGACGTCATGCACAGTGAAACGTCGGCAGTTTCTTCTAGGGTGAGTCATGAATAAAGCAATGGCCGTCTATTGAGTTGTAAATTACGTAATTCACTTTGTGTAAAGGAGGTGTTTAGAGATTAAGTATGAGATAGAAATACATTCAAAACATGTAAGTATCATTGCGATTAAAATACTTACTTATTACACCAGATCAAATTTTCCATGATGCTCCCCTACCTAGTACGGACCTTCAGGCATTGACCAATCGGAAGCTTCTAAAAAAACTCTAAATAATCCGCCTAAATCCACGCGTTGATCTGCGCCAGGAAATAAACAGGAAATCCCAATTTTTCTTTATTTGCAATAGGGGATTTGCGTGTGTCACTGACTATGTCTAATAAGGACTATTATTATACCTGCATTCCTCTGGAGTGCAATACAAATATTATGGTATGCATACGATAAAAGTGAAGTTTTGAAGCTGCTTGAAATCAACATCTTTGACAAGCTTTTTTCAGATCTCTGCGAAGCACATCAACAAATCTGACTGAGGCTGATGGTCTCTGACACTTTTTTCACAGAGTCGCCTGCTTTACAACCTGTTCTAACATACCAGATACATATATTCCAGCCTTAAGCGATTTAGACCTATCCAAATTAAAGGTAACTGTCGGTAGAAATGGAACAAGCTAGTTTCATATAGACATGTCAACCTACTTTGTCACTTTTCTCTTGTGTATTTAATCACTCCTAAGACAAATAAAAGATTTTCTTATCTTATCTTATCTTATCTTTTCTGTGATATCTGATGATTTACATATGAAATTTGATCAAATTTTATGCACATATAATAAATATAGAATGGAACTTGCCGCCGTAATTGAAAATTTATTGAACTCAATTCGTCTGCAAGCACTCTGCCTACAGCATCATGCTTACGCAGACGAATACCGCTTCAATTAATGAATGAAAACGTTTTTCTACAATGTGTACAGTTTTACACGTTTTAGATAACAATAATATTATATACAATAAGACTTGTATTGTATTGTGTTGTATATTGATTATTTCCGGAGTCAGTACAAAACATACTTTTACATAATGATAACAGTTTACAGCCCCAAGTTTAAGATTAGTATTCTTAATCGTAATATTCAGTTTTACACTCAGAATGCTCGGACATTTCAGTACAATTGAATTTTATATGAAATATTCGTCTTGCCAAATATAAATTGCTCTGACTTGGCGATCTCAGTGCATTATATTATATTATATTATATCATATTATATCATCAACTAGTATCAGGGAGGTATATACAGAGGGAGCAGAAGCGAGGTTCAATGTGTGGTACCCCCATAGTTAAGAGTAATGCCACTACAGCTTGTGGCGCTAACTACAGTCATAGAAATAGACACATAGAAATAGACATGTGTGTCTATTTCTATGCTACAGTGAATCAGGTCCACCCACCCCCACCCCCATCCAATAGCCAACAATTGTATAGCTATTTTTAAGTATGTGACTGTTATGGTGTTTCTGGGAAAAGGCAATCAAATTTACCTGGGCTACCAATGTGTCAAAGATTATGTATACTGATAGAACAACAGTTACTTAGCTATTGTTTACTGATTTATGATTAAATAGTACTAGTGTCAACAACAGCACCACAGCGCCACCTGGTATTCAGTAGCTACAACACAACCCTGACAAGCATGGTCCTGTAGGATCAGCCTGCGGCTTCCACTCCCTATGTATATACCTCCCTGCTAGGATAGATCCTATTTCCAAATTCAGTGGTATTTAGAAGACCTGTACACATTACAGATAGTACTCTTTTCCATATTTTATTTCATATGCATTTCTAGTCTATACCATGTATTATACTTTGTAAACATTTCTCAAAATAAAAATCTATTACCATTATTATTATAGAAGACTTTGTTTCTAATATCTGTATGTTATGAATCCAAGAAAGAAAGGATTAGGAGAATCTAGGCATTGGTAGATTTAACACGGAATGTATTTTTAAGATACAGGATGTGGTTTCACATGATACAATGTTTGTATATCATAAAGAAGAGAATGTGTTTCCTTTAACACTAAATTAAACTTCCTTCTAGACTCTAGAGCAAATAAGAGGAAAGCGTACCAGGTATTTCACAGGCCGGGGTGAGAGCTTATGATGACTACATGGGTTAAGTCTTTAAACAATGTACAATCAACAGCTCTACACTTTCAGTCAATTCTGCTAAATTAAACCAATAAAATGATGACCAATAGGAATATCTATATAGTATATAGCATACTGTATTCACACCCCTTCGAGTTGGATATTTATCTACACGCCATGCTCGACCTCATCCAATAAGTCCTGAGAATTATCACACTAATGGGATAATACTTAGAATTATCACACTAGTTTGATATCACGTGAATTATCACACTAATGGGATAACACTTAGAATTATCACACTAGTTTGATATCACATGAACTATCATACTAATGGGATAACACTTAGAATTATCACACTAGTTTGATATCACATGAACTATCATACTAATGGGATAACACTTAGAATTATCACACTAGTTTGATATCACATGAATTATCACACTAGTTTGATAACACGTGAATTATCACACTAATGGGATAACACTTAGAATTATCACACTAGTTTGATAACATGTGAATTATCACACTAATGGGATAACACTTAGAATTATCACACTAGTTTGATAACATGTGAATTATCACACTAGTTTGATAACACATGAATTATCACAGTAGTTTGATAACACGTGAATTATCACACTAATGGGATAACACTTAGAATTATCACACTAGTTTGATAACACATGAATTATCACACTAATGGGATAACACCTGGAATTACAATGTTGATAATCCTATCAACATACAAGTCATAATATGAGTAAATACAGTACCATTTATATTATTGTAATAGCCAAGAATGCACCTGTCAGATGTTTGCTTAAATCTTCTGACTGACAAGAATTCAAGAGTTGACAGAAAAACTAGTAAGATTTGTATCACCCTTTGTGCATTCTAATACAATAAGGAATATATATATCAATGGGTGCACCATCAAAGGGAGAAATGGGTCAATGTATCTAGTTCACTGAATTATGTCATCCGTGGCCATGAGATAATCATGAGCTCTACAACTTTAGTAAAAACATATACAGCAAATTCCCGGTTGTATAGGGCAACATGTTTGATTTCCAATGTATTTGGATTGGATTGGATTGGAATATACTTTACTTGCCAAATTTTACCGGTAAATGTATTTAAGATTTTTATTCAGCAATAAACATTATGCAATTTTTACAATATTCTCAGAGTCTGCTGGTGTATTACAAATAGTGTTCGAAAAAATAGAAGATTACAATATAAGTTCAATTTTCATGTCTCTGTATATATACAGTTTGCTTTAGATAAGAACAATATTAAGAGCCTGGCACAAATAGGCATGTACAAAGAAATAGTTTGGTCGTTACAGCTTTTAGGAAAACATATTGAATAAAACAATTAAAACAATTATCCCTGCGTTGTGTCTTATACAAATATTCCTAAGGGTTTTTCCTATTTATGCATATATTTAATATTCATAAATGCAGATTTCAATCATCGAAAGGGTACCTAGACTCACAGTCTGTTTCCTATATATGTATATATTTTGATTTCACAAGTTCCACATTTTTCAACATTTTTACATCCACTTATGATACTAACAGTAGTGTGTGTACAAGAGGAGGGCAAATGGTTAAGCAGGCTTCTGGATAAGATTCAGCTCTTCCAACCGTTATCTTTTTAATTTCTTAGTTTGGTAAAAAAAAAAATATATATAAAATATATGCCAACCATATATCCATTAGAAAAATATAAAAAAGAAACTGAAATCTGACTCAGTTGCGTCATGTTTTCATTGCTAGGTGGCCATCAATTGTAAAAATGGTTTCTCCGGATATCTCACTTTTCTCGCTATCAAGTCCATTATTGTCTTCAAGAGATTTATCATTTGTCTGATCAGCAGCACCAAGACTTGTGATATACATTTCACCCTTTTTCTTTTTCCCGGCTTTACACCTTTCTCTGAACATAGCCTTTAGTTCATGTCTATACAGACTACCGCTTACTCCATAGAAGATAAAGTTCATCTGATGGTTTAGAGCAGTTATTAGATAGAACAATTCAGAAGCAAACTGTTCGTTCTCAAACCTAAACCCAGACAGTAAATACAGGGGATAGCTAAGTGTAAGAGCAACAAACACTAAACTATTTACGATCAACATTATGGATATCCCTCGATTCTTTTGCACACTTGCTCCATTTCTATGCCTCCACAGTCCACATATCATGACACAGTTTGCAGGTAAAATGATCCCAGATGGTATCACCGTATAAAGAAGGGCAAAATACATAGCGAGGTATTTGTTTGCGTTTATTGGTACCTGCAGCACTAAAACTGGAATCAGGAGAATTAATGGTAGGATCAAGTCCATTACACATACAATTAAAGCCCTTTTCTTAGTGAAGAGAATTTTAACATGCAGCGGTCGCCACACAGCAACATTTCTCTCTATGGTAATGGTAACAATCATCCATGTGCTGCTGATTCCAAATCCAGCAAGAAGATAAATAACAACTCCATGGTAATATAGATCTGGTACCAGCTTCCCTGAATTTCTGCTCCAAAGCTCAAAGAATCCAATGTTTTGCAAAAGTATCACTCCAATGTCCATGAGAGCAAGGTGTCTCAGAAACACAGACACGCTGAGTTTGCTGAAGGCACTTCTGCTAAAGATTAGAAAGTTCAGGATATTACCAATCAGTCCTATGGCATCATTAGTCAACAATGCAATGTCCAGAGAATCAAGGTCCTCCGCGTTGAGTGAAGTATTTTGGTAATTGACCATTTTGTGTTTGTGTGTCGTCTGCTAAGAGGAAATTGACACTAAGTTTATACAGGATCTACATGGAAAGTTGGGGAATTCCCACCACCTCCACATGGGTCAAGTCTAGAAAATGTACAATTGTCCTTCACTAATCCTCTCAAATAACCCAAATTTAAGACGAATGAATTAAACCTGCCCTAGTTGAGAACTTATCCCCAGATGTATGATGCAGATGAGTGGCTGGGTCAGAGGGGCAGATTATACGTATGAATTCATATGTGGGTCAGATCGTCAGATAATGTACAATTGTCCTTCACCAATCCTCTCAAATAACCCAAATTTAAGACGAAAATCAGGTTCAAATACAGTCCAACATAACCAGACAGATTTATTAAATAAATACAATACAGAATACACTCAGATATACTCAGTATTTACTCCACGGTGAAGTGTGTATCACACAACATTTGTATGTAGAGGTGTGTGGTACATACTGTGTGGTACATTGTTTTGTACCACATGGGCGGAGCCTAAAATGATGTGCAAAATAAACTCATTTGATTGGTTCCCTTCCACGCTGGAAAATGCGTTGTCAATGATTCTTACTAGTGTTACTAACGTCATGACGTTAGGCCTATGATGTAGGCCTACAATATTGCGTCATTGCCGGCATCAGTGAGAGAAGAATGGCTGTAACTTTGTAAGTAAATAAAGGACTTTGTGTTATAATTCATAATTAATCTAATAGCACTGTGGAGTAAAAATAGTACCGCATCTCGTAGGTGGTCTGGCATCAAGGATCGCATGGACCCTCAACGATTCTTTTCAATAATAACCCACTCGCCTATCGGCTCATGGGCCATGTGAAAAGAATCATCTTGGGTCCATGCGATCCTTGATGCTAGACCACCTACTCGTGCGGTACTATCATATTATCATTTTTCACTCTAATTTAGCTCAATTTGAGAGATGTGTAGAAATGTAGATTGTGCATTTTCTGAAAATCTGACCCACTTAGTCATGACCTTGTTTTTTATACCCGGGCTATAGGACTGGTTTATAGTTGTGTATCATTTATGTATACTACCAATATGACTACATCTAACTGTTGTCAATGCCGACCTATTTGTTGCTAGGTTACATTTGTCCCCAATACTATTCTTTGCATGGGGATCCCTTGTTAGTATGCTTGCCGCTGGCACTCAGTTGAGCAAATTCTGATTCATGCTGTGGTTAGAGTGCAAATCACTCACAATTATCTAAATATTCAATAAATATTTCCCTTTCTAGAAAAAAGTCAATCTTCCTCCAGGGCCTCCATAACAAGTATCTGGTTAACAGTTAGATAGTCTTTCCCTCTATGACCGTTCCTGCACTGCACCTAACAGCCCCTGACGGAAAATCATGGACAAACCTAGATAATAGTCCCCGTGAGTCTTGTATATCCTTATCACTAATGGCTTCATAAAGATGTTAAATTAAAAAAAAAAGCCGACCATTGATTTCCATGTTAAGATCCAGTTAATTCAATGTTTCATGGTTATAGGCATGCATAGTAATAACGATCCAATGTTGGACAAAAAAACCTTAAACTTGTCGACTAAACTGAATAGATATATGAAATTGTTATATTGTGTTTTTAACTAAATTGTTGTAAGGAGGTTTAAACTTGGGATAGTAATTAAGAGATGGAATAATCAAAACTGTTATGAAAATCAAGACAATCTTGGAAAAACTGTGAAACCACAAAAAGTTTTGAAAAGTTTTGAATCTATTCTTAATATTGTAACTGTATTTTTAAAAAGGACATAAAAACAATTATATATATGAAATGTCTAAGCATAATGAAGTATTATTATTATTGAAACTTGTTTTCTGTTTGGTTTGACATTATTATTAACAACTATCTGGAAATAAGTCTCACGCCTCTGCCATTGGCAGCTCTTCCGACGCGGCATTCTGTTTATAAAGTGTCTAGTACCTAACAAAATATATGGGTCAGATTTTCAGAAAATGTACAATTTACCTTCACCAACCTTCTCAAATAGCCTGCATTTAAGACAAAAGTGAGCTTCAAAATGCAGTTTAACACAACAGAACTGATACTTTAAGTCAATGCTATACCAAATATACTCAGATATACCTGGTATTCTTCATTTTTTCAGCCTAATTTAGGAGAATTTCTTAAATGTGTAGATCTAGCAATTGTACATTTTCTGAAAATCTGACCCATATATATATTTAAACATGGACTGACCATTACAATAGTGGGGGCTAAGTAGCCACGCAGTCTTACGTTCTATGTGTTATTTGGCTACACCTTACATGCCTACTTAGGGATTTAATAAAATCCCCTACCACGCGAATCTACAGTAACCGGGATCTCCATAAAATGTACAATTCTCCTTCACCAATTCTCTCAAATAACCCATATTCAAGACAGAAATGAGCTTCAAAATGCAGTTTAACATAGCAAAACAGATACTATAAATCAACGCGACACCAAAATATACTCGGATATACCCGGTATTCATAATCTTTTAGCCTAATTTAGCAAAATCTCCTAAATATGTTGAGCTGCCAATTGTACATTTTCCGAAAATCTGACCCAACTATGAGGAAGGAAGTGACTCAGGGTTTTTCCTCTTCTTCTACTACTACTCTAATAATTATCTAACATAATTATAGTCCATCAGAAAAGTTCTAAATTTGTTGATGTTGTTCAACATTTTACGGTTTGGACTGCTGTTCCAAAGAATGTGTCCTTCAAATATGAAGGATTATTTTGATTTTTTCGCTTTTTGGGTAAGCTAGTATGAGAGATTTTCCTGAAATATAATTTCTCAGTATATTTTTCTCCTATCGATCTCCAAAAAGGCTTAATTTAAATGCGCATTGTTGCAAATGTACCTCCTTTTTGTCAAGTAATGACAGCCTAAATTTTGTCTGTAAATTACACCAAACGTGTGTCCTTTTATCGAAGCCCTCAGATATCCACAGAGCTCTGTTTTGAAGTGTATGTATTATTTTTTCCAGAATGTTCTTTAGAGTGGCATTATACAATATGTCCCCGTATTCTATTATTGGGGATATGGGTCAGATTTTGAGAAAATGCACAATACAAACCAAAACGATTTTATTTTGAGAAAAAAGAAAGACCAATAGGCAACTTTTGCTAAAAAATAAATAACACGGAAATCGAATGTGTTAAGAATTACTCCTATCTTGGCATAAACATTGACAACAAATTGAGCTTCCAAGAGCTGAGTAACACCTTAATCAAATCCATGAACTTCAGAATTCACCAACTTGCAATAATTAGACCAAATCTTAACAAAAAAAGTGTCCGCCTTCTAGTCAAAGTAAATATTCTCTCAATCATCGATTATAGTGCCCCCTTTCTCACCAATTGCCATCAGAAAATACTGACAAAAATTTAACGATTACAAAATAAGGCCCTCAAAATTGCTCTTGGATGCCCCCCCCCCCCCCAGAACACCTACTATAGAAATTCACACCACCACAAAAACTATGTCCCTTAAAAACAGAACTGGCTTTCTTCTTTCAAAATAAGCTTTCATTACCATCTCAAAAATGAGAATTAATAATGAACTTCAAGCCAATAGAGCAACTCGCCTATTAAACGCCCCTACACTGCCCCGATTCATCCCAAAAAAAGATTCTGATAAGTATTCACTATCCTACCAAGTGGCTTCCACTTGGACCAGTTTACCCATCAGATTACGAAATATACTGAGTAATACTGTACATTTTTCAGTTAAATTTCACCCCATCAAATATAAAACCTTATTGATAGAGAAGTATGCAGATGACCTATAAAAACGCAAATTGTATGCGGCGGTTATTTCTGCAGAGATTTTCCTGTTAATATTAAGTCGAAAATAAACACGTCCAAAAAAAAACAATCTACAGTTCTACACATCTCTCACATTCTGCTAAATTAGAGTGAAAAATGATGCATATTGAGTATATCTGAGTATATTCTGTATTGTATTCATTCAATAAATCTGTCTGGTTACATTAAACTGTATTTTGAACCTGATTTTCGTCTGAAATGTGGGTTATTTGAGGGGATTGGTGAAGGCGAATTGGACATTTTCTGAAAACC
This sequence comes from Sthenelais limicola, assembly GCA_942159475.1. Lineage (NCBI taxonomy): Eukaryota > Metazoa > Annelida > Polychaeta > Phyllodocida > Sigalionidae > Sthenelais > Sthenelais limicola. The sequence goes on from OW804098.1 coordinate 18,893,530, forward strand.
TCACCCATATGGTCACTTCATGAAGCATTCTTAATAAGGTATTTGGTGTTAGATGAATGTAGTAATAATAATATGCCATAGGTAGCCTGGGGGTTGAGTTCCTGATGAATATTAGCTTTAAGTTCAGCTTTAAGTGCGGATTATACATCTCTGACAACCTGCATTAACATCTACATTCCAAGTATAATAATTTTTATTGGCAATGAGCCACTTTATCGTGACATCCCCCCCCCCCCCCCCCCCCCCAGTCAACTACTATTCGACTTATGGGTCAGATCTTCAGAAAATGTACACTTGGCAGCTCTAGACATTTAGTAAAATATGCTAAATTAGGCTGCAATTTGGTCAATATTAGGTACATTCCGGTATATTCGGCATTGCATTGATTTTAGCAATCTGTTTGGTTAGGTTGAACTGTATTTTGAACTTTATTTTCGTCTGAAATTAGGGTTATTTGATAGGATTGTTGAAAATGAATTGTACCTTTTCTGAAAATCTGACCCATATACCACCTTTATGTATTCACTCATCCATTTCTTTGTCCCGTTTACAATAAAATTAAGAGTGTAAGCTAATGGTATGTCAGTGATTGGACGCCTAATGTGCTAATGACTTTCATGGTACTAGAGTATGCATACTAATGAGGTTTTAATGGCATTTTGTGGTTTGGAGCGAGAGGCTTTACCTCATTTTGAAGGGACTCTCTCAGCTCTGAGCATAGATTGTGAGAGACTTTAACTCAGTTTGGAGGGACTCCCTGAACTCTGAGCCTAGACTGTGAGAGGCTTTCCCTCTCTTTGGAGGGACCTCTCAACTCTGGGCCTAGACTGTGAGAGGCCTTCCCTCGGTTTGGAGGCACCCTCTCAACTCTGCGCCTAGACTGTGAAAGGCTTTTCCTCTGTTTGGAGGGAATTTCTCAGCTCTGAGCCTACACTGAGAGGCTTTCCCTCTGTTTAGAGGGACTCTCAACTCTAAGCCTAGACTGAGAGGTTTTCCCTCTGTTTAGAATAATTGAAACTTGTGCTGCGAGCTTGCCAAATATAAATGTAGACTTTCATGAAGCAAAACAAGGTCAAATCTTGGTCGATTGACAGCCATTAACAAATGTTACCTTTCTGCACTACATCACCTGGTTAGTTGCACGCTCAGCTTACATTGATCAAAAACTCGGAGTTTGTCTGGTTGTTTTTGTGAAAGGGCTTCATAAAGTCCACATTTATATCTGGGAGACCGGTGAAAATCCTTTCCTAGTTTGCTTCTCTTATTATCGCTCACTAGCAGCCGTTTTCTTTTTTTTTGTTCAAATATTTTTATTTCATACAGGAGACATCTCAATTTACACTGTTTTTCATAAGAGCCCCTGTAATCTATTTATTTTACAATTGGTAGTAGGGCTTCGATAATTTAAACCAACTTATATCATTCTTTTTATTTTTATTATATGTGTGCTAACATAGCAATCTGATACATTATTTACAAATAGTTGTCACGTCATGATAAATAATGAGGTGGCGAATAGAATGGAATAAAAGAAATAATGTAAATGAAATGAGAAGAGTACAGACTATTAGTGTCTTGTCTATTCGTTCGTAGCGAGTAATGGATCGCGTTTTCTCTTGCCTGATTCAACTTCAAGTTCTTGTATAAACATATACCAGCAGCAGAATATTGATTATTTACTCCTATAGGTCATAATATGAGTGCATTTTGTTTTCTGTTATGGGCTCCTTCCAGATATGTTTTTTAGTTATCTATAATACTACCTTATTAAAAAGCCCAGACTGCTCTGGTCATGGGATTCCCCAACTATCTGACTACCTACATAATGAACAAGCTCACTCAATTTACGATCTTTGCACACTGCAAAACCACGGTATATGAATAACATTGTAGCAATATTACTGTTACTATGTACTACTATTGTGTCTATATTACTTAATTATAAATATTGCCTATTATATGTTTCTAAAATTTATGTTCATACGTTTGAAACGTATCACAGACTGTGAAATATCTACGAAATACAATTTTGTTAAAAAAAATACTGTTACTAGGTTTCATGCTGCATGATCTGGACCCACCATTCATTATCTTTTGAAAACTGTAATGGATTAGAAATCTGACATTAAATGTATCAAAAATGTATTAGCTACATCATATCATCGGTTAGCTAATAGGGGATTTGCATAACCGCCTTTTTTAATCTAGATTTGCATGGAATTCTGGGACTAATATGTCCCCATCTCCCCATCTTTCCGATCATGCATTTGGCTTACATAGATCATTTATACTAGCTCTGATATTGGTGAAAACAATCTAGCAATTTTCGATAAAAATGCTGTCAAATATGTGTATGTCTGATTTCAACAGTATCCATCCCAGCATACATTGCAGTAGACATGCGCAGTGAGACATGCAACTCCCCTATTGAGAAGCTAATGTTTATTGTTATTATAAACTACTTCCCCCACATAACCAAACACACTTAGCTTTAGACCTTTAGAAAATTTAAAATTATTTTTGGCCTATAACTTTTGAAATCAAAATTTCTTTTTATCACTTCCCAGTCTTTTTTTTTTACCAGAATTTTATTTTATTTTCATTTTAAGACCTGAGCAATCTGACAGCTATGAACGACCAATTCTTAGAAAAAATTTCAATTCAGTTTAAAAGAATAGTTGACAAAAGCAAGAGCAAAATATTGAGCTCATATTTCTAGGAGTGTGCTGTATCTACCCTGTATTTTAACCTGTCCCATTGCCTCGGGTATGTAGGACAAAAAATGTCATAATGGTGGGATTTCCCTAAACTTCTCACTTAACAAATATGCATAATTACCCTTTCTTAGCGGACAGACTCCACACAAACACAAAATGGTCAACTACCAAAATACTTCCATCAACGCTGAGGAGCTTGATTCTCTGGACATTGCCCAGATTACTAATGATGCCATAGGCCTGATTGGTAACATCATGAACTTTCTTATCTTTAGCAGAAGTGCCTTCAGCAAACTCAGCGTGTCTGTGTTTCTGAGACACCTTGCTCTCATGGACATTGGAGAAATACTTTTCCAAAACATTGGATTCATTGAGCTTTGGAGCAGAAATTCTGGGAAGCTGGTACCAGAGCGTACATACCATTCAGCCATTATATATCTGATAGGTTGTTGTGCAATCAGCAGCACATGGATGATTGTTACCATTACCATAGAGAGAAATGTTGCTGTGTGGCGACCGCTGCATGTTAAAATTCTCTTCACTAGGAAAAGGGCATTAATAGTATGCATGATGGACTTGATCATACCATTAATAATCTTGATTCCAATTGTGGTATTCTCTGGACAAGAAAAAACAACTGATTACCTGTCAATGTATTTAGCACTGTTGTATACGGTGATACCTTCGCTGATCATTGTCCCCGCAAACTGTGTCATGATCTGTGGACTCTGGAAGTATCGCAACCGCTACGGCACAAGTGAACGTAAGAACAGAGGCATATCTATCATGTTGATTGTGAATAGTTTAGTCTTTGTTGCTCTTACACTTAGCTTTCCTTTGTATTTGATCGGGGGCTTTAGGTTTCAAAATGAGCAATTAGCATCAGAAATATTTTATCTGATATCATCCCTGAACCATCAGATGAATTTTGTCTTCTATGGAGTAAGCGGTAGTCTTTATAGACATGAACTCAAGGCTATGTTCACAGAAAGATACACAGCAAACAAGAAGGAAAAGATAAGGGTAGTTGGTGCCAAATGCTGCAGAGGATCTAACAGAGACAATTTAGGTTGCGGGGATGAGGTAATGAAAGTGGAATCTGTTGAGAATGGAAGCAAAAGTTGCAGCAAAACAATGGAAACTATTTTCTCGTATAATGGGCGTATATTGATGAGAACACGACTTTAATTTTGAATTAACTTTTACGTGGCAAAAAGTAGGAAAAATGTAGTTCCTTTATGGATGAGAACTAAGAATACAGCTATATAACTTCATGAACAAAATGGCATGAAAGTCTATAGGTGTTGAAAGAACTATGAATAATAATGATGTATTATTTCCGCTTCATAAAAATTTCACTTTGATTCTATTGAACACCCTATCATAGCAATGCTATTTTCATTTATCCTAAGAGACAATATGGGTCAGATCTTCAGAAAATGCACAATCGTCAAATCGACACATTTAGTAAATCATGCTAAGTTAGACTGGAAAATGGTCAATACTAGGTACATATTTGGTATTGCCTTGATTCAAATGTTATGATTGGTTCTCCAGCAGTGTTATGATCTCGAATGCTTTAGGGATGAAATAAAGAAGAAACTAGGGGGCACGACTTGTGTATTAACGAACCACTATTCATCTCCCGATGTGCATTGGAAAATCCACAAGTGCATGTAAAAGTGCCACTGACCAGTCACAAAAGTGCAATCCTCTCAAAAAAGCAGTTTTGCACCTGGTTCTGCACCTGATTCAATGTGCATCATCAGATGCACTCCAGAAATGCGTATCAAATATATGTATATAAATTGGGTATGAATGCACTAGCTACATGCAGTGGAATTAATATGTATTATCTGTACATATTCATTTGTATAACCTAAATATACTTAACACTTCTATCACAAATAATAGTTCAAACCAAATCCGCACCCACAACTACCATAGAATTCTACAACACAATGAAGCTACAACAGTCCATAATACCTGCCACTGCTCACTCACCTGCATGGCATTCACACCTAATGTCGCACATATCTCTCACTCTCTGACACTCACACTCAGTCTCTGACACCCAGCTACACCCATTCATAGAAACCCCTCTCCACTAAACTAAACAATGTAATGATACCTCTATATTATCCAAATATTACTTCCCAAATTCTCCCCCGGATTTAACCCATTCTTTTGTAATTCCTACCACATTATTAATCTGAGATTAAATGACTAGAAGTATATCTGGTAGAGTTAATAGTGGTTGGAATAAACTCCCAGAACGAATTAGGTTAGAAGAAGAGCCCAAAACATTCAAAACCTTATTAAAAAAAACTGTACCAAGATATTCGTACAGGTTGAATAGAGTTATGAAAAAGTGTTTAAAAAAATGGAAAAAAGAGAAAATTATGTGGTAATTGTAACTCGAGATTAGTACGGTATAACTTTAGAAGGAAATATACCTTCTGACATAATGACCATGATATTGTGCGTATTGCATTTGCATGTTATCTTGCTCTCTTTGGACTACTGTCTAAATAATGTAAGTCAATATGTGTGACCCATGATGTATAAAGATTGAATAATGTGCATGGCGTGGGTGGTGGGAATCTGTTTGACATTACACCTAAAAACTCCAAAATACTGTCATAGTATTTGCGATGGACTGGATTGTAAGCTATATTTTAATACTTTTATAAATATGATGATATTGTGAAAAGTTAATATTTCATATACCTTTGTATCAACGAACCTAGGTTTATCTAGTTTATATTAAATTATTAGGCTATCGGTAAGAGTTTTGTAATTCAGGCTGTTCTGAGAACATTTGTGCCTGTGTATGAAAATGTTCACCGTCCTGAATAATTATTATGTAACCCGACCCAAGATCATCATATTGCACATATATACATTGGCGGCATTAATTTTATCATAAAATTGGCTACTGTATTTTTGATACTTCGATATCTATAATTAAATTAAATGTATAGAATTAGTACAGGGTAGGGAAGACCCCTCTTGAATCCCCTTTCCCATTTTTTATAAGCCCCATTTCCCGAATCCCGCAGGTTTTCAATTTGCAATCCCGTTTTTCTATTAGCAATCCCTTCCTGGAAAAATTAAATCTGGTTCTGAATCCCTTCCCCGAATCCCGTAGACCCTTCTAAATCCCGAATCCCGACCTAAAAGAGGCCCCAATCCCAGTTCCCGATAAGGTATTCCCTGCCCTGTTAGTAGTCCAATAATAACTCCCTGCGATGCGAAATGTTAAAGAAAATATGCATCCTTTAGTAATTCCCTTAATAATTAATTAATAATTGTTTCAAACAATCTTTCTGACTATTATGATGTACAAACTCCCTACATCATCATTACGCCGTCTGACGTTTCCATAAACCATAAACATTGATTTTCATTTGTGTAGAATAAAAACTATTTGATCAATTTAGCAGCAATTTTTTTTTAGATTCGAAAGGTTCCAATATATAATTCCCCTAACTATGAAAAACATTAAAAGGTTTTAGGCTAGGTTAGGTTGACTAGGAAAATTAAGTTTATTCATGTAAACTATCAGTTGAACTTGTTATATCTAAGGGTTGACCTGATGGCCCTTGAAATCAGCTGAACGCACTAAAACAGCATCATTTTGCTCAATTTTTTTGTTAGAGGGGGGGGGGGGAAAGCCCCCAGACCCCCCTAGATGATGTGTGGCCCCCCGCTAGGCTGTCAAATATTTCTGGTGAGAACCCTGGGTGTATCTTGCCAGGTTTACCATTATGCCACTTGTTCTCACTAGGTGGCGGTAGGCCTACTGTTTTCACCAGGTGGCGCAAAAGGTAACTGGGGTGCAATTACAATTTCTTTTACAATGAAAGTGCTGCTAATATACTTATGTGGCATTTAGACCATTATAGATACGCCAAATCATGTACATAGGAAGGTTATAAGTTATATACTTCTATATTCCATTTGTGTACTTTAGTTTTTTGATGCGGAAAAACGTTTTGATGAAAACACCTCTACTCACTGCATACTTCATTACCTGAAGTAGACTAGGCCACCCAGATCTGTTATACCACTGGATTAACCCTTCTATACTCAGCATTCTGTCTGTCTATCAGGAGGGAAAATTGATGAAACAATCTATGTACTGCCATGCAAAGAGATGGCAACATACCTTATTGGTATAAACTCTGTATTATATTGGGAAATATGCTTTTAAAAAGATTTACCAGCCTAAATACTCCTGAGATACAGAGCAATAAAAGTGCCCTTACTGAGTGCAACAGAAGTGCATTATAGAACCTGGTGAATAGTGCATCGTTGAGAGGATCATAAGTGCATTATATAACCTGGTAAATAGTGCAATGTTGAGAGTATCATAAGTGCATTTATAAATCGGGTCTATAGAGCATTATAAAATCAAGTTTGAGCCTCATAACTGTTTACGTTTTCCACTAGTAAAGCACCAGGTCAGGATCAGGTCAAAAGTTCCAGGTCAGAATCAGGTCAACAATGAAATCATGCACATCGGGCTAACTTTTATTATCATAAATCCATACACACTCTCACCAGGATGAGAGTCAATGAAAAGGGGGCGTATGCTTGTTACCTCATATCCTAGACTGGCTTGTATAAATAGACTTTCACAGTACTGGTACTTATCGATTTTATAACCCTAATAAAGAGGTGATAATTAATGATTAATATAAACATGATGAGGTTATGCAATGTTACGTAATTATCATAACACAAACTGTGTTGAACCGAATTTTGAACCTCATTCTTTTCTTAAATTTGGGTTTTTGAGAGGATTGGCGAAGGCCAATGTTACATTTTATGGCGATTTCACCCATATGATGAGCATTTGTGATGTGTTTCAGGAAAATGAGTCATAAGTCGCAAAAAATAGATTTTGAGATACCATTTTATTTGAAAAGATGAGATCAAGCTGATTCCAATGATAGTAAACAGTCTAATAATCTCATAAGTATTTCTAGATTTTAAGTTTGATATTTTCGTTTTTGAAAAAAAAAGTTTCCAATATTTCTGGGGGTGAATAAATAGTAAAGTAACTAAATTTAGTCCATATGAGGACCTCTAAAACTAAAGGATATACTGCATAGATTGTCCTGGAATTTGATACAACGACTGATATCGGTATAAGTGATGAACTCTCCAAAAATCAGAACATTCCAATAATGTGATCTTGTGAAAAAAACACTTTGAGAAATATCAATTTTGCGACTTATGACTCATTTTCCTGAAACACAACACATTTGATCCAGGAATAGGTATCTTGTAGTCACACATTTTTACTGGTTTGAGGATCCACGAGAATCAGGGAATTGTTGGAAATCTCTCATTCTAGGAGGGTTCATTCAGTGCTGTTTGTAGACTGAATACATCTACCAAATTTAAAAACAGTGTGTTGTACATTCTATGCAGTATGTTTAGTTACTTTACTGGTAATTGCCTAGCTAGACATATTGCAAACGTTTTTCAAACATAAAAATATAAAATATAAAATATAGAAACACTATTAGATGTCCTAATGTTTACCACCATTGGAATCCGCTTGATCTCATCTTTTCAAATATGATGATATCTCAAAATCCATTTTTGCGACTTGCGACTCATTTCCTTATAACACATCATATATCATAAGCGAACGTTGAATATTATAATGCATGTATATCTATAACAATTTATCATTCTTCTACCAAGATGAACTGAGAATGGTGTTTTTATGTATTGCTTGACTGAATAGACATAACAAAAAACAAATAAACTTAACAAATAATAACCACCGTACTTGTGTGATGTTCTGCCAGCTGATGTCAACTTTGCAATATCATGTTACATTTTACATAAACAGAATGGGGAGTTTTCACTACTAACTGGTGGAAATAGAGGGGCCACGTGAATTTTCGGTAGATTCCACCAGAAGAATGAATATTTTTTGAATGTTTGATGTTCCGTTTTATTAATTACCCAACGTTTCGAGAGCTTTGCTCTCTTCATCATGGGTGAAGGTGGTACAATGATTTGGTATTTGTTTGGGGGTCCTTATATAGGCCTACATGTGCACAAATAGTGCATTCTGGGTAGTCTTTTACATGGTGCATTATGGGATATACTAAGTTAGACAATCAGCTGGTACAATTTAGTTTGGTATTCAGAGAGTATCGATTTGAGAAGGTAAACATTCTCAGGTGTTAATATGTTATTTTTTTAAAACAATTCATGCACTGATCAAAGTTAATTTATTGACATTTTCAATAAAGTTCACGAGTAGAAATCCCTTGGTTTTATGTAGTTTTCTTTAAAAAAACACATTTACATTTATAAACAGATTCACAAGAACAGATGCGCCGTGGACAACAGAGTGAAGTATCTCTTGAAACCTTGAATAGTTAGATGATAATAAAGTGAGGCAGATATGTAAAACAATAATGTATAACTAGTATCATACAATGTAGAATTAAAATGAACAAACTGGTAAAAGGAACAATCCCTGTGAATGCAGTAGGGGGAAGGTAGATCGCTTTATATCGGGGGAACCGAAGATGAAATGGATGATGAAATAGAGAAGCTCTTTAAATAAAGTTGATGTTGTTTATTATTTAACTCAAGGCTTTCGGGCTTACTTGCCCTTCATCAGGAGTAGTGTGGATGGACATACAAAATTCAAGTGCTGAGGTACATAAAAGTGTAGTGGTGGGATACTTAGGTTCTGTCCCAATGAATACATTCGTGTGGTGGTTAGGTGCTGATCGCACAAAAAAATTTTTTTTACATATACAATATGGCTAGATATTTATAGTTATCATTTTCGTTAAGGAATTATGAGATTTTTTTGTACTATTAATCCCTGTGAATGTCAAAGTTCTTCCCTAGAAGTTTGATTACTCCGCTATCATTGTTATACGTGTCTCTAACTAGTTAATATAATAGAGGCAAACTCTAGTACAGGTTCTCAGGAAAATAATTTCTTGATATTGGAAAATGATTGTTTGATATCTATGAATGAATTCTTGATATTGATAAATGAACTATTGATACCAGAAAAAGACTTTCCGATATCAATAAATGTATTCTTGATATTGAAAATCATTTTCCGATGTCAAGAATAGATTTTTCGATATCGGAGAGTCTTTTTCCGATATTGATATCAATAGAAATCAATTCTTGGTATCCTCATTGTTACAACCCAACCTATAACTTGAATTTCCGATATCAATAAACCCTTTTTTATCCTGTCCCTTCTTTTGATATCGAAAAATCATTTTTTGATATCAATAACAAAGGATAAATGACCCAATCAAATTGTTGATATCAATAAATATCATTTTTGATATTAACAATTCATTTCTTGATATCCATAAATCCTATTATTGATATCAAGAATTCAATTTTGGATATTAAGAATGGCATGCATTTCTTGATCAAAAAAGCATTTCTTGATATTAATAATAGGATTTACAGATATCAAGAAATGAATTTGTTGATATAAAAAATGCCTTTATTGATATCGATAAATGTATTGTCGCTATCAATGAATTAGTTGAGTCATTTCCAGATATAAAAGAAATTCCTGATATCAAAAAATTATAAGAAATACAGGGATATTTCGCCCAAGTATTTGGGGATATTGCAGTAATCAAGGAGTCAGAGACTTGAGGTGTGATGTCAGCTCGGCCCAGGCAAGGAGTACTGAATAGCATCGCGTCAGTTTATATTAGGGTCAGATTTTCAGAAAATGTACAATTCGCCTTCACCAATCCTCTCAAATAACTCACATTTAAGACAAAAATGAGCTTCAAAATGCAGTTTAACATAACAGAAATGATACTTTAAATCAATGTGAAATTAATATTGAATGTCCCTTGAAGACCTGAGACCACCTATGAAGGCCTTGCAATATTGGCCAGAGTTCAAGAACATTTATGTTGTCGAATTTAAATTCAGGATCACTTGGAGGGGGTGAGATGTGGTCACAGTCAGTTTGAAATTTATCAAATATCTCCTCCGACCATGTTCCTGCCAGCCAATCTTCCTGTAGAAATACTCCAATTTTTGAACGAGGAATCTGAGACCATTGGGAAATCGTACAATGGTTGCTGGAAGTAGGTGGCCCCATTAAAAACTCTAGAAAAATTCTTCCACCACCTTAAATCTTCTCTCATAACATTAGAGATTGGAAGAAATTTTTTCCTTTTGTTATCATTTCTTTGAATAGATTATATAATAATAGCATCTACGGCTGAATGTGCGATGCCCCCTTACCACTTGGGCTCAATGGGAAATTAGACCATTTGGTTGCTCCAAAGATTTCTTGGTAATAGTCTTAGCATTGATATGTTCATCTAAAATAGTTTGAAGTTTTTTCAACTTTCCCTCTGGTAGGCTGAGTGTCATGTCGATCGAATTGATTTTTATGTCCAAGTAAGTACAGATCTGGGAAGGGGGGTGAGACTTTATTCCATGAAATGTAGAAGCCAATATGTCTTAGTACCCTGATAATATTAGCCTGGGCCTGAAGAGATTCATTCATATTACCAGAAATAGCTATATAATCGTCCAGATAGTTGACTATGTTGAGGTGAAAATTTTCTTCGAGTATATTTGGAACAATTAAAGTCTGAGATAAGGTTGAAGTAATATGGCCCTAGGCGAGAGCCAAAGCACAACCTGTTGTCTACATAGTACTGGTCTTGGTCATACAACTGCCAAATGAAACCCATGTATTTTCTATGGTCTGGTAGGATAGGCACTGCTCTGTAGGCAGCCTTAATATCAACCACTGTCATATAATCATATTGATTCATATTGTCAGTAATGTCAAATAAAGTTTTGTAAGAGAAATCCTGGTATAATGATGAGCAGTAGCTGTTCACAGAAATGTCTAAGGGCCTAGAGCAATCCATTATGGGGTGTGTATTACCATTAGGCTACAGCTCCTAGGGCATGTACACAATGTGGTGTAAAGTTAATCGAAGACACAATACCTTCATTCAGCTCTGAAGAAATAATTTTGTCCATTTTCGCTTTACTACCTGGGTCGAGTATTGAAGAATAATTGCCACATTTGTACGATGGAACCTAGGAATCTACTATTGGGAAGCCATCTGTGATACCGCAGTATATCTTCCACCAGTTGTCTTGTCAAATCTCGTCAATGTAATGCACACACAAGCATGACCCATCAACACAAGAGCTGAAAACTTGGGTTTCTCTACCTCCAGGAGTAATAGGGGCTGTAAATACTGGGACATTTAGTTCATTGTCATTAGTTCCTACTTTGGAATGAGAAATATCAATGATTTGATTTGAATCAGACGAGAAATCTTTATAAATCACAACATTAAATGGCTGAAAGCTCTCGGCAGGGCTTCGGGCCTGGGCACAGCCATCTTGGTTCTCGTCTGAACTAGCGAGTTTGCGAGACTTCAAAGTGGTGGTGCTATGAGGAAGAGAGTCCTTGGCAACGTCAACATAAACAATGGTGTCAGGCCCAATCAATCTTACTCGAGCTAGTACAAGCCTTCAAGTTGTGATCCGATGAAGAACATTTTGAGCATTTATGCGGATATAGACAGTTCTTGGCCGTACAACCTGAATCACCGTTGAAAAGATAGCAAACGCCTTCCTTCTGTTTACCTTGCTTATTTTTACCCTGGCCGACATGGGCCTTACGCGTGTTTTCATAGCTGAAGAATCTAAACACTTCTTCCTGACTCATTTTCGAGAAGGCAGATAAACCGTTAACTTTGCAACTTTGCAAGAAGCTTCCTTTTCACAAATCAGAATGGCGTGGTTAATCAACCTAGTAATGTCATTACCCTACTCGTAAAACTCTAATACAGTCTTTAACGTAATCAATATTAAGGTGTCAAAGGAATCCACTACATCACCTGATTCAAGATGGCGTTTTTGGCTGAACTTTCCTTTCCCCTTCTTCTTGGGTTTCTTCTTCCTACGACTCTTCCGTTCCTCGTCACTATCACTGTCGGAGCTTGTAGTCGATGAGTCTGGCAAAGAAACCACGTATTTGGCGTGCTTCCTTGTCTTCTAGTCGCTGGAATCTTGCTTGGGAGGAGAGCCTGAGTCATCAGGTTTCTTCACAATAGTTAGAGCAATACCCTTGATCATATCTTCTAGTGTTGACATGCGGTCGGATAACGCTGCCACTGCCATGCCTTGCTCGATACCTCCGCTGGCCATAGTTGCTCTTAAATCTGCTAATTCTTTCCTATTACACTTGTAAACAAAGTAAACAAAACGACATCTCTCCCTTTTCATCTAATTATCATTATTAATTCTAAGAACAATGAATGACTAAGACTGAAACACTTTGTATCAAACTTTTTCTTCATTAAGAGCTACTAATATTCATATTTACTTCACCCTTGACATACTCAGCCCACAGAACTAACATAGGCTCTATATATTGTTTAGCGGGTCAAACGTGAAAACATTATGAACAATGGATCTTGAGGCTTATATTTTTCTGAGACTTTTGACTGATTTCCCTGTGAGATGTCACAATATTAATTAATGTATCCAGATATACCTAAATACTAATGGCCATATTTAAGCAGCATTTACAAATATGTAGAACCGATGGTACACTTTCTGACGATCCACAATAAACTGACACACACACACACACGCACACATGTCACTCTGTGCAGTAATTTAGGTCATGTGCTCCAGTGGAGGAGGAATCAGGTCATGGGATATGCAAATCAGGTCATGGATATGCAAATCAGGTCATGGATATGCAAATCAGGTCATGGATATGTAAACACATTTACCATTCACGCCTCAGTGGCGCCACCATGTGGGCCAAGTTAACAACATATCTGGGTCCGATTTCCAGAAAATGTACAATAGGAGTGTCCCGAGATACTCTACTGGGGCATGAGTCGGTGCTCCCAGTGCAGCTTAAGAGCTGCAAGGGAGGCCACATATGGTGAGGGTAGCTACCGCAACCCTTGACCGTCACTCCGGCACTTCCCCTGGTCACCCAGGCCACCCCTATGATGGCCGTGATGGCTGACGCTCAGTTAGCAGAGGATGTTTTCGTTTTTGTTAACAGTAATTGTTCTATAATACATGTTGAATTTGGGTTTTCAGCTGTTGGATGCAAATATCCTGAACATGCTTTAGTAAACCTACTTAGTGAAAAGTCTTTATGTCTAATTAAATCTGTTCAAATCTTGCTCTCCTTTCTTCACTTAGTCTTGTTTAATGTTAAGAAAGGAACTCGATGCCTGCCACTTATAGATGCTTAACCAATCTGTTGATTTACTTGGAACATGCATGACATCCAGTGAACACACAATTAAAATACATCATTTCCTCTTCAATATCCTTTAGTTTGGTGGTTATTAAAGCAATGTTACTCCAGTTAAATCAAGATTAAAAGACAAATACCCGCAGCCCCTACTGAGAGCTATGGGGCAGAAGTAAACAAACCATGGAAGTGGCCTACCTTCCTTCTAAAATTTTTGAATTTTATTTGCATAGATTACTGCCTGGTAATATTGGTATGTAGAATTATATTCTTCACAGTGATATGAATGGAATATCTCTGGTTCTCCACCATTTGATATGAATGGAATATCTCCGAGGTATAGGGTAGCTTTCAGTAGAGTATTGGAGATATTATATGAATATTAATCGAACGAGAGTCTAGGCTAAGGATAGCCTAACTCTATGAATAATCAAGCAGACATTCGTCCTGTTTAGAGGTAACTTTTATTGAGGAAACCTGGGAGAGTATAGTTGGTATCGCATGATAGTATTATTATCATTATTTAGTGATTTCCCCCATTATCATTGGGAAATTCATTTCGAGTTTGTGGCGAGTTTGGCATGTGCCTTTTCAAAAGAAGTACAGTAGATCACCTATGTGGACGCCAGAATGAAAGAACAGAAAATAATTATATTTGCAATGCTAAGCCTATGGGATCTTTCGCAACATGTCCACACAGCACCATGGAACTGTGAAGTGTGGCAGCATCATGAAAAGGGGAAATGGGGAAATGTTTCTGGCCAACATTGGTGAAAATTGGTATTTGGGTCAGATTTTCAGAAAATGTACAATTGGCAGCTCTACACATTTAGGAAATCTTGCTAAATTGGGCTGAAGATTAGGAATATCGGGTATATCTAAATATAGTTGGTATCGCATTGATTTAAATGATCAGTTCTGTTATGTTAAACTGCATTTTGAAGCTCATTTAGTCGACTAGTCAACTGTTTTACTTAGCACCTAGAACTGTATTATCTTCAACAAAACAACCGACGGGATATTCGGAAGAGCTGTGACTAGCACAGATAATATTCCAATTCCATTCTTTTTATCTTATGTTATATGTATCTGTGAAATGGAAATAAAATCTCTTATTATATATTATTATTTCTGTCTTAAACGTGGGTTATTTGAAAGGATTGGTGAAAGCGAATTGTACATTTTTTCAAAATCTTACCCATTTATCCAGTGCCCCCCTGCACACCCTGTAAATCATGTATCATGATTGAATACATGTTTGCATGACGCCCATGCAGCTAGGACACCATAGGGACACACCCACTTATAATGGCAATATGACATGATACGTCGTTGTTTATATACCCATGCTGTATGAGCAGTGCTAGTATAAAGGTGCTATAAAGGGGTGCGATAAAATGTTTTTATTGTATACACGGAAAATATATTATTCAAAATTGTGTTTGATACTTCACGTCACATATATGTGATGTGTTTCAGGAAAAGTACTAGTAGATTTGCTAAATATACTATATACTAAAGGATGACCTTGGAAATGCATGGATATATTAATTATAGTCTTGAGATTTGGTAAATATATTCATGCTACGAACAGCGTTAAGTACACCAAAGATGAAAACATTCCCACGAAGACACCTTGTGAATAAACCACTTTGAAAAATATCATTTTTGCGAAATGTCCACCCAGAAATATTGGAAATCTTTCCTTATTAAAAATCCGAATATTACACTTAAAATATAGAAATACTGATTAAATGTCCTACTGTTTACTATCATTAGAATCGGCTTGATCTCATCTTTTCAAATATAACGATATCTCAAAATCCATTTTTTTCGACTTGTGACGCATTTTGTTGTAACACATCAAATAATATGTGAGTGGCAGAGTGGAAATTTTAAAAATTAGGAAATGAATACCAGTCCTGGAAAAGATCACCAATTTGTTCAAACTTGCTCTCAGCCACTAACACCCCGTGAGTAAATACCTCATGCGAGTGGCAAAGTGGAGATTCCAGTTCTGACTTCCCTTATACTGTAAACGTATTAATGTTCGCGCAGTACTTATTTTCGCTATTTTCGCGCACCCACCTTTGTGTGCAAAAAAAATCCTGTAATGTGTGAGACTTCCTTGCTGCGCGAATTTAAATCCCCGCGAAAAGGTGTCAAAGTACTTAGTGCGCGAAAATTTATCTGGGCGAAAATAAATACGTTTACAGTACTCCACAAACCCATGGGCTAGGATAAATCCCTAACACTTTATAAACCTCTTTCTACAAATGGCAAAGTGATTAAATCGAAAGAATGTTTGATAGCCTGAAAACTATATGCTTTATTTGAATCAATGTAACATGTAAGTTGTGAAACTGGGGCAAAGTTAAAATCCCTGATGAGGGATGTGTGATACCCAGTATAACTAATATAGTTAAAAAGAAATAATGTAGAATAGCAGTGCAGCCCCTCGTGCCTTCTCCTGCTGCAGCCCAGAGCTGCTCGTTACGTGGTTACGAGTGTGTACAATCAATAATTGCACCCTGGTGAGTGCACATAGTTCACGTGTGGTGGCAGGTTTATGTACAGTGATACCAGGATGTTTGCCAGACCATGGGTTGTAATGGCCGCCAGTGCAGGGGATGTTTATTTGTTTGAATCTTTGTTTCGATCGGCAGTTGTACACACTTTAAATGGGTGGATGCATGCTATTGTATATTGTCGCTCAGATTCCATGCAGGAAAATATGACCTTTTTTTAGCTTCAAAGCGGTTTGGCCACTGTCGACAAAATCGTTGGCGATGAGCTAGTCAATAAGAATTTTGTTAAATTCATTGCATCGTCTTTGAATCGACTTCTCATCGCTATGGCTTTGGCAAAACAAACGATGACTTGCGATGAGATGGCGATGTGAAAATTGCATTGGCAAGGGTAGCGATAAACATCAGACTTGTTTATATTTCCCGGCAATGTGATTTTGCATCGGTGGATTGTCAATGGATTTAATGGCTGTGGCGATGAGAAGTCGATGAGAAGTCGATGAGATTCCACATATATAAGCAAGAAAATTAATTCTATAATTGCCGATATTTTTTTCCTTGTCAATGCCAAGACGATGCCCCAACCAATAACCCTCCTCATCGCTTGCAATGCTGGCATGTGACTTTGCATTGACACCATTTTGTTGACAGTGGCCAGTCTGCTTGAAGTGGTCCGGCCGCTGTCGACAAAATCGTTGGCGATGTGTTGGCAATGAGGTAGTCGATAAGATTTTTGTGAAATTTATTGCATCGTCTTTGCATCGGCTTGTGATCACTATGCCTTTGGCAAAACACGCAATGGCTGGCAATAAGTGGGCGATGTGAAAATTGCATTGGCAAGGGTAGTGATAAACATCAGACTTATATTCCCGGTGATGTGATTTTGCATCGGTGGATTGTCAATGGAGATAATGGTCATGGCAATGATAAGAAAATTAATTCTATAGTTGCCAATATTTTTTTCCTTGTCAATGCCAAGACGATGCCACCACCAATAACCCTCCTCATCGACGTGCAATGCTGGCAGTTGACTTTGCATTGACACCATTTTTATGACAGTGGCCAGTCTGCTTGAACCTTATTGTTTGACGTTACGGCAGTGGATGTCAGATCTTTTTGTGACGTCATATGCTTGTCTAGTGATTCGGTATCAGAAATCAATATGGCGGGTCCTTGGAGCGAAGTGAGGTAAATAAACAGTTTGTTTACATTGTTCTAAAATATGAGATCCTGACATCCCTGGTCGAAAAAAACTTGTGGGCATCATATGTGATGTGTTTCAGGACAATGAGTCATAAGTCGCAAAAAATAGATTTTGAGATACCATTATATTTGAAAAGATGAGATCAAGTGGATTCCAATGGTAGTAAACAGTCTAATAATCTAATAAGTATTTCTAGACTTTAAGTTTGATATTTATATATTTTACAAAAAACGTTTCCAATATTTCTTGAGGGCAATACGCAGTAAAGTAACTAAATGTAGTCCATATGAGTACCTTTAAAACGAAAGGATATATTACATACATTGTCCCGAGATTTGATACATCGATAGATATAATTATGAGTGATAAACTCTCTAAAAATCAGAACATTCCAATAATGTGATCTTGTGAAAAAAACACTTTGAAAAATATCAATTTTGCGACTTATGACTCATTTTTCTGAAACACATCACATATACAGTAAGTCAGATACCAACCTCGTTACATCCTATCATATGAACTCTTGATAATCATCATAAATTTAATTTGCTTTTATTTCCTATAATTAACAAAAAAACTCGGATAAGTATGAATAGCAATTGTATAGCAGTTATCATGAAAATAAGACAGGACATACCATTGTACTGTCACACTGATCACAATGATTATACCCTATATTCATTCATTTTATTTCACCTTTGAATGTGGTCAATACACATTGAGTTAACACTGAGAGCGCAACTCAGTCCTGTGGCCGATACAATGGCCGTATCAGGCCTCAGGCTGATATGGAATGAATATAGTTCTCTAACGATAATAGTATATAACGCATATAAAGGGTCACATTCGCCCAGAACTGAACACTTGGTCAAAACTGGCTCTGACATCTTTTCACTTGGCACCTTGCTCTTAAAAAAAATAATTGGATCTGTTTAGTAGAGTCATTTGATATTTGACATTTATTGTTCATCTATATCATTAGAAGATACAACATTAAAGTGTACAAGCGGCAGCTCTACATGGGTCAGATTTTCAGAAAATGTACAATTCAACTTCACCAATCTTCTCAAATAACCCAAATTTCAGACGAAAATAAAGTTCAAAATACAGTTCAACCTAACCAAACAGATTGCTAGAATCAATGCAATGCCGAATATACCCGAATTTACCGAGTATTGACCAAATTGCAGCCTAATTTAGCAGAATTTACTAAATATGTACAGCTGCCAATTGTACATTTTCTGAAAATCTGACCCACATTAAGGCTGAAAATGAATACCTGGGCTCTGTTGTATAAGCTAAGCAAGGAATCTTTTCTGTAGGAATTTTTCCCTCGCTACATTCATTCCTACATAAAATTCCCAGCTCGTAGGAACATTCCTTGCAGTATAGGTGTGGATCAGCAAAGTAGACGGTAAATAGGATGCATAGGATTCACTCATTTCTTGGGTTTAAACATTAATATAACACATTTCCTTCAATTTGAAGTGGTAAAGTGGGTAAAATATTAGATACTTTGATTTGTATACCTTTAAATCTGATGCAGATTATCCAGAATGGATTAGAATCTAGATTCACAGGCATGACCTAGAAACTGACCCATTTAGCTGTGGGAATTTCCTACAATGATACTTGTAGTTGTTCCCTATGTAGGAATTTTCCTCAGAAGTTCCTACCTAAGTAATTTCCCTCATTCTTTCCTCTGAGTTAAACATGAAAAGACTGGAAAACTAAGGAACACCATTTAGGTGTTCCCTCAATAATTCCTTAGGATTTATTGACTGCAAAAATATGATTTTGCTAGTCATATATATCTGCTATTATTATAGTACAAAGTTACTGCTGTTAGATGATTTTTCTGTTGATTATTAACATAATTTGAATAAATCTGGCTGGAAAAAAGAAGCCTCCCAAGCTGGGATTCGAACCATGGACTTGAGAGGTGAGCCTATCTGGGAAAAAACAAGCAGCACTGGGTGGGGATTGAACCACCTGAGAGTTTCATTGATGCCAATCAAAATTTGTCCTTGACCTAGTTTGTCTGAATTGTTTGTGCCTCAAGAGTGTTGATTTCTAGTGAGAACAAGGCATGTCCCCTCATTTACCATGTACCTTGAAGGCTGTTGTTTGAAGTAGGCAGGGGATATTGAGTGGTTCAAGTAGCGAAATGTTGTAGTAAATTCCTACATGATTGCACCTGCTTGGTGGGAAGGAAATGTCATAGGAAAATTCCCCGAGAAACATATTGAAACTGTATGAGACTGAAGGAATTCCCTCAGTTTTCCTTGCTTAGCAGCTGGAAAGTAATGGTTCAGGGAAGGAATAGCCTATACTTTCAATGCTTTTTAGCGTAGGAATTTCCCAACGAAGTAAAGGAAAAAAACGTAGGAATCCCCACAAAAAAAAATTATTCCTTAGCTTATACAACAGGGCCCAGGGGTGCGTTACATAAAGGGAGATACGCAATATTGCGTCTCCACAACAAACTGCGTATCTCCCTTTATGTAATGCACCCCTGGTATATTTGAATACATTTAGTATTGCATTGAATAAGACAATGTGTTCGGTTATGTTGAACAAAACTTTTAAACTCAGTATTTTCTCAGATTTGTGTAATTTGAGAGAATTGTTGAATGCGCATTTTGCCCATTTTGTGATGAGAGTGAGTGAGTGGTTGCTTTACGCCCTTAGCAACACATTGAAAGGTTATATAAGGGCGAGAGAGCTGAGAGGGAGGCAGTTTATTATCATACCCAGGAAATAGAGATAGAGAAGAAGGGAGAGAGAGACAAGAGAAAAAGAGACAGGAAGGAACTTTATGGTCTGACCCAGGACCGCTTTTGTGATGAGAGTTGACGTATTTTGAAATTTTATGTATAATTGGGGCTTTTTGGAAACAGTTACATTGGATGTTTTCTCAGTCGTAGTAATTTGAATGAATCGTAAATAATGAATAACTGCTCCTTTTCTATGATAGTTCTTGTTGTAAATCTTCAAATGATATTAGTAATTTGTTGTGAGGAAGCGCACGAAAACATCGACCAAGTTGAAATGCGTTTTTATTATTGTGATTAAATGTATGGCTTTTGTTTGTAATAAAAATATATATAATAAAGGTTTTGTAAAGGTTTTTTATCACTAGACATTTTTATATTTCATCATATCATCAGTTCCTCAGCATATTTTATTTTACGTTTATGAAAGCACATTGCGGGGTATAGCAGATGAACCTACAAAAAGTGTGGTAAAAATATTCATATTCAACACTATCTGTTTGAATTAGTTTGGAATATTTCATATTCTTTATGCTTTCATTTCTCTGTTAGTAATATTATTCGTGCGGACTACATATTATAAGAACATAACTTGTCTGCTCTACATGTGAGCGATAATAAGTGAAGCCAACGTATTTTCAATATAAACGTGGACTTGTATGAAGCCTAGTAGCAAAAACAACACTATGCTCTTTAGTTTTTGACCGATGTTTAATATAAAACTTACAGTAGATTTAAATGCAACAAAGCCACGCCAAAATATGAAATATGGTGAATACAGGCATAACATAAAATACCAGCCTTTCTGCAAATTGGTTGCCATGGCAACACGCATAGGTCACGGGGCTAGACAGGGCTGCTGCTGATTTGGCAGCTCGCCATCTACTGCGGAAATAATAGGACTGCATTGTTTCCATGGCAACGACAATTCTGGTATGATTAGGGTGATTGTGGAGGGGGACATATATATGGGTGTGACGCATGCCATTCCATACATGGGTCAGATTTTCAGAAAATGTACAATTCACCTTCGCCAATCCTCTCAAATAACCCAGATATGAGACGAAAATAAAATTCAAAATACAGTTCAACCTAAACAAACAGATTGCTAGAATCAATGCAATACCGAATATACTCGAATTAACCTAGTATTGACCAACTTGCAGCAGAATTTAGCAGAATTTAATAAATGTGTAGAGCTGCCAATTGTAGATTTTCTGAAAATCTGACCCATGTAGGTGATGTAGTGGTGTGAAATTTGCTATATTTACTTGGGTTCTGTTTCAATAGTATATGTTATTATAAGTTTGTATATTTCTCTGTTTACTGTCTCTCCATTTTCTACCATGTTCCCTCTCTTTTTACATTTCTCTCTCCCTCTCGCTCCCTCTCCCTTTCTATATCTCCCTTTCTCTCGGCCTCTCTCTCTCTCCCTCTTCTTTCTCCTCTGTCTCTGCCTCTCTCTGCCTCCCTCTCTCTGCCTCTATCCCTGTTCTCTTTCTCCCTCCCTCTCTCCTCTCTCCCACCCTCTTTCTCCCTGCCTCTCTCTTTCTCCCTCACTCTCTCTTTCTCCCTCCCTCTCCCTCTCTCTCTCTTCTCTCTCTCTCTCCCACTCTCCCTCTTCCTCTGATTCTCTTTGCCTCTCTCTCTCTTCTCTATCCCTTTCTCTCTCCTTGCTCTGCCTCTCTCTGCCTCTCTTGGCCTCTCTTGTCCTCTCTCCCTCGTCTCTCTCTTCTCTCTCTGCTTCTATGCTTCTCTCTCTCTTCTCTCTCCCTCTCTCCTTCTTCTCTCTCTTCTCTCTCCCTCTCTTCTTCTTCTCTCTCCCTCTCTCCCTCTCTCCCTCTCTCCTTCTTCTCCCTCCCTCTCTCCCTCTCGCTCTTCTCACTCCCTCCATCTTTCCCTCTCTCCCTCTTTTCTGTCTCTTCTCTCTCTCTGTCTGCCTCTCTCTTCCTCACTCTTTTCCCTCTCTCTCTCTCTGAATCACTGTTCTCTGTATTAATTTTGATGTCAGTTAAATCTTTCTGACGTTTCTGGCATCATTAGGGTACTGTGGATTGTAGCTTCGTGTCATCTTATATGTGGGTCAAGTCATCAGATGGTGTACAATTCACCTTCACCAATCGTCTCAAATAACCCAAATGTAAGACAAAAATAAGCTTCAAAATTCAGTTTTACATAACCGAACAGATTCTTTCAAACAAAACAACAGCAAATAATTATGCTCAGATATACCCAACATTTATCATATTTTAGCTGAATTTAGCAGAATTTACGAAAAATGTGTAGAGCTGCCAATTATACACTTTCTGCAATTCTGACCCATGTAGTGGAGTGCAATTAGGAATATTGACTTACCCAATTCCAGCAGCGTGCTGCCATTACAGAGACCGTCTGTAGAAATATAACCCTTTCCTGCAAATATAATTGCCTGCTTAAAGATTAAGTTGGTGAATAATCGAGGGAGAGGAATCGAAATAATGTGTAGCGGGCGTTAGTAACTTGTGAAATATGGCAACAGATGAGAGAATCCCATTGTGGGTTATTCGTATTTTGTATATCTACTGTTGAAATGTGCCCCATAAAACATTTAAAAGAATAGATAATAAAGTAGTATATCCAAATGTGCCATGTTCAGCATGGGATATTTATCAACGCTCTAATGTCAATATCCATATTTTATAACATGTTTCCTTAACACAAGTCCCCATCTTTCCCATCATTCATTTGATTTTTATAGAATTTACACAAGCTACGGTATTGGTGAAAACATTCTTGCAATTTCGATCGAAAGGTTTCTCAATTTGTGTACGTCCGATTTGAACTGAATCCATCCCAGCATGCACTGTAACAGACATGTTAACTGGTATTTTCCCACCCAGAAATATTGCAAACCTTTTTTCAAACATAAAACATATTACTTCATTTCCTTCATGTTTACTTATAGTTATATTATCGGCTTGATCTCTTCCTTTCAAATTATGATGATATCTCACATTTTGCAACTTGTGACTCATTTCCCGGTGTTATGTAACATTACGTAACATTGTGTAACCTCATTATATTTCTATTATAATACTTCCCTCTTTAGACTCCTTGTTTTCGTTTTCTCCTGTCCAAATTGACTGGCTCAGAAGCAAATTCAATATATGTTTGCTTGCCAATTGCACGACCACAGATCATCCCATATGGTCTAGTGGTTAGGATTCTTGCCTTTCACGCAGGCGGCCCGGGTTCGATTCCCGGTGTGGGAACAGTTTTTCATGTAAATTTATTTCACTTATATTTCTTGAAGGAATCTGGGATTCCCATACATTGGCGTCTACCACTGCTGACGGCAGCTCACCACTTCCCCATAATTCAATTTAAGTCAAAATTCCTTCTTGTCAAACACTATCTGATAGAAATACCATCTATTTTCCAATGATGTAAACAGTCTAATAATCTAATAATTATTTCTAAATGTTGATATTTCCATTTTTATATTTTTGAGAAAAAAAAATTGCTATATTTCTGGGGGGCAATAACCAGTAAAATAACTAAATATAATCCATATATGGCGCTAAACCATACCAATTATGAAATAACAAGTAATACAATAATTCTTCAAACTGATCACATTTCCCAGTTGACATGCCCTGCACTGGGTACCCCAAAACGATAGTCCCTGGGTGGGCTCGAACCACCAACCTTTAGATTAACAGTCTAACGCGCTAACCGATTGCGCCACAGAGACATATATGACACTGCCATATACTTGTGCCCTATAATTAATGATTACAATTCTTGTAAAATTTCTTCAACTTAACTTAAAGCTGTCTTAATGAAATTTGGTACATGGATTCATATGACTGAAAGCGTTAAACCCCAAATAATCAGAACATTCGTACCAAGAGATCTCGTGAATCCATCAGTTTTAAAAATTGTTTAATTAGTTAACTGCCGAACTAGGTTTAACATCATTACATGGGTCAGATTTTCAGACAATGTACAATTGGCAGCTCTAGACATTCAGGAAATTCTGTTAAATTGGGCTGAAAAATGGTGAATACTGGGTATATCTGAGTATATTTGAAATCATATTGATTTAAAGTATCAGTTCTGTTATATTAAACTGCATTTTGAAGCTGATTTCTGTCTTAAATTTGGGTTATTCGAGAGGATCGGTGAAGACAAATTGTACATTTTCTGAAAATCTGACCCACATACCAGTACCAGCAATAAGATAAGATAAATAAGAAGATACTTTATTTACCCGTCGAGTACATAGGGGTACATGTGGGTCAGATTTTCAGAAAATGTACAATTGGCCTTCACCAATCCTCTCAAATAACCTAAATTTCAGACAAAAATAAAGTTCAAAGTACAGTTCAACCTAACCAAACAGATTGTTAGAATCAATGCAATGCCAAATATACTCGAATTTACCTAGTATTGATCAAATTGCAGCCTATTTTTGCAGAATTTACTAAATGTGTACAGCTGCCAATTGTACATTTTCTGAAAATCTGACCCATATGTAGTGCCATGAAGTAACACTAAACACTCTCCATATACTACTTGTATTGAAAAGCTCTATACAACTACTGTTTAACACCAGATGGACCTGTGTGCCATAACTGTGTATTTACTGTGTTTCCATGTTATACCATTACCAATGTCATCATGTACCAAGTTCAAACACCCTTATGTATGACACTGTAAATATACCAACATCTTGCCTTGTGCTTCATTAAAATCAGAGTAATAATATTGTAATTTATTATCTATTCTCCTCCTCAAATGAAACCGGGTCACTAGACATATAAGGGTCAGATTTTCAGAAAATGTACAATTCGCCTTCACCAATACTCTCAAATAACCCAATACAAATTTCAGACGAAAATAAAGTTCAAAATGCAGTTCAACCTAACTAAACACATTGGTAGAATCAATGCAATGTCAAATATCCTCAGATATACCTAGTATTGGCCAAATTGCAGCCTAATTTATCACAGTATATAAATGTGTACAGCCGCCAATTGTACATTTTCTGAAAATCTGACCCATAATATAACAATACAGAAAATAAAGATGAGATAGGTAGACAGACTTCTATAGATTAGGTCCAGATCTCCCAGCCGTTACCTTGGCCAAAAACAGAAGAGACTAAGAAATTGTAGTTATATCTTACTTATATATGGGTCAGATATTTAGAAAATGTACAATTGGCAGCTCTACATATATTCAATCACATTTATTTAAAGTTTCTGTTTGGCTAGATTGCTAGAATCAATGCAATGCCGAATATACCCGAATTTACCTAGTATTGACCAAATTGTAGCAGAATTTAGCAGAAATTACTAAATGGGTACAGCTGCCAATTGTACATTAATTAATTTTTATGAAAATCTGACCCTTATGTCAACATCAACACTTTGTTACCTGTTATGTACAGGTTTGATTGTTCACCAGAGGAAGGTTACATACAATGGGTAACCGATTACCTGCCATCATGAATACAATAACTAATTGATTCGCTCACCCATCACAATAGCGGGGTTTGCATAGCCGCCATTTTGAATCGTGATTCGCATGGAATTATGGGACTAACGGTACAGTCTAAAATCTATAGAAAACATCCCATGTTCAAGAAGGGATATATATTAATGCTCTATTGTCAATATCCATGTGTTATATATGTTTCCATAACATAAGTCGCCATCATGCATTTGGTTTCAATAGATAATTGATACAAACTGTGATACTGGTGAAAACATTCTTGCAATTTTCGATAAAATATTGTGAAATACTTGTATGTAAGATTTCAACAGATTGCATCCCGGGATGCACTGTGACAGACATGCGCAGTGGCACATGCAACTCCCCTATTGTATGCGGACTTATTACTCATTTTCCTGTGACACATCACATTTGTCTTGAATAAAGAATTTGTTTTGTAAATAAAGGCTTGATTTCTTTTAAGATTTTATTTTAACTGGGGTTACATCTCCCGGATATCCAGGAATTTCTAATGCACCCAGCCTATAATATTATTACAATGAGTTATTCATAACAGTTATTCATAACAGCTAGAATCATAATGATTTCCATCAGTAGAAGACGGTTCCATACAGTGGTTAACAGGCTGCCTGCCTTCCCCAATATAATACTTCATTGATCATTCATCAGCATATGGCAGCCTCAGCAGAATGCCTTTATTATACACTGCAGCAAATATAGATGTATTTATGTTGTATGTAAAGGCCATCAGTGCATCAAATGCATTATTACACCCCTGTGCTGTTGCTTCCTATACCTTCAGCATTGTATGTCACACTTGGTCAAAGTGGTGCATAACATGTGAGTTATGTCACCCTGGGGACATACAACAAGTAGGTCCGCCCAAAACGTAAATTACTTCTTTTATTTTTAATTATTTATATTTTTTATTTATTAATGGGGTGTAATAAATATGGAACAAAGCTCGGGTGAAGTCTGTACACTTGTTAGTGACCTCGGGATCACAGAAGATCTCGGGCTAACGCCCTCTAACTTCCCGCGCTCCCTCGGTCAATAACAAGTGTACAGACTTCCCCCTTGCTAGGTTCCATCTATTTCTTACAGAGACTTAAAGTAGTCTCTGCAAATTGTAACCAGAAAATATTAATTCAATGGTCATGAGGTAAAGATTTAGTAGGTTAAATTTTAATTTTTCTGGAAGCATCAATAACGGACCGAGAATGTCACGGTCAAGGCAGCGGTCCATTTATTGTGTCACCGCTTGTTATCCAATTATTAATATTAAGAACTGTTGAATGTAATTTCACGCTTTCACTACCAAAGGCCCAACAGCCGTTCTTTACTTCTGAAGTGGTAAAGGAAGAGTACATTACCGATGGAACTATTTCGCGTTGTCATATATATGTCATATACTGACGCAAGTTTGGCAACACAAGTTTGGCGGGCCGAGTGCTTTCTTCCCCTATCCTTTCACATATTAGGCCTAATAATTCAATTATATTAAAAATGAAAACGTCCATGAGAAAAGGAGAGTTAAATCAACGTTTGTCTGGGGTAAATTTATCAATATTCTTGCGATCATTTTCTTTGACTACTTTTTCTCGGGCGGCCTAGGCCTACAAGGCTGTCGCAGTGCACCAGAAACCCTCAATGTTAGTCATTAACCACCGGATTATACACCAAACTGTGCACCAGCAGCCCCTCAATGTTAGTCATTAACCTCAGGATTATACACCAAACAGTGCACCAGCAGCCCCTGAATGTCAGTCATTAACCTCAGGATTATATGCCAAACAGTGCACCAGCAGCCCCTCAATGTCAGTCATTAACCTCAGGATGATGCACCAAACAGTGCACCAGCAGTCCCTCAATGTTAATCATTAACCTCAGGATTATACACCAAACAGTGCACCAGCAGCCCCTCAATGTTAGTCATTAACCTCAGGCTTATACACCAAACAGTGCACTAGCTGACCCTCAATGTCAGTCATTAACCTCAGGATTATACACCAAACAGTGCACCAGCAGTCCCTCAATGTTAGTCATTAACCTCAGGATTATACACCAAACAGTGCACCAGCAGCCCCTCAATGTTAGTCATTAACCACAGGATTATACACCAAACAGTGCACCAGCAGCCCCTTAATGTCAGTCATTAACCTCAGGATTATACACCAAACAGTGCACCAGCAGCCCCTTAATGTCAGTCATTAACCTCAGGATTATACACCAAACAGTGCACCAGCAGCCCCTCAATGTCTGTCATTGACCCCAGGATATATCAAGCATGTCTGTTGCTCCATATATTTTATATAGCTCCCCAGGTTGGACCAATGTATATGGACCAAGTGTCAATGACCTATATAATACAGTGACTCGACTTTTTTTAAATTGATCTCCAATAATAAATTATACCTGCCCTAGTTGAGGACTTATCCCCACATGTATGATGCAGATGAGTGGCTGGGTCAGAGGGGCAGATTATACGTATGAATTCATATGTGGGTCAGATCGTCAGATAATGTATAATTGACTTTCACCAATCCTCTCAAATAACCCAAATTTGAGACGAAAATTAGGTTCAAAATACAGTTCAACATCACCAGACAGATTTATTGAATGATTACAATACAGAATACACTTAGATATAATCAGTATTTATTATTTTTCACTCCAACTTAGCAGAAGTTGATAGATCTGTAAAACTGTAGATTGTGGTTTTCTGAAAATCTGACCCATATGGCTCATGGCTCAGGGCACCAGAAAATTACACTTCACCTTGAACTTTACACAATTTAAACTTTAGCCTAATACTAATTCTACTTACATATACCCTGTATTCATCATTTTGTAGCCTGTTTTTTGAGAATTTAATGAACATGTAGAGCTGCCGATTGTACATTTCTAGGTGACCTGACCCTTATAAATGTGTACATCCATATAATATAAGGGTAGAGCGATTTCTACGAAAAGAGGTAGAAAAGAAAAGGTAGAAAGAGGGGTTTCTTTGTCCCAAATGTTCTCGGCGGAATTTGTTGTTTTACAAACCACTTTACTCATCTGTAGAGGTCTGTCCCCCCTCTCTGGATGTCATCATTATGTGGTTTGTGAAGTTATGTGGGATGGAAATGTGATTTTGGAGCCTTTTTTAAATCGGGATACCCACATTCTATTTATAGCCTGGGAAAGCCCCTGTTAGATACTACGTCATTAGCCACAAGCTATACCGTCAATCTGTATTGCTCTTAATATCATTGTGGTATGTGTATATTAACTAAAATGATCAATTTATGGTTTTTCCATTTTTTCTACATAATATACTTGAGTTATAGTAGTCAGCAATGACTGAGATATAGTGTATTCATTACATAATGTTTTGTCCTGAATAAAAACATTTTAAATACAAAAATACAATTCAAGGGGGACCCGACTACATGCAGAGGAGGGGGAGAGTAAAGAAGAGGGGTGGGAGAGGGTGGGGGTATTGGAGAAGGGGAGGGGAGGAAGAGGGTGTAGGAGGGGAGAGTGAGGCAAAGGGAGAGGGTGGGGAAATAAAAGAGGGGGATGGGGAGAAAAGAACAGGAGCAGGGAAAAGAGGAGGGGAGGGAGAGGATGTATGGGAAGAGACAGAGGGAAGGGAGAGAGAGTGAGGAGGGGGAGCATGAGGAAGAGGGGAGGGAGAGGCGGGTATCGGAGATGGGGTTGGGAGAGAAAAACAGGTATGAGAGATAGAGAAGAGGTGGAGGGAAAAGAGGGAGAGGGGGAAGTGTGGGTAGAGAGGGGAACTGTCCGGAGGATGGGTACTTTGCTAGTATGTAATAAATCTGGCAGTAGTAGCCCTGTGAGTGACCATAGGTTGGAGTAACAGAGGTAGTGAGACAAGGCACTAGTAGCCCTGTGACTGACCATGGGTTGGAGTAACAGAGGTAGTGAGACAAGGCAGTTGTAGCCCTGTGAGTGACCATAGGTTGGAGTAACAGAGGTAGTGAGACAAGGCAGTAGTAGCCCTGTGAGTGACCATGGGTTGGAGTGACAGAGGTAGTGAGACAAGGCAGTAGTAGCCCTGTGAGTGACCATGGGTTGGAGTAACAGAGGTAGTGAGACAAGGCAGTAGTAGCCCTGTGAGTGACCATGGGTTGGAGTAACAGAGGTAGTGAGACAAGGCAGTAGTAGCCCTGTGAGTGACCATGGGTTGGAGTAACAGAGGTAGTGAGACAAGGCACTAGTAGCCCTGTGAGTGACCATAGGTTGGAGTGACAGAGATAGTAAGACAAGGCAGTAGTAGCCCTGTGAGTGACCATGGGTTGGAGTAACAGAGGTAGAGAGACAAGGCAGTAGTAGCCCTGTGAGTGACCATAGGTTGGAGTAACAGAGGTAGTGAGACAAGGCACTAGTAGCCCTGTGAGTGACCATGGGTTGGAGTAACAGAGGTAGAGAGACAAGGCAGTAGTAGTCCTGTGAGTGACCATGGGTTGGAGTAACAGAGGTAGTGAGACAAGGCAGTAGTAGCCCTGTGACTGACCATGGGTTGGAGTAACAGAGGTAGTGAGACAAGGCACTAGTAGCCCTGTGAGTGACCATGGGTTGGAGTAACAGAGGTAGTGAGAGAAGGTGGATAGTGGATAAGGGCCTTAAGCTATTCTAAAGTTGCTAGAAACTTATCAGGGCCAAGGAACCCATAGCCCCATAATGAATATATAATGATATAATGAGATCTGTCGGTAGTGGTGCAACATCTTATTACAGTTTCGTTTCTACTTGTGGAAATACATACCATGAAAGGTAAAGGCATTTTGAAATTATCTTTCAAAGTTATGTACTTCGTGTCTTTTTTTGTTTCATTGATGTGTTAATTTACAACAACAAAAGATTCTTAAACACTGATTACATGATTTTGATATACTTTTTTTTGGGGGGGATGTTTTTATTTTCTGACTGGAAAACAGGAAAATTCTTGCAGAAATAACCGCTGCTGACAATTTATAAGCGTTTTTATAGGTTATCTGCAGATGTATCCTTTTAATATTTCAACATAATTTACAAAAAATGAATTTAATTACATGCGGATTAATGTACATTTGTCTAAGGTACATATTAAATTATTTGAAATCGGACAGATGATTTAAAGAAATAATGAAGGATGATATGTTCATATCTATCTTGAATAACTCTGGTAATATTTCCGGAAGAAATAACCTCAAATCTTTATAAAACTACTAAATAAACATAGTTAATCCCAAGATACATAATTTACTAAGATCATAATAATCGTCATAGAATTGTTAAAAAAAGTCGTAACTAACGAAAATATTAGAAGAACTAAATCCGTTTTAAACCCAAACTAATATATCTGTTAATTAATAACTGATCACAATTGATTTTGATGACGAAATATCAATGAAAATAAGGAAATCTTTTGTCTTAAAATGAAATAGTGTCATCAGGTTACGGTAGCGTACTGATACACAAACTACTTCCACCACTAAAAATCTCGGTCATTATACACATAATTACCATCATCATGGCCCCAGCTTATTCACACAAATATTTCATCTATACCATCGGCAAGCTGAGGAAAAGAGCTTCAAAACCATGTATCATATGTAAATGTCTAAAGGATGTGACTATTCATTTAGAAGCTAAGTAATCTATGAGAAAGCACAGAATTTTGGACGAGATTGAACATTGGTTGGGCCCATTGTATAACAAAACGCTCGTAAGTGGTTCACATCTCCTCGTTTCCTATCGCATCTTTTTGAGTTATGAGGGACTTACGAGATACGACAGACATACAAGACACCACTTGCATAATAACCCTCGTAATAACCCTCGTAACTTGTATTAATAAACACATCGCATCCCCTCATATCTTCTCTTATCTGAAGTGTTGATATTAGTATTGAAACAATTTAAGAGTTTCTTACGGTAATTGAACTTCATTGAATGTTTAATATAGTTCTGTCATTGGAGCATGTATACACTGTCATGTTATCTTATGTAATGATTAACTTCAAAATCGCTTCATTACAGGTGAGAGCAATCTTTAATATGTGATGTGTTTCAGGAAAATGAGTCATAAGTCGCAAAATTGATATTTTTCAAAGTGATATATTCCCAAGTTCTCTTTGTAGGAATTATCTCATTTTTGGTGTGACTAACGCTGGATGAAGTATGAATACATGTACCAAAATGCAAGACAGTGTATCAAATATTGTCATGCATTTATAGGGTCATCCCATAGAGTATATTTAGCTACTTTAATAGTAATTGTCCACCCAAAAATATTGAAACGTTTTTTTCATAAATAAAAATATCAAACTTAAAATTTAGAAATACTTGTTAGATGCCCTTAATGCTTATATTCATTGGAATCCCCTCGATCTCATCTTTTCAAATATAATGATATCACGAAATCCAATTTTTGCGACTTATGACTCATTTTCCTGAAACACATCACATATATAGACGTATCTCTTTTAACATATTAGAGGAGGTATAGGGAGATGTACATGAGAAGGTACAGGGGGATGTACAGGACGAGGTATGGGGGGAATGTACAAGAGGACATGCATGGGAACATACAGGAGAAGGTACAGGGGGACATACAGAAGGAGGTTCAGGGAAATGTACAGGACATACAGGAAGAGATATAGGGGGATATAATATATAGGATGGGTACAGGGAGGAATACAGTGGGGATGTACAGGAGGATGTACAGGGGACATACAGGAGGATGCACAGGGGGACCGACAGGAGGAGGTACATGGGGATGCACATAGGGACATACGGGATACAGTAGGTAGTATAGGAAGGGGTACATGGGGACGTACAGGAAGGGGTAAAGGGGCACATGTTTACAGGAAGCCATACAGGAGGAGGTACAGGAGGAGCTACAGTATCCCATCCTGTACATGATTGTGTGACTTCTCCTTGAGTTACCTCCTCCAGTAACCATGTATATCCCTTTCCAGTAACCTCCTCTGGTAACCTCCTCCAGTACCTTCTACGTTCACCTCCTCCAGTACCTCCTCCTGTACCCCCTCCAGTACCCCCTTTAGTACCTCCTCCAGTGTCCCCTCCAGTACCCTTACATTACCTCCTCCAGTATCCCTTACATTACCTCCTCCAGTACCCTCCTCCAGTACCCTCCTCCAGTACCCTCCTCCAGTACCCTCCTCCAGTACCCTCCTCCAGTACCCTCCTCCAGTACCCTCCTCCAGTACCTCCTCCAGTGACCTCCTCCAGTACCCTCCTCCAGTACCTCCTCCAGTGACCTCCTCCAGTACCCTCCTCCAGTAACCTCTTCCACTAACCTCCTCCAGTAACCTCTTTCAAACCTCCTCCAGTACCTCCTCCAGTAACCTCATTCAGTAACCTCCTCAAGTACCTCCTCCAGTAACCTCCTCCAGTACCTCCTCCAGTAACCTCCTCCAGTACCTCCTCCAGTAACCTTCTCCAGTATCTCCTTCAGTAACCTGCATCAGTAAGCTTCTCCACTACCCTCCTCCAATAACCTCCTTCAAAACCCCCTCAAGTACCTCCTCCAGTACCCTCCTCCAGTACTCCTTCCTGTCCAGTCAGCAGCATGGAACTTGAGTTTCAGAAAGATGTGACTACTTCAGGGCCAGGAAAATCATTGGCAATCACCCCCACCCTCCCACCACCCCCACCCTAAGACCATCCGACCATTATCATTAGCAGATGTTAATAAGTTATATCTGCATTGTCTGACCCCAATACATCCTATATACATACACACATACATGCATACATCACACACATATATATATGAGCTATATTTATATAAGTAGCATCAGGCAACTTGTTGACTCCAGAACCTGCAGGTAATTCTTCCATTTTCTCATTAGTACAATGCCTACTGACTGATTTTTTGAGCGTGTGGAGCGGTTGGGAAATGGGCGTGGAGTGTTATTGTTAGGGGAACGGAAGGGGCGTGTATTATGACGTAGGGCGTCACCATGGAGGAGGGGCGTGGCATAGCTGTGTTGCCAGGCTCCCATCCCAATATATATGCGTTGACAGTTCACCTTCACATACATACACATACAAATATACATACATGTACATACATGTATACATACACATGTACATGTATACGTGTACATAAACATGTATAGCCCATTAATCCCGCTTTCCTCCCTTCCCTCTGCCGCCCTCTCTTTCTTCAATTCAATACAAATCAGGTTACGAGGAGATCAGAGCAGATGAGAAAAGATGCGCAGCCTTCAAAATGCTCGTAGATATTTGCGAAATATTTACGAGAAAAAAGTCCTTATGCACAACTAGAGGGAGATGCGAGGGTGTATCTACGAGGGGATATGAATTTCTGGTGCTTATACACATGCTTTCAACTAACGAGGGACTTATGACGGACATACGACGACATTCTAAGGTTCTCGCAACCTTATGCAATGGGCCCATTGACAGCTTAGGTGAAATTAGGCCTTTGTTGATTGTTCGGATTGGCAGAAATGGGGTCAAAAACGCTATTTCCCAACAAAATACATCAGAAGAACCTAAAAATTCAGAAAAATGAGAGAAATTAGCCGAAAAAGTAAATGTAAAACATGTTTCTTTACCATGAATTTAACTATTCATTTGTGTGCATTTCAAATCATGTTTACAAGATAGATCTATGGATCAGCTCACTGACCAAATGAACGTAATTTATTCAACGTTAGATACACCGTGCAGACATGGCGAAAACTTTAGAACTTTCACCGGACAGTCGGACCAGTGAAAAGGAACTTTCACCGGTCCTCCAAAGGTTTCACTGGTCCTCCAAAGGTTTCTCTAATGTTTCATACAAATTTTTCATCGGACAATCAGACCGGAGAAACTTTACTTTCACCGGTCCGACTTGTCTTTCAACGGTCAAGGACCGCGGTCCGGCAGGTTTCGCCATGTCTGGAACACCTATCGCTTTTCTTCGCCCTTGATAACTATTTTTCCCACATTCAGAAAATGATTGATTTTGAGACTGATTTTGAAGGGGCTAAGGGAAGATCTTAGGTTTAACTTAAATTCTTTTATTTGTCATGACTAGTGAATACAAAAATAGTTGGTACACATCAGATCTGAATCTGGTCTTGCTGCGCATACCTTACTATTATGGGGCTAATTTGGGGTGTCTAGGGGTTTGGGTGAGGGGCTAATTTGGGGTGTCTAGGGGTTTGGGTGAGGGGCTAATTTGGGGTGACTAGGGGTTTGGGTGAGGGGCTAATTTGGGGTGTCTAGACTTTGGGTGAGGGGCTAATTTGGGGTGACTAGGGGTTTGGGATGAGGGGCTAATTTGGGGTGTCTAGGGGTTTGGGTGAGGGGCTAATTTGGGGTGACTAGGGGTTTGGGATGAGGGGCTAATTTGGGGTGACTAGGGGTTTGGGTGAGGGGCTAATTTGGGGTGACTAGGGGTTTGGGTGAGGGGCTAATTTGGGGTGTCTAGGGGTTTGGGTGAGGGGCTAATTTGGGGTGTCTAGGGGTTTGGGTGAGGGGCTAATTTGGGGTGTCTAGGGGTTTGGGTGAGGGGCTAATTTGGGGTGTCTAGGGGTTTGGGTGAGGGGCTAATTTGAGGTGTCTAGGGGTTTGGGTGAGGGGCTAATTTGGGGTGACTAGGGGTTTGGGATGAGGGGCTAATTTGGGGTGTCTAGGGGTTTGGGTGAGGGGCTAATTTGGGGTGTCTAGGGGTTTGGGTGAGGGGCTAATTTGGGGTGACTAGGGGTTTGGGTGAGGGGCTAATTTGGGGTGTCTAGGGGTTTGGGTGAGGGGCTAATTTGGGGTGACTAGGGGTTTGGGATGAGGGACTAGTATGGGGGTAAGGTTAACATATGAACATATAGCTAGCCTTTAAATCGGCAATAGCATGTTTAAGAGAAAGATTGCTTTGCTGAAACAGTTTTTGTTTGTGTATAAAGGCTTTCACCAGTAAAATAATGCAATTAACTTATTTGGAGGTGCTATCTTTAATCCCTATTCCAAATAGTATATCCCTTGGGCTAAAAATCACATTATCATCATGCCAGCTAAACAAGGGTTCACCTTTTTTAAGGAATTGAGGTGTTTCATTGAGCATATTAGAGTAAGTATTTTCTCCCACAGGACTTTGGTCTCAAAGTGTTTAATATTGTCTCTCTCAGTGCAGAATAAACATTATTGCAGAATTTTGATACAAAATTTGTTATTTAATGAGACTTCAGCGATGATCCCACTCATTTTCGAGTTCTTGATTTGAATATTTCTCAATACATTGGAGTAGGGTTCCTGGCCAATGCAAAATTTGATTATCAGTTCAAAATCATGTAAAAGTTTACTTTTTGGTACCAAATGAAAGCTTAGGGTCCAAGCAACAATTTTGTTCCTAGTGTACAACGATCATTCCACCAGGGGGGCCATGGGGGGCAATTATAATTGGGGGCTGAAGTAAAAATTTCAGTGGAACTGCAACAACAGTTGTTATATTGCCACGCCCTCCTTGCTAAGGGATCCCATATGACGTCATAGTCAACTCAGCATGAGCAACCACGCCCCCTTCGCCTCCAAGGATATCTCTATGTCGTCATCACTGCGCCACCGTCTAGCTCAGCGCGACACACCTTCCTTACTGGTTCGATACGGGCCACTCTTGCTATATTCACCTATTAGGCTCTCGCTCGATCAGCGCGGAAATTTTAAACTTTAATGCTGTGTTTTTCACGATGTCTGATATTGTCTGTTTACCTACCTTATTCTTGAACTATTACTTCTGTGATATTTGTTAATATGTTATGTATTTGTGGATATTGATTGGGATATTTGATTATTAAACAGCTTCTGGCTGCTCTGGCCAAACCTAGTCAGTTGTCATCTCTTTATTCCTTAGCAAGCGTCGGCATATATTAACTTTTTAACATGTGTGCATGTGTGTGGGTTGGTGGGGGTCTCAAACTATCTTTGCAGCTAAGGTGAAACTGTTCAAACTGCTAGAAGTTTGTAATAATAGTCCAAATTAAATAAGTGGTGTCATTAAGAGTGTAAAAAGGAGAAGATAGCACATACAGGTATTGTTAAGCTAGTAGCAGCTGGACACTGCCCCCTCCTCACACATCCTCATATTTGGCAGGGACCTGAATTCACCATGAATTCAAGATAAAGATTGATAAACCTCTGTGGCTCTGTCTATTGCAATTTGCACTAAGAATCCATGATTAAGTGACCCATTCATTTACATGTTTCTTCTCAACAATATATCTTTATATTCATTTGAGGCCTATATGATATAATTGAGGCCAATATAATATAGTTACAAAAAGACGTTCTTTCCAACATGGATGGTTTCAGAAGATTACAAACTTGTCTCAAATTCAACAATTTAACTTGACATAAATAATTAAAAACATAATTAAAAAGATAATAACTCTATATTAAAAAGCCACAACTCTATATTAATTAAACAGCCACAAAAAAGAGAGAAGAAAAAAGGTTAGTGAATAAATCATCATTGCTACTCCATTGTAAAGAACTGAATTCTTTGGGTCCAAGCTCCGACCTATTTAGCCCTGATCATGGTCAGGGCATGCACGCCACTCATGGCCTGGCCAGGAGGGAGGGGGAGATGAGCTACTCAGGGCTCACCCCACCCCCCAGCCCCACCTAATTACTGTATCCACTGCTCTGGGTTGATCAAGAGGGGGGAAGGGCTAAGAGGGAGGGGGGGCAGGCACGAGCCTTGGGATCTATGAGTAAGGGGTGGGAGGGGGGAAGGTTGAGGAGAGGGATCCAACTTTTTTTTAAAGATTTTATTCGCCTCCAATAGGAGTAGGCTATTCTGGCGGAACCCAGCCTGGGTTAGAAATTTACATATGTACAAACAGTAGTTAGGAACATTATATAATGATATGGAAAGGTAGACGGCAGAAGATAACCGCTTTCAGTGAGAGAGACTTCTAGTTGTTTGCACCGAACTATTGGTAGAATCAGTGTTAAAGTTGATATGAATAGGCATGTAAAATGTGATCAAGTTCAGTACATGTTGTCATAAAATTATGAGAATAGACTATCATTTCGTGTTTGGACTGTACCATTGGGAAAAAACAGTACTATACTAAACAGAGGCGTAGGAATTTTACAATCACAATTTAGCTCATTTGCTATTTGTGTGAGAAAGAGAATATGTAATAATAAAATTAATGTAATAAACAAAAACAAACACAGTACTGCACTTGTTGGTGAACCTCTTACTTGTGAGAGTGACCTAACTAAGTGCTAATAATGCAATATAAGATTAAAGTGAGATTTAGAGCAAAGTTTGTTTTAACCATTCTTTCTGGAGAGATTTAAATGTCTCAATATTTCCAATATTTCTAGACTTAGGAGTGAGTTGGTTCCAAGCCTTAGCTACCTTGTTAATGACAGAGTTCTCCCCACATTTAGTTTTATATAAGAAGGTGGATAGAAGAGGGGCTTCATTCGCTCTGGTTGGGTTATTGTGATTATGGGATTTGTATTTATCTGATTTGGATCTTAAATAGCCAGTGATTCGTAAATGACTCTCCCTCCTATGAAAAAGCAGGGGGATTTTAAGATCTTTATGCAATTCTGAGGTTGGATAGAGGGGTTCAGCCTATTGCTCTATTGCTCTAAGGGCTTTATTCTGAATTCTCTGTAGTTTGTTCAGGTTGTTGAGGTGAGTGTTATGATAAAGAATGTCACCATAATCGAAAAAGGGGAGGACTTTACTCTTGTATACTAGAAGTGAAGCTTTCGTTGTAAGTAGGTGTCTAACTCTAAGAAAAAGAAAAATCTTGTGGGAGATAATTTTGATCAGGTTTCTTATGTGGGGTTGAAAAGTGAGTTTATCATCAACAAGTATCCCTAGATACTTGTAGACATGAACTGTTTCCAGTATTTTGTTATTCAGGGATATGTTTGGAGGTGGGGGGGTGTTTTTGGACTGGGTTCTGCTAACTAGCATTAGTTTTGTTTTAGTGGCATCTATTAGGAATTTGTTTTTGATGCACCATTTCTCAAGGTTAGTAAGGTCATGTTGCATATTTTGGTATAGAGATGCTTGGGATCGATTTGAGTGGTAAAGTACTGTATCATCAGCATATAAGAGGTATTTAGTGTAATCTAGATGGGCACCAATGTCATTAATGAAAATTAGGAATAGTAGAGGACCAAGAATTGAGCCTTGGGGGACTCCGGATTTGATGAGAGCTAGGTCTGATAGAGTATTGTTAACTATAGTTCTCTGATATCTGTTGGATAAGTAAGATTTGATCCATGAGTGAAGTTTTCCTCTAATTCCAATGTTGAAGAGTTTAAGTAAAAGAATATTGTGGTCAACCATATCAAATGCTTTCCTAAAGTCTATAAAGGTAATAAGGGTAGGTATTTTCTTTTTGTAGGCATATGCTAAGTCATCAGTGAGATTGGTGATTGTGTTAATGGTTGATTTTTGAGGAAGAAAGCCGGATTGATTAGGGTCAAGAATGTTATGAGTATAGAGGTAGGATAGAACTCTTGAATGCACAATTTTCTCTATCAGCTTGCTGGGGGTAGGTAATAGGGATATAGGACGATAGTTGTTTATTTGGGTTGAATCTCCACCTTTAAAAAGGGGGACAACCTTAGCTATTTTCCAAGTACTTGGGAATATTTGGCTGGTGAAAGAAAGGTTTATACAAAAGGTCAATTCAGGAAGGAGGGTTGCAAAGGAGTCTCTAACTATAGCGTTAGATAAATTGTCAAGCGCTGAAGATTTAGAGATATTAATTTTACTAATGAGACCTAGTAATTCAATCTCATTTACAGAGATTTCGCCGAGATTGGAAGGTTTTTCCTGATGGGGGGTGGTCCAAGGGCTATTAGGTAACCCAGTGAGTAGATTTTCAGTAATATTTGCAAAGTAATTATTTATGAAATTGGGAAGATCATTTTTGTCAATTTGTTGGTCATTGTCATTACTCAGGTTAATTTCATTTTGTGGAGTTTTGGAGGGGAGGAGATTATTGATAGTCTTCCAATATTTTGGGGGGTCATTTGTGTTGTTTAGGTTGAGGTGAATGTATGTTCTTTTGGCATTTAGAATAAGTTTATTGGTTTCTTTTTTGAGGCGTTTAGCTTCCATGATATCTATTACTAGTCCTGAACATTTAGCTTTTCCTCTCGCAAGGTTTTTTACCCTAATGGCATCTTGGATATGCTTAGAGATCCACGGGTCGTTATTATCTCTGATTAAAACATTCTTTATAGGGCACATAGAGTTTAAAGTAGAGGTAATTGCATTTAAAATGAAATCCCAGGAAGCTTCTGGATCTTGCATGCACTCAGCGCATGGCCTCTGCATGGGGAGCAGAGGTCAGTGTGTGGGCAAGGAAGATCCTCTCTCTCTCCCTCAACCAATTAGAGAGAGGGGGAAGAGCAAGTGGAATAATTCTTGGGTTTGATTCTATGAATAATTCATGATTTTGGAGTATAAATAAATGGATGGATGAGGTCTTAGGTACTCGCTGAGTCACACCTGCCTAGGCCGAATCCGGACGAACTGCTGCTACACCAGACTCTTGTCTCACTTCTTCACAACACTGAACCTATGGGCTAAAACCCTTAGACTTCTTTACACCATACTATCTATCAATATAACTATGGTAATGCATACTACCCAAGGAGCTGCATAAAGACTACCTGTGAGTTCTGAATTAAACAGCTTATTATAGTAATTATATCTAAACAAACATTTTAAGGTTCATACCTTAAGAATAATCACTGGAATTCCAGAAGCTTGTGAAAACATTTGATTTCCTCTCACCTCTCCTCTGCCACATTTCCTCTCTCACCCCTCTGCCCATCACACACATTTCCCCCTCCCACCCCACCCCCAACCCTGATACACATGCTCACCCCAACTATCTTGTCTCTAACCTTTTCTCTCTCTTCATGTCTGTAGAAGTTTTTTCGTTCTTTACTTTTAAATATTTATTTCAACTGGGATAAAAATATCCCCTAATTGTAGGTTTTGCCCCTGGCTGGATTCTGTAATACATTTATCCCTCCCCACTACCTCATGTGCATGTGTTCTCCTTTAAATATCTAAACACCCTTGCAACTATTTGTGTCCTATTATTTTAATAGCTCTGTATCCTTCTTTCATACTCTCTTCTCCCCCTTTTCTGTCTCCTTTTATGCTTCTGTTTCCCATTGCATCCCCTGTTCTGCAGCCCCTCTAGCCCTTTCCTAATCCTTTCCTGATTCATTCTCTCTAATAGTTGTGATAATAACTTCTACAAATACAAGTAAAAAGATTGAAGATAAGACTAGCATTTCTGTTATAATCTAATAATTGTAGAGAAGAGTAAGCAATAATTCTGATATTGTAGAAGTGCAAAGGTAAAGCCATTAAACACAGTGAAAAGATCATCATAGTGTTGGGGTAACTCAGAACTTATGATGAATGCCTGTCAGAAAACCTAACAAAACAAATCACATTTTTGGCAAATAAATCTTTCCTTTTATCTACTTCCCTTTACCTCTGCTCTACTCCTTCCCTATTTTCAACACTCCCCCCTCCCCCTTTCTCTGTTTACTGTTGCCTGTTATTTCCTTGCCTCTAGTCCACTAGACTATCTTCTACTAAGGCCTGATTAATGTCATATCGACAAATGATCGTCCACCCTAGCAAAATGTGACCAAGTCATTTATTAAGTATATAAATATTTTTATCCAATATTGAGAATTCATTTGTTGATAGACATGTGATATGGCTCCAACATAGTGTTGCGCTAAATTTTACACCTATTTCAATTCAATTCGCCAGGAATTTAGATTCAAGCCAGGAATTTGGTGATTGTTATTTGATTGCTGAAAATTACCTACTGGATCAGTATGGGACCACTCTTCAATTTGAAAGTTAGATATAACAATAACCTACTTTAACAACAAAAGGAGCGGCCCATGCAAAAGTGTCCTTTATTGTTCAAACCTTGTGGCTGGTTGAATGATGGGATTGAGAAAACAGTCCTTAAATAGAAAATAATATTAGATACTTTTAAATAGCAGATTTAAGCATGTAATGAATGCCTCATGACATGAAACATATATATATGATTTAGCATTGATAATGTTGAAATCAGGCAATTATAAAGAAGAGAATGAACATGTTTTCTTTACCTGCCTGCCAAGGTGATATGACCCTTTCATGCCCCTGACGCCCCCAAAAATGGGGTCCCTGGCCTCCCAGCTTATTTATAAATATTTATACACATTGCCCCCCCCCCTGTCTTAATATGATTGCAAATGATTCAGTCTCCAAATTAAACATTTAATGACACCAGTTATGATCAAATCAGACTAGTATTACCAAAGTTCAAGCAGTTTGAACATATTCATTTATAATGGTCTGTAATGGTGAATGCACCCATGTCCCAGAAATGGGGGGGCCTACTTTCTCTTTTCCCCCAACACCGGGTCTTTATTCATAAAGTAGAAAGAGACAACAGTCAGGAGCGGATACATTTTTTACAACGCTCTTGTTCCAATATCAAACCATATTTAAATATATTTTCCTGATGAATTTTCAATAAAGATGTTATACTGTTCATAATGATTACCTTCATAGCAATAGAATACAATTTCACATTCATTTGATTCTTAAGGAATCTACAAAGCTTGATACACCTGCTCAAAATAGACAAAACATGAATCCGATCAATCAAGTCTGTAATCAAGTACAGAATTATCATTTTTCACATAGTCGATCTCTAATCATATCCGAAATATAAATAATACAAATCAATCTCAAAATACACAACTCAAAGTAATCTATTAAGTGAAACAGTTTCAAGTACAGAATTATCATTTTTCACATAGTCAATCTCTAATCATACCATATTAGAAATATAAATCATACAAATCAATCTCAAAATACACAACTCAAAGTAATCTATTAAGTAAAACAGATTTCAAGAACCACTTCATTCAGCATACTCAAGTCCCATTTCATTGACATTTGATAAATAATCTATAGACGAAATTTCAATACACATTTGAATCTATGCAGCATCTGTGCTATGCACATACCAACCTCAAATATTTCATCTGGCTATTTATCTCAAATTATCAAATTAAAATAGGGATCTAAAAATTCCTGATTCACCCTATCCCGTCCCCTTTCTGCCAATTACCTCCCCACTCACGATAATTTTCCCGCTTGGATAAAAAACAGAGCAATATGGGCAGAAATTCGAGATCATAAAATGTATCGCTCCTCCTGTTGAAAATAGTATCCTGGTGATCCTTTATCACACTTTGAATTTCCTCTTCCCCTTCATTCATTTCAATACAATTCAGCAAAATAGGTGGCGTTTCTCCTTTGCCCACCCTGGGAACATTATATTCAATGTCACTTGGGACACCCATCATAATCTCATCGACTTTGCATTGTATGTCATCTTTTCCTTCATCTCCTTTCTCTGATTCAACTATATCAAGCCTAGTGGATATCTTTGGTGCTGTTTCAGTGAAAGCAGTGGTAGTATCAGTAAGTTGTTTAGACAAGTTCGAAAACATCTGGCTTAACTCCTGGAGCATCCCCATCAATTTAGAGTTGGATACCTGTTCTCCCATAGTGGATTCAAGATCTGGTGACACAATTTTATTGAATCGATAGAGCAGCTGATCTCTAATCTATGTTGTCTAGTTAAGTACCAGGTCAGTAGGTCAGCTATATACACGTTGGCCATTTACTCACTTGGGTGAAAGCAGCGTGGTATCTCCAGTATGGTCAATGAATGTCTTAGTCCTCCAAGCTAAAGACTTCTATAATCTCCCAGTGTTAAACGAATGTCTGGTGTTAATCCAACATTTCACAGTTCAAATCAATAAGGACAGTTATTAAAACTTGCCCGTTAGTCTCTTCTTTTCACACGATCTTTGTAACAGCTATTACACTAGCTCAAATACCAGTTTTTTCCTATGTGATCTATCTAACCTCCAGGGCGTTGGGCGATAAACAGGTCACTTCAGGGAAATGGCGGGAAGTATAGCGTCTTCCAGCCGTCCAA